>OY720107.1:23329096-23929096 GCA_963082835.1 Leptogaster cylindrica
AGAATTGTTAAAGCAGCAGCTGCTATTATTGTTGAAGATGCACGGGCGCAAGTGTATGATTTGACTCTGTATCCTCCACCACATTCTATGGTTGATAATGTTGGCAACCTAGTTCCGGAATCTTTGCAAACCTTTACGGATGCTCTAATAATAAGCAAGAAAAAAGGAAATTTGGAAAAATGGAGGAAGAAATCCATTGCTATAGCTGACTGCCTGCTTACAGCAATAAGACCACATTCATACATATCACCTCTCCAACTGGGTGTTTCGACATTTTTATATAAGAAATACGGATCACGAAGGTTGGTTGATGTGCTTAGTGCTTAGCTTCAGCTTAGAACAGCTGAATCCCTTGCAACATATTACGACATAGTGGTGGTTGTTGGTGAAGATATAGACCTCCTGGCCATTATGATAGGGACCCTGACCGTGAATAATGTATACTTCCTCAAACCAGGAAGAGGGAAAGAACAGCCATCCCTATTCCATCCTCCGAATACTATAGAAAAAAGCCTGGCAGAACATGTCCTATTCTTACATGCAGTAAGTGGCTGTGACACCACGTCGGCTGTGTTCAGGCAAGGTAAATTGAAATTCCTGAAAACCCTTTCACGACATTCCAACCTGAAATCCGAAGTCCAAAAATTCAAGAGCCCACATGCCACACCTGATGAAATAGCCTCAGCAGGAGAGACATTCATGGTGGCTCTATACGGAGGAGACCACCGAACCACTGACCTCAACAAACTTCGGTTTAAGCAGTACGTTTCGTCAGCTTTTAAGATCAGTGGGAATGCGGCTTCCATCCCCCCCACTAAAGCTGCTGCCCAGCAACACAGCTTCAGGGTGTACTATCAGGTACAACTGTGGCTGGGAAATGCCCTTGCACCTGAGCAGTGGGGATGGAGATCCATCAAAGGGAACATGGTTCCTACAACTACCCTGCAGCCCCCAGCCCCGGAGAAACTCCTGCATGAAGGGCTGTAGGGGACGTTGTGGCTGCAAAAGGGTTGGACTATTCTGTTCACGACTCTGCCTTGGGTGTGAGGGGAGGTGTTCCAATGTGGACATCTCTCTCATTGAAGAAGAAGAAGAAGAAGAAGAGAAAATTGAATATGAAAACACTGAAGGTAATTAACACTATTGCCAATATTTTTCCAGTGTACATACCATCTATAATGGTATGTTATAAACCTTCACATATCAAGTGGTCATAAGGATTTTTCTTTCCTTTTTTTTTACTAGTAGACAGACAGGCAGTCGGATTTCCTGAAGATGAACAAAGAAGAGCTCCAAAGCGACAAAAACTGGACGTTCAGCCAGGTCCTTCTGGATTGCAAAGAGCTCATCATACTAGAGCAGGTATTGACTTCTGCATCTAATTTTCAGAAGATGAATTCTCTGTCTCTTCTTCAACAAGACTTAACATTATTTTTTTCATTCTCTCTGTTACAGAGGATAATCCAGAAGATGAGATCAGTTCAGACGATGAATATTGAATAGTTCGAATGAAGGACTTTATATTGTTCTGTTGCTCGTTGCTTGTATTATTGATATTTTTTGTATTTGTATATAGTTAGTAAGTTTTGAAGTATAGTTTTGATTTTAATATACTTTCCTTCAAAAAAATCTACTTCCCGGTGAATTATGCTTAGCACTATTTCTTAGAACGTGGGAGCCCGCTGACCATGGATGGATCACTGAGGCTCAACAATTCCTTTAATGGGACCTCAGAATACTAGATATTTGCAAAATATTTGTTTTTAGGGGTACAAACTTGATAACAGGTGACTAGCACACAGTTAAAATAGAATTATCATGTCTTTTAGAGAAGAGTCAAAAAAATTTCATTTTTCAACTCGCTCTAGCGCCTACACGGGTTGTCAAAATTTGAAAGTTTATATATGCATTTGATAGGAAATTTTGTGTACTTTTATTTGGAATATGGTTAAGTTCGGGCTAAAATGCTTAGTTTTCGAATTATATTGAAAAAACTAAAAAAAGTGCCAAAATTTGGCGGTTTTTGGCCACTCCTGAGTTAAGCTCGCGTCTGGCGAGGTGGCAAACCTCAGATTCGGATTCAGCACCCCCAAAAACATAAAATAAGATAGAAAAACCTACTTCTATATTTTTTTCCTGAGAAAACCCCCTATTTACTGGACTACCGGTAAATGTTGTTTATTGCATATCACCAAACGTAGAAAGATGGTTATCATGATTCGCATTTCCCTGGCGGGCACTGCGTTCATAACTCGGTAACACTTAGGGGACCAACTTTCATATTTGGGTACTAACTAGTATTAACCTAGTACTAACTCCTGGTATAGTTGAAATTTTGATTTTCCGACATGGCCGGGCCAGCGAAATGGAGCTAGTAGTTATCCTTCGGTAAGAGTATAGGGTGCTTTTCATCATAACTAAGTATCGACTCCTGAAGTCTTCCTCCAACTCGAAGAATTTCTTGTTCATCTAGAAATGGGTTGAGTTTAAGAAGATTACTTACGGAGGGGAGTTACTTCCGTTGGCTTAATTGCTGAACTTCAGGAAAATAATCCTATTGGATTACTTTAATCCACGTTACCAAAGCTGCATTCGTTTCCCTTAGCTTACCTCACCAAAGATCCGCGTTCATCTTTACAGCTAGATGTGTTCTTGAAAAATCTCAACAGAAGAGCTGTGATGCGCAACAACCTTACTAGACTGGAGTAGCGATAGAGTAACTCACGCTGGGGGTCTTTAGGGTTTTGTTGAGAAACCAACGAAGTTAGAGGTCGAAGTTCCTCGTGGATTGCAGGAACATCCGTATTGTTAGGCGATAATGGCCAAGTAGAGGAGTGTTGCTTCAGCCACTGTGGGCCTGACCACCACAACGGGTGATCTTTAAGATTCTGTGCTGTAATACCACGGTTTATACAATCCGCGGGATTCTCGATGGATCGTCGGATTCGGAAGTGATGCCAGCTAGCGGTAGGAACTAAAGAGTGTGACACACGATTCGCCACGTAGACCTTCTATTTCGACGAATGCTGTTTTAACCACGAAAAGACAATCGTAGAGTCAGTCCAAAGATGTACTGGAACGTCTTCCAATTTGAGATCTTGTTGGAAGTGTTGAGCAAGGTCTGCCAGGGTTTTGATAGTTCATGAAGGACTCGTAAATTTAGAACTGCTCCATATGCTTGTGACGATGCGTCCGAAAACCCGTGGATCTCCAACCCAATGTGAGATTCGCTTGCCAATCCAAACCATCGGTCAATGTGAATATCTTTAAGCTCGTTTAGATTTTGCTTGATAGTAGACCAACGTTCGCTGAGACTGTCTGGGAGACAGTCATCTCACTCAACTTGAGCTAGCCACAATTGCTGCAAGAAGATTTTAGCATTGTTTACCACAGGAGAAAGCCAACCCAGTGCAGTGGGTCGTATAGACGGCTGATATCTGACAGTACATAGTTCTTTTGGTGATGATGGATGATGCAGGTAATCCAACGGTACAACTGAACTGGTCAGTCTGTGGACTCTAATCAATACCCAACGCTTTGATTTGTAGGTCGTTGATGATCTGTATAGACTCTTTTAACTCTTTGTCATCCTCAGGGAGATCAGCGAACAGAGTTGCCTCATTCGACACCCATTTTCGTAAATGAAAATCTCCAAGTGCTAGCATATGACGTAGTTCGTCGCGAAGAGTAATTGCCGTATGTGGCTATGTCTATCATATGGTCCGAATAACGCGTCATCAACATAGAAGTGCTCCATAAGGATACGTGATGCGTCGGGATAAGTAGTTTGGTAATCCTTAGAGAGTTGTTGTAGAGTCTTGCATGCAAGATAAGGTGCACTTGAGGTCCCATATGTGACAGTACATAACTGGTAAGCTTGTGCTGGTTCAGAAGGTGAATTTCGCCAAAGTATTTGTTGAAGATGCCTATCCTGCTCATTAAGAAGTATTTGACGAAACATTTTCGCAATGTCAGCTGTGAAGACCCAAGGAAAAAGACACCACTTTGTAAGCACAGATGTAACTTTGGTTTGTAGTGTCTTCCCTCTATGCAAGATATCGTTCAAGGACAGGCCAGAGGAGGTTTTCTGAGAAGCGTTGAATACCACTCTCAATTTAGTAGTTGAACTTGTCGGTTTGATCACCGCATGGTGTGGTATATAATAGCAGCCGCAGTCTCCTTTATTAGTCAGAACCGGTGTCATATGTTTCAATTCAGAATATTCTAGCATAAAAGCCTTGTATTCCGCACAGAGACGTTCATCGTGCGAGAACTTTTGTTCTATGCGTCGCAGAGCTGCTAATGCGCATGATTTTAATTGTCCTAGCAAAGAAGCTGAATGTTTTAAAGGAAGCCGAACTACGTACCTGCCATCCATATTTCGATAGTGTGAGTCTTCGAAGTATTTCTCACATTCCTCTTCTTCAGGAGTTCGTATCGATGTCTTCGGCGGTTCTTCAACTTCTCAAAATTTTTTTAAGGAACTGTCTATACTGCCAGATATAATCCACCCCAGTGACGTTAGTTGACCTACAGGAGCGTCCAGAGGTCCACGTCTTATTTCACATTGTAAAACTTTAGCGTAAATATCCGCTCCCAAGATTAAATCGATGCGAGAGGGAGTAGCAAATTCAGGATCGGCAAGTTGCAGGTTTGTAATATGAGGCCAATCCGTTTAGCCTATATAAGAATAAGATGAGGGAATTAATAGCGTAAGAGTAGGCATGACCAGTGACCGTACTGTATAAGAACAGTTCTTATTGATCATAGAGATCACCTCATAATCGACAGAAGACTTGACAATGCCAGAGCTATTTCCACCAATTCCAGTAACCGAAACGCTTATTTTTCGCTTTGGTAATCGAAGAAGGTTAGTGAGATAAGACGTCATGAAGCAGGACTCGGCACCTTGATCCAGCAGTGTACGCACTTTGACAAGACTACCATCGCTTGAACGGACAAATACAATGGCAGTAGCAAGTAGAACGCTTTGTAGAGTCTGTGGTCGATGAACATGATGTGAATGTATCTGCCTAGTGCTTTAAGGGTGTAGCGTAGGATCAGCTGCCGTAGAAGAGGTTGCCGATGGTATAGCAGTCTGCGCAGTTGAACTGCTTCCTTGTACGCCCATAGACGTTGATTTGTGTAACATCGTATGATGATTATGTTGGCAGATTTGGCATCGTTTATTAGAAGTACAGTTTGCTGTCTTGTGATTTGATTTTAAACAGTTTGAACATAGTTTCTTGTCTAACTCGACGCTGAGCCTGGCTTCAATTGATTTTGAACGAAACTGTGGGCAAAATATAATAAAGTGGTTTTATTGGCAAAGATCACAACGATTCCACGCAGAATGAAAGCTTTTCGCAGTTACCTTAGATGGCTTAGAATGATCCGGCGGTGTAGCTTTGCCGTAACGAGTACCTGCTGAACCTTTGATGGCGTTGAGGGTATGAATCCAACTTTCTAGGAATGATTTTAAGTACTCAAAAGTAGGAGGCTCTACAGAGGTACAGAGTGGTATGTTCCAATCTTTTCGCGTACAGTTATCCAGTTTGGCAGACAAGAAATAAACAAGCAAATCGTTCCAGGTGTTGACAGGCGATTTCAAATTTTCGAGTGTGCGTACATATTGCGTGAAATTGTCGAGAACACGTCGTAGCTCCGATGAAGTTTCTGACCACATAGCAGTTAAATTAGAGTTCACCAAGATTCTCAGATTGTTGTAACGTTCCGTAAGAATCTGCCAAGCCGCAGCATAATTGGTGTCCGTAACCGCTAAATGTTGCAGAAGTTTAGCTGCTTCGCCTATCACAGAAGATTTGAGGTAATGCATTCGTTGTATCGGTGAAAGGGGCGCATTGTCGTGAATCAAGGGTTTATAAGTATCCCTAAAGGCCGGCCACTCTAAATATGAACTACTGGACGAGGGAAGACTTATTTTAGGCAGTTTAACCGATTGTCCGACAGATGCTAGCCGCACAGTAGAGTTTAGCACAGTTTCTTCCGACGAAGGCGGATGGGATATCACCTGAAACGCTTGCAATTCCTCGGCAAGCCACGTTGCAGGCTCAATATATGTATATTCAATTTTCGGAAAAGTGTCATTAGTAAAATATTCATGTGTACTTAATTCTTCCGCGGTAACAGAGTCGCACAATTCATCATGTAAGTTCACGTACTGCGACCAATAATTATTGAGTAGTTGCTCACGCGATTTTAAGAAGGCTTCTGACCGTTTGTCTTTACCCGTTTTTAATACATTGGTCAAGAATTTCTCTATGCGACTCGCACTAACCGTTAATTTGGCGTTGCCTTTCTCCATGTCTGTATTAAATTACAAGTTTACACTTCGCACTGCAGTCCGAATAACTAAGCCCAGTTTATAAATAGCAATTTTCACAGTTAACAGTTTACCATATAGTTTTATAAATTTGGTCAGAACTATTGATGTACTTTGAATTTAGTTGAATTTATGAGAATTTGCTTGCATTTGAAGAATGTAAAATCACTAATTAATTAATCACAAGATATCGGAAACATTACATTGATTCGCAGTCGATAACGCGATTTATTCAATTCTCACTGAAGGTCGAACGAGTTCCTTTGTTTGCGATTAACTGTTATAGCGTGTGCATAGGAAAGAATTTCACAACGAATTTTGCACCATGTCTAAGCCAATCACTAATTGTCTAATCAATACAAATGCAAAATATGATACCTAATCAACGAATGATTTAGATAAATATACAGGTATCCTAAGTTATTTGAAGAATTAGCAGTAACGCAGACGCCTTTAACTGTGCTGCAGATGAGTTTCTCGCTCACTTTGTGGGTTAGTTGCTACAGAGCGGGATCCGGCTCGAAGAACCAAAAATGTTCAGTTTATAAGTATGACGAGGAAACTCACGATAGATAAGTAAAAAAAACACAGAATTACCAAAAACTTCTTCAAATTTTATTGCACTGCAAATTTAATGACTGCACATCTTCACAGTACGAGAGTTAACAGCAACTGAACTGGCTTCAAAATTTATACAATTATTCGAGCGAGAGCTCGTGCAATTCAATTACAGTTATGATTTTCAGAGACTTGTAAAATATCAACAAAATTTCAAAATTATTTAATTCTTTAGATTACTGTTTTGCAAGTTACATTGTTAATTCTAAGCACAAACAAAGCAATTTTTAGAGTTTTAGACTTAAAACACGGGTTTTGGCAATTGAAATTAGACAAACCTAGCTCGGAATTAACTACCTTCATGACTCCGTTTGGGCGTTATAGACGGAAAAGAGTTCCTTTTGGTATAAACAGCGCTCCAGAGATGTTTATGAAAACCATGGTTAGAACTTTTGGAGACATTCCTAATGTTGAAATTTTTTTGATGATATTTTTGTAGCAGGGTCGACAAAGGAATAACACGATAGAACGTTAGAATTGGTAATAAAAAGAGCTCGGGAAAATCAGGTTAAATTTAATAAGGAAAAATTACTGTTTTGTCAATCTGAAGTAAGATTCATGGGACAAGTAATTCAAAAAAACCAAGTGAGGGCAGATAAGAAATATGTAGAGGCTATTAAAAATATTGGACGCCCGGAGAATAAATCAGACGTCATGCGATTATTAGGGTTATTCAAGTTTCTTGCGTGATTCATTCCTAACTTGACGAAAAAGTCGGCTAATTTGCGAAACCTTACGTAAGCAGATACCAACTGACAATGGACCGACACCCATCAGCAAGAATTAGACAATCTAAAAGCTATAATTTGTGCACAACCAGAACTTAAAATATTTGATCCAACAAAACAATTATTAACGATGAGGACAAACGCATCCAAAGACGGTCTTCGTTGCGTTCTAATGCAAGAAGGTCAACCTATTGCTTATACCTCAAAAAGTTTAACCGTGTCTGAGAAAAAATGGTGTACAACGAAAAAAGAGCTTCTAGCAATTGTATTTGGGTGCGAGAAGTTCCATCACTTCATTTACGGTTGTGATGTTATAGTACAGTCGGATCATAAACCCCATAAACAATTATTTAAAAAAGAGCTAGATGAAGTCACACTAAGATTACAGAGAATGTTCTTAGTTCTTCTATATTATTCTGGCCTGCACATTATCTATACACCAGGGAGAAAGGTAGTTATTGCTGATTGTCTGTCGAGAGCCTACCTAGAGCACACGGGTATAGAAAATGAGGAATTAAAATATGTTATTCATTTAGTAAAAGAAACAAGTATGCCTATCAAACTTTAATTACAAAGTATATGTAGAAGCAACTAAAACTGATAATGACCTGGCAGAAATTATTAAGTTCGTAAATCAGGGTTGGCCAGAGTATAGACAATTAACAGAAAACGGGAAAAAGTTCAACAGAATAAAAGACGAGTTAAAATTTGAGAAAGATTTATTATTCTTTAAGAACAAATTAGTTGTTCCACAATCTCTACGACCCCAATTACTAAATATCCTACATAAGCCTCATCTAGGCATTGAGAAGACATTGTCTCGTGCTCGACAATTATTTTACTGGCCAGGCATAACAGATGACAATATTATGTCTAGTGAATAATTGTCGTATTTGTGAAAAATACAAAAGAAATTATTGCCCGGAACCATTAGTTCAAGAAGAAAATCCAAAATACCCATGGCATAAAACGTCCATGGATATTTATAAATGGATATTTATGAATATGCAGAAAAATATTATATCGCTTTTAACGATGTCTACTCAGGTTGGATTTGTTCAGGAAGACTTAAAGATAAATCAATTAACAGTGTTATTAGTTTTTTCTAAATGATTTTCAATAATTATGGTATTCCAACTGAAATTCGAACAGATTGGATGTTTAATTGTATAAATATAATAATTTATTACTGAAAATATAATTATAGTTATAGAAAAAATAAATAGTCCATTCAATTCGCGTCAAATTTTGCAGTTTGCAAATGAGAATAATATCACAGACAACTTCTCGAGTCCGACATATGCTCAAAGCAACGTTCTATCAGAAAAAGGTGTAGGAATTGCTAAACTGATTGTAAAAAAGGTAATTGATGACGGTATATAGTTTGAAGTAGGGTTTCAAATTCTTGAATATAATTCATTTCCTTTACCAAGCATGAAGTATTCGCCATCAGAATTATTTTTGGGAAGATTAGCAAAACCAAAGTTACCAATCAAATCTGGAAAGTTAAGTAGAAATAAAATTGAAGAAGAAACTGTTCAAAGGAAAATATCGGAAAAGAAAAGAAAACAAAAGAAAAGAAAAAGAATATTTTAACAAAAGAAGGAAATTAAGCAAACTAGTTGTAGGAGACAAAGTCATGTTTAAAAAAGACACTTCTAATTGGGTATATGGTGAAATAATAGATGCTGTAAACGATCGGTCTTATATAATTAAAAGTTGTTCGGGATCAATATTCAGAAGAAATAGACAGCATATAGTAGCAACAAATAATACAGGTGATAAGGACCGATCCATATGATTTCTTGGATGATGAAAGTGAATATATAGTTCCAAAAAACCAGCAACCAGATACACAGAAAAATAGTACTATTGAGAATTCTTGATTCGAATCAACCTTTAGCGTTGGTCGAGAATAACCAAACAACTACACGAAGTGGGCGTACAATCAGACCACCAAATAGATACGGGAGTTGGACATAATTCTGAAATAGTTTATGTGCGAAAGTGAAAGAGGTGTGAGTAATAAAACCACGCTAGAGTTAATATAAGTTTGATTTTTATTACTACTAAAGAAGTTTAACATTTAACACTATTCCCGAAATCACTAAGACAAGATAAGACTAGGCAATAAGATATTACAACAGAAGATTATAAAAGTACACTAACTAAAAAACAATCGATCCCGGTGCCGATTTGATGAAGACTGTAATCGACCCCGATTGAGCCGTGATCGATTGTGGATCAGGTGCAACGTGAGTTGTCCACGTGAGTGCTAGATCAGCTGCTGCTCGATCGGTCATTATAATAGGCCATTGATCGGCCTATTGCTAACTACGTGTGGTGAATGACCATCGAGTGCTGATCTAGAGGTGAGCGGTTGTTGGCCGGGTCATCGGGTCCGCAACATTCTGCCCCCGTTGAAGCAGTGATGGTTCAATCAGAACCAGGCTGTATCGATCGGTGAGTGCTAGAGTTGAGCATGTATTTGGAACCTGTAAGAATCTAAATGAAATTAGTCGTTGGCCAATCAATATTTTATGATTGACCCCGGAACTAGAAGTTTTAAGGCGCCCCGACTCGCCGGAGGATTTGGATACTGGGGATGTGGAAACTACAAGGTCTATTGAGGAGGAAGCCAATCAAAAATCAGAGTTGATGAAATTTGGAATACTATTGTCTATTAAGGAAGGGGTGGTCAGGGACTCTGGGAGTTTTACTTTGAGTACAAGAACGACACTCGTTGTTGACGAGATGGGAAGTTATCATCGTTGGGCCTGTTGAGTTCGTGCTCTACTGTTCTAGACGTATTTACAGCACCGATGGTCACCACTTCTTGCAACGTCCCATTTTCACGAGCATGATGTTTGTGAATTATGTGGTGCGTAGCTGAGTTCCATATTGCAGCGCATAATTTCCAACTCCAGCCATACAATGATTTTAATAAGCGGGCATTGTGTCTATGCTGTACTTTATTAATTTAATTAAGACGTACAAGTGGCTAACAACGTGGCACAAAAATACGTCCAATACCATCGAAGATTCCCCACACCTTATTCCTCATAGTGCTCTCCAGAGATTCAAGCGCCGATGGTGATAAAAGATTGGAGGTTTCCAAGTTTTGTTGATCGATGTTGTGACCCATGAGATTTTTTTCAATGATGTTGGTTAATGCGGATCTCTCCGCGGGGTACATAATTTGGTGTCTCAAGTTTTCAATTGATTCACTTGAATACAAGCCCGAAGCTATCAGTTGTCCTGGGTCTTCGTAAGTCCAATCTGCCTTAGATGTGGGCTTCAATTCGGCTGGAGTTTTGATTCGATGGAGCACTGGATTCAGCCGTACCACTCACCGATGACATGATATGTTGGGTTAAGGAACTCCGAGCAGGGGATTTCGGTTCCGGGCTGAACGAGCAAATTGGTTATAGGTGACATGAAGTATTCCTGGTTTGTGTAGTTGACCGGCAATTCTAAGTAACAACGACTCGTTTTTCTAATATGCACTTCTACAGGTTGGCACTTTATTATGTAAATCACCTCTCCCCGTGGTACGGCGATGGATCCTTGTTGTTTTGTTTGCATCAATGCGAATTCAGCCGGGTGGTGGGTTGCTATGGATAGTTGTGTTTTCAATGTTTCTTGCTCTAATTCGCATTTCTTCAACAATAAGTTCGAGTATAGTGCTTCTAATTGCGTTCTGACGGGTCGTTCCGAGTACACAAACTTAGAATTTACGTACGTAAAAATATCTAAATTTCTGATATCAATGCTCTTTTGGTGAACCAGTACTCTAAGGATGTTTTAGGTACAATGACGAGTCGTGGATGCTCTGTCTAGAATCTGTTGAACCGGCACACTGAGATTGCTTTTCGAATTTCCAAATAAAATGTCACCGCTGGTCACCGTGTACATTGTAGAGGATTCAATCTGGCGTCCTTCAGCATCAATTTTGTATATTTTCTTTGCTATGCCTGGCCATAGTACATCATACTTGGTGTGTTCACAAGATTGATCTGGAAGCAGTTCCTAGAAGCTCATTCCGTAATCTGTCTGTGCAGACTCCGTCTAAATACGGACACGCAACATTATTTCGCAATAGCACCATATTGTCCTCCAACCTTACTACGTCTTGATAATCCGTTATGGTGAACTCCATTGCCTGGATCACTACAACCGTCTCCCATGAATGAACTCCGGACGTGCATGGTACTCCGTAGCAGTTTCCATTGTCGTCTACTGATCCAGCGACGACTTCAGTGTGTGCTGTGGTGGCATTAACTGGAATATTAGCGATGATCCGACCGTTTTGTAGTTTATACGTGTGGTGGTGATGGATTTTAAGACAATCTTCGCGACTTATTTCGAGCAAGAACGTGCTTCACCCACCAGGGAAAGGTGGCTAAACATACCACAACGGTATACCGACTGAATCACATTTACCTTGCATTGTGACACGTGCAGAGTTGCAACAAAGAATATCTAAACTAAGAAGGGAAACTTTTGCTGCAAAAGTATTCTAACTTTTTTTAACAAAAAAATTAGAATAGTTCAAACGTAGAAGAGTACAAAATGAACATAAGGGAGAAAGAGCGCGCACTATTTCTGCTCTGCCACAACGTGCTTCATCTGTTTTTGTCACTGTTTTTTATAAATACGATTTTACATTCCTCACCAATCTTCCCTACTGTTGATTTTTGCTTTTCGTTTTTGGTCACGGCAAAATGTGCCGCGACTGGCCAGGCCTTTTCATTTCTCCCTCACACAACTGCTATTCTGTTGCTATTTACTGACGGCACACTACCACTAAGCAAACGTGTTTCACAGACAGTGTTTACGCCAAGTTTGCCTTCTTAGTTTAGATATTCTTTGGTTGCAACTTCACTTATTTGAAGAAGTTGTATATTCTCTTCTGCGCGAATAATATTTCTTTGAGGGGCTGTGCAAGGCCCCACCGAAAGTAAAGATATCGACGTATAGTTAATTCTCTCGTTGTACAAAAACAAGCTAAGTTTAAGCATGTATTTGTAGTGCGCATAAGCGCAAAGTTAGTATGTCGAGCATTAACATCAGGAGCGGTCTATTTGTGAATTTCGGTGTAAATAAATGTGGGTTTTTTCTACACCGCTGAGCGGTGTTTTTCCCACACAAAAAATAGATGTGTTTTATTTAGTGCCTTTACTTCCCGAGAGGATTTGCGAGACCTGAGCTAACAAAACATTGGTCCATCGAGCCGGATATACAGATAAGTCCATTTTGTCTTTCAAAAAATTTTAATTACGAGTTGCGAGTTCTCCGAGCAAAGCTTGCGACGCACAGGTTTTTCAGCGGAAAACGCACACATCAACATAGGAATTTGCGAGAGAGTGTTTGAAAAAGATGCAGTCATTCGTATTGCGACTGTCAACCAGGACGGAATTTTTAGAACTGTTAGCAAGTTTTGTGGGGAAAATAAATATATAATTAATAAAAAGTCCTTGTGAGTGAATATTTTGAAAAGAGTTTAAGGTAAGGTACGGAGTAAAGTGCAGAATGCACGAATTAATGAGAAAATGTGTGCAAATCGAGAAAAGTGCATTTTTGAGTTTGCTACGTGTGACCAGAAAAGTGGTCGGCACTAATTGAAAAATTTGCAAGAAAGTCGAGTAGTAAATTCGAGAAAAGGAACAGTGGAAGCACGATTAGTTTAATCATGTAATTTGTGATAAGGGAGAAAACGAGCTGAGTCGCATGCCGCGATTGCCGAGTGCGTCATATGTGTGTGTATAGAAGCAGCGTGTTAGTTTATTCGTGATACTTTCTCACCTACGCGCGCTAGGCGCGGCGGTATCGCGAAACGAGAGATGCGATAGTAAGATATTGAATATATGAGTGTTTGCATGTGGAGTAGTTAATTCGAGAGCGTGTGCACACTTTCATTTTATGACATGCAGAATTTTATTGGGCTTAAGTTTACAAGACGGAACACCCAGAAGGAAGCCGCCGATTTTAATGAAATTTTGTATGGACTGGACATGTATTTTGACCTAAAAGTGACGAATCCGGAGGAATTTCTTAGGAATACCATTTAGTTTTCGAAATATTTAATCAACAACATCATCAGCTAATCATCATTCTACATCTTTACAAAGAGCAACTCAACATAACAAACTCGTGTGAAAGTATACACAGTGTACCTTGTGCATCGAATTTCTTTTTATTATTATTATTTTTTTGTTCCTTCATTTTTTTTTTATGTTCCACATATTTTTTTTGTGCGCAAATTTCAGGATTTATTTGTTAAAGTTGTAATTAGTGAAATCTTTAATTAAATTCTAAATTAAAGTTTATCCATTGAATTTTAAATAAAGTGATTGAACAACAATTGGTACTTGTTCTTTGCTCATGTTGCAATTGGCCATTATTTATTTTTTGGTGGTTTCAATTTAGTTGCATTATTTCAGTTTGTTCATAACAACATTTGAACGACTCACTTTTTTTAAAGAAAATTTTAGAATTAAAACTAAAATTAAATTTATAACACTAATGCGTGCTTGTCGTTCGAAGTATATTTGAACGACTCACTTGTTTTAAAGAAAATTTTAGAATTAGAACTAAAATTAAATTAATAACACTAATGCGTGCTTGTCGTTCGAAGTACATTTGAACGAATCACTTTTTTTAAAGAAAATTTTAGAATTAAAACTAAAATTAAATTTATAACACTAATGCGTGCTTGTCGTTCGAAGTATATTTGAACGACTCACTTGTTTTAAAGAAAATTTTAGAATTAAAACTAAAATTAAATTTATAACACTAATGCGTGCTTGTCGTTCGAAGTACATTTGAACGACTCACTTTTTTTAAAGAAAATTTTAGAATTAGAACTAAAATGAAAATAACACTAATGCGTGCTTGTCGTTCGAAGTACATTTGAACGACTCACTTTTTTTAAAGAATATTTTAGAATTTAAACTAAAATTAAATGTATAACACGAATGCGTGCTTGTCTGGAAGTAAATTAAATCGGTAGTATAAGTAGCATTTTTTTCATTAAATTACGAAGTTTATTAAGTCAAATGTAATTTTTTGTCTATTAGCATGTGACTCAATATTTTGAATATTATATGTTTGATATTATTTTAGACTCCAAAAAAAATAACATTGGAAGATATATTTTTGATGTCACGTGATCTTCCTTTTTTTGTGAAAACCCTGCAGGAATGGGGTGTAGTTAGAGTTTAAGATTTGCTGACCTTCAGCGATTGCGGGCAGGCAATGACCCTTAAGTATAGGGAGAATGCTATACAGTGGGAGTGCAAGGGGCAAATCGTAAAAAAAAATATATATAAGGTACCGTAAACGCCAGAGTTTGCGAAGGAATACCTTTTTTGATACTTCAAAGTTAAGCCTGAAACAAGTGAATGTTGCATTGTTTAAATTTTATTCTTAGAGTCTATAACAAATTTTGATTTAGATTGTTATGTTTTGCCACATGTGGGCGAAAAATGTGGAGCTGCAATTTATAGAGCACGAGGCTCAACTATCAAGAAAAACGGCAGTGAACTGGAACTCGTTTTGTAGGGAAGTGGTGATTGACTTCTGCTTGCGCCGGGAAAACCCCATAAGTTAGAACTATATTATATAATTATTTTATTTAATAGTATGCATTATGAATTATATATTTAGGTGGTGAAAACATGACGGTCGAAATAGACGAGTCTAAATTTGGTAAAAGGAAGTTCCACAGAGGACACTTCGTAGAAGGGCAATGGGTATTTGGCGGTGTCTGCCGTGAGTCAGGAAACGTGTTCATGGTACCTGTTGACCGTCGCGATGCGTCCACCTTAATTCCACTAATTGAGAAGTGGATTGTGTCGGGCAGCACAATTATTAGTGATTGCTGGAAAGCATACGACGGGGTGGACGACGAGACGTACAGGCATTTTAAAGTTAACCATTCGGTTAACTTTAAAGATCCAACAACAGGTGCTCATAGCAACACGGTTGAAGGCATGTGGCGGCACGCCAAAGCGAAGTTGCCCGTATATAACCGAAGAAAATCCTTTTTTGTGGGCTATCTAGCCAAATTTATGTTTTTACACTATTGCAAAATCAATGATTTGGATACCACAGCGGAGTTTTTTAAGGCAGCAGGTGTCCTCTATAACGCCTACAAACGATGTGTTGAAGAGGCCACAGACGTTGAGGTAAAGTGAATATTAATAAACCAGTAGATTACTACTACTAATAAACCAGTACATTACTTGTAACATCGACGTTATGAAAGCTGTCGTATTTTCACTGGGTATGATACTGAAGCAACTGTCGTTACCTTATGATTCGTAGATCAAAGGGTACTTGGTCTGCTATTTGGATTTCACTTATTTTTTTGGTTTAAAGTTTAGATTTTTGATTCATTTTATAGAATTCGTCGTTTCAGTTTTTTCATAAATTTCTTTTATCTGAGTTTTTCCAAAAATTATTTTTTGTAATTTTTAACTTTTTCATGTGCTTGGCTTCCGTTTTTTTACTTTTTTAAAGTTTTTTATTTTGAGATTTCACTTCTTTTTGTTAACGTAAAACAACATAATAACAGATCTAATAAGTATAGCATCAATATTTCTCCAAGAAAAATATATACGCGTTTTTAGCATATTCTTTGACCTAATGTTCTTTGTATCATGGGTCGTATTTACGCGAGCAAGACGAGAGAGAGCAATACCAATTCAAGGTGAACTCTGTCAAAGAATATCTATTAACTAAGAAGCGACACCTTTTTTTTATGTGTGCGGGAAATTTTGCACAACTACAATTAACAAAAATTCCGTATTGGTTAAAGTAGTAAAGAACTATCATGTTTACTTCAAATCTCATCGTCTTATGTAAATAGTCATCAGAGCGAGTGAGCACGCAAGCAATTACAAATTTCGACCACATTTTTACATCTTGTGTGGGCACAGCGACTGAGCTTTTACTCGCAATGTTATTGAAATGGCGATATAAACTTTCGCATCACCTTTGTGATCAAAAGTTATTTCCCCTCATGCAATGCAAACTCTTCGGGAAAGCAAGAATTGAAACGTGGGGAAATGGGTTCGGTGCAAGCTCATTTCGTGTACAGATCTGTGCAATGAACTTTCGTATAATGCTTTTGGGATGGCGATATAAACTTTCAAGTTGTTTTCGTCTGCGAGAGAACACATGTTTTCAACGATTTTCAATTGCTTGTGATTTACCCGCATGGTTGCATGGTTAAATATGAATTCAAATTTTATACTCTCTTCCAGCTAATTTATATTTTATTAGATATTTTGCTATAGACAATATTAAGTAAATTAGAATTTTATTTGATAGTCTTAATAATTTAATAGAATAGTTTTATTGGCGCGATGGGTAAACATCGGGTGCGGTGTTTGGCGTGCAATGCCCAACAAGAGTTTGATACTAACGTTCGGTATTTTACTTTACCGAAAAATAGTTCAAGGTATGTATTATATATATTTAATTAGTAATAAAAGGGGGCGTTAAATAATACCCACAAATTTATACACGAATGTATGAGAGTATGTCAGGTAGAATTTGCACGAATGATAAACTTATCATAACTCTTTTTGATAATTGCTAAGACCAATGGCATAACATTTTCAAAACTTGTAAATATTCATATGACTATCGAAATAGATCTAGATTGTAAAATATGAATCTTTTGCTTAAACAATTATAAAATATATGTTATATCGTTTGTCATTCGTATAAGTGGTTGGCTATACAAAATAAAGTAGTACGTCGCAATAACGGTTACTGGTTTGTTTTTCTATAGATGTACTTATTAAATATACAGTGTTGTTCAAAACGTAAGCATTTTTTGCAGCAAAGTTATATTTATCAATTCAAATAATAATTCAAAGTTGTTTATCTCTCTTTTAACATTTTCTTGGAAAAATGGAGCAATAATTGAAAAATTGTTTATACTACTACTTCCGAGAAAACGAATGCATTTTTAATTCATCTAAGCACTCAGAAAAAAAAGTTAGTAAAATCAACGAAAAATGATGTTTGGTAATGCTTATCAAAAGCAATTTCAACCATTTGAAAATTTGTAGAACTCTCTTGACAATTCCCCGTGAACTTTCACAACAATTTAATAGTAGATTTACCAAGAATAATAGTAGAATTACTATGCTGGCATAGTTATAGTAACAATTTTGCAACGAAATTGTAAATTAAAAATAAATTTGTAAATTAAAAGTGCATTGTGCGTACGTAGGAGTATTTAAATTTTTTTGATTCTTAGAAATTAAGTGGCGCTAAGTGCGACTTTCTGATCAGCTGCAGGTGACGTGACGACGAAACCATAAGATTGCCCCCACTATTAAAAATCGCCTTTTAAAAAAAATACCGTTAAATTCTAGAAATCTAGAGAATCGTTTTTTAAGTTCGAAAAGTTGCTTAGGTTTTGCACAACATTATATACATAATATAAACACTGTGCCAATTTCCCCTTCTATCTTCAATCCTTATTTTATAAGCCATGTTTTTTGAAAACGCAGTAGGTCCATTTTGGTTTATTATTTTCAATAATAAACCTATGTAATCGAACACGAAAAAAAAAATTATAACCCCCCCTGAAATTTTGTCAGTTTACGTTTTGAGATATGTAGATTTCATAAAACGAATAAAAAAAAATCCGTCCGTCCGCCGTCCCCCGTCCTCCGTCCGCCGTCCAGGCTTTTTCTCGGAAACTACTGGAGATAAATTAATTAAATTTGGTTCAAAAATCAAGTGACATCTGACAACGGTCCTAACAGCTCGTGGGTCCGATCGACGTATTTTGAGGGGGGGAAATTGAGGAACCAAATATTGAAAAAATCATATTTCCGAAACCGTTCAAGCTTTTTTCATAAAACTCGGAATATACAATGCTCTAATATTACTCAATAGAACACATATTATTGTATGGATTTATATCTATTGGTTTTTGAGTAATAGAATTTTGAAATTTTTAATCTCCATAAATTATTCCATTTGTTGGTGGATCAAAAAACGTGAAATCATTTCACATGATCACTACTGCCATCTAGCCGTGACTTGAAAAATGTCACATTTTTTGGAAATAATAAACCGTTGTGTAAAATTTGCAGTGTTTTTTTCATAAAAACGAATCTCTGGAACACAGGAAGTAATTATAAATTTTCTTTTATTTATAGGAGGGAGGAGTGGTTAATCAATTTAAATAGAAGGGAGTTGATTAACCAAGTAATTCCACAGGATCATCGTGTTCGTGAGAAGCATTTCAACGATGAAATGTTTGCTCCAATGAAGACACGGCTGAAATGGGGTGCGATTCCGATGCGAATAAGTATTCAGCCCTCAGGTTTAGAAGATATAGAAAATATTTCAGAGCCGGAACAGCAACATGCTTCTTTTATGGCAGGTAATTCCCCACAATATCCCCACGTGTATTCAAGTTGCTCTTCAAGTACCCAAACATAAACTAACTCTGACGAAAATATGTCAGAATTAGAGGCACTAAGGCGGGAATGCGCTGATTTGCGAAAGCAAAATGAATATTTTCAAAGCAAGACTTATTTAATTCAGCAAAATAATAATACTTTGCCTCCCGAATTGGCTCGAATTGTTGAAAGGCAAATTCGAAACAATGGTCTTTCCCCTCAAGCGCAGAGATATCCCAACGATTTGAAAAAATTCTGCCTTAGTATATATTTTATTTCACCTTCTGCATACGCGTTTCTAACCCATCATATTAAATTACCTACCGATAGAACTCTGTCCAGATTTGTTGAGAATTAGCCATTTAGCCCTGGCGTTCACAAAGTTTTGTTTCACGCTTTGAAATTAAAAATTCAAAACTTGCCAGACATTTCACGAAACTGTTCTATATGTCTTGATGAAATGTCTTTAAAAACCCATTTATTTTATAACAAATCTAAAGGACAAATTATTGGATTAGAGGATGACGGTACGGAGAGAACATTGCGACCGGCCAAATATAGTCTAACTGTAATGGTAAGAGGCATTACACACCGCTATAAACATTTGGTCGGGTATTATTTGGTAAATACTCCCTGTTCTGCAAAATCCTTGAGGAAATGTATTCAAGAGGTTGTAGAACAATTAGTTGACGTTGGGATGAAACCAAGGTTGATAATTTCAGACCAAGGGAGTAATTTCACTAGTTTCTCAAAGCTTCTTGGTGTATCCATAGAGAAACCATATTTCTTCGTTGAAGAAAAACTAATTTACCAAATGTTTGACACACCCCATTTATTGAAATCACTTTGGCGTAATTTCATGAATTACGACATAGTAATTGATAATTTTAAGAGAGCCAGCTGGCGTGATGTTGTAGGTTTGTACAACCACGAAAAAAACCAGCAGTTCAAGATGGTTCCAAAATTGACCTCTGAACACGTTTTCCCCAACAATTTCCAAAAAATGAGAGTGAAATTGGCTGCGCAATCTATTAGTGCAACAGTTTCTAGTGCTCTCTATACGCTCGCTAGTAATAATGCCGCCTCTGCAACTGCCATTAATACTGCGGAAGTTATTGAAAAATTCGACAAATTGTTCGATATTTTCAATGCTTCCAGTTTTAGCGATGCGAAAAAATTTAGGAAACCTTTTTCAGCTGAACCCTATCAGCTACAATTTCTGGAGGAAATGCAACATTTTCTTGCAAATGTAACATTTTTCGACGGTATGAAAAATGTTACATCCAAAATACAATTCCTTAAAGGTTGGCAGCAAAACATCAACGTCCTACGAAAACTTTTCATAGATTTACAAGAGGACAATGCATCTTTTATTCTAACGCGAAACCTTAATCAGGACGCGTTAGAAAATACTTTCGGCATTATAAGGAAAAGGGGGGGGGGAATAGCAAACTAGTGACTCCATATCAATTTTCTTGCGCTTTTAGGAAAACTTTTTCTGTGCAGTATATGGAGCAAGTAGTAGTTAGTGGTAATTGTCAGCCACAACTGAGTATCGACCTACCTTCTGTAGATCTAAACGCCTTGTCTTGCACCGCAAATGTGTCTCAGAAATCCGACGTCTCCTCTTTTTTTAATATAGATCCAAGCCACAAGACCATGGACCTAGGCGTCCAAAACGCAATGTACTATTTCGGAGGCTGGCTTTTGCATTGTCATAGACAGCATCACTCCTGCACGTCCCCAATTGAGGAACTAAGAAGCTGCTCTGAAATATTTTTAAATTTTAAAGAGTATCCGGGTGCTCAATTAGTTAGGCCCAGTCAGGAGTTTATGGACGCGTTAAATAAATTAGACACAGCATTTTGCAAATATTTGTTCCCTATTTGCACATCTAATAATATAGAGCATAAATTATTAGATGTATTGAAAGATCATTTCGATTTTGATTGCTGTGAACGCGCAGATAAGAATTACATTGTTAGGTTATTTATCAGAGTTAGGATTTATCATTTAATTAAAAATTTTAATAAATCTGTTAGAGTATTTAATCCTACCCATAAACTCCTTAGCGTTATGCATTTGTAGAAGTAGTTCGAGATATTAACCGTGATACACTTGATGCTTATAGGAACTTTTTGCAATAATTTTGTGTAGATGCTTATTTTCAATTCAAATAGTACTAATTAACCCGTTGGCGGCGGCGGCGGCGGGTTGATCAACGTGTACTTTAATAATATAGGGAAAATCAATAGCTTACGGGACTCTTCGGTTGAAAGTGGCAATCATCATGCACTTTCCGTAATTCGATATAGAAATAGCATCAAGTGTCGCTTTTTTCCAAAAGTATTTAGTGGGGTTATTTTATTGTAGAGAAGTAATTGCACGATAATTTCATTTATATCAAATTCGTAGTGCCTATGTAGTACCTATTTAGTGCCTATGTAGTACCTTATTGCACGGATTCAAATATTTCTTCTTTGCATGCCATAAATTCGCACTTCTATTAATCTTTTTCTTCAAATTGGTTCTTTTTAGAACCACCAATCAAATAAACAAAGAGTATACTAGGTGTTGATAACTACGTGATTATTCGCATAATATTCAATAAAATCTAAAATCTAATTGTTCCAATGTGTTTTATTTAGATATCCCATGAAATTCAATCCAAAACAATATTTATACCAATATCATAAAGAGAAGCAGAAATAATCTCTGAACTACTCTTCTGATTCAACTCCTTCACGGCTTTACTGAAAGAACTCTGTAACTATTCACGAATAACATATAACCTGTTTTATTGTGATTAAAGTAATTTTGTTGTAAGAATCTAATTTGTAAAAATCAAGTCAAAGCAAACTTTAATAAAATTACAAAACAGAAAACATTGAGCTACTGTCACATAATTAGAAATCTTTGTTTACAAACTTTTTACGCGCAATATAGGAACATCCCGTTCCGTTTCATATCCTTCTCTAGCAAATGTCATTCTGTTGCTGTCTAATTTTACTGGCATTGACTTACACAGAAACACGCCAAATCGTGTACATACAAGAGGTGTCGCTTCTTAGTTTAGATCAGGGATGGGCATGCAACCACAGTCTCAAAATGTGATTGTATAAAAGCTCTTCAAAGCTCTCTCCGGCCTTTTTTACACTGTTAATTTTGGTGACGTCACCTGTCATGTAAAAGTGAAGCCACATGGCAAAATGACTTCATGACTGGTTTAGAATTTTAGATATTCTTTGACTCTGTTTTCAGATACACTTTCCCCTCCCAATGGAAACTAATCCGGAAAACAGAATTTGGCACGAGGGGAAACGTACAACATAATATTATGCTTCGTGTTCGTGTATCGATTTTGGAGCAGAGCTTTTTTGCCATGCGCGGTCGCCGTCGCGATCGTCGCGGTGGATTCTTGATTTGCGACTGTCACTGATCCCCGTTGAGTGTGTGCGTAGAAGCAGCGCTTGCGCACTTCTCTTTGGTCTGACAAAAATTTGGTAATGATGAATTTTGTGATAAATTGGAATTAATGTACAAATGCTATCACGATATCTCAGATTAGGATGAATGGATGGATTTCAGATGTATCTCATTTAAAAGCTTATAATATGCGATAATATTAAAGAAAGTGCTCTTAAAATTTCGATTTTTAGAGCCATTTCCGAGATATTTCAGATATAAATCGCATTTTAGGTTAGAATTTCATTTTTTCCAGTAAATATACACGGAGCGTTTCGACGATTTCTTCACGTACTTGGCTTCGAGACGCTACCGCGTCTCTTGATTTATTGAATATATAAATTGTTTTTATTTGTAATTTTTTTTACAATTCTGTACTGTATAACAACACTTAATTAATAAACATTATGAATATTTTAAATTTCATATAAAAATATTTATTTACTTTATAAGAGGTTCATCGTTTAAAGTAAGGACTTCTCATTTAAATAGATTTAATGCATAAGCACGCTGTCTCCTTTCATAGCCTTCATCAGAGTTATTAAAATAATCATATCTTGCAAAAATTTGTCTTCGTCTTTCACGAGTATAATGTATTTTTAACGTAAAAGACAGTACATCGTCCAGCAATTTCTTAGAGACACCATTTTGGTAACAAAATGTCACCAGTTTTAAACGATTTTTGTCGTTTAAATTGTTATTCCAAAACATTTCTCGAATATATGCAGCCCATGTTACAGCATTCCCAATAACGTCCTGCAGCAACAACGAAGGATTATTTGAAAAGTTTTGCTCTGAATTCATGTCGTCTGTTTTGAATATTCAAAAAATTCTATTAAAATATTTTTGATGCTGACAAGTTCTTTGAAATACTTACTATTTTTAAAAATTAAACTCAAACTAACTTCGCAAACTAATATGTCTTGAACACTTTCCAGAAGAATGATCACCTACAACTCAAAGGTAACTTCAAATGTGTAATTTCGTTACTCTATTATTTACTTATTTAAATGTAAATAACATTTACGGTGGGTAACAAATTGTAATTAAATTCGAAATTTTTGCGAATATTTTTATTTATGAACCATATAAATATAACTAATTACATAATATTGTCTTAAAATAATATTATAAATTCAAAAAGCAAGTAATAATAAATTAAAAAAGTAAATTCTGTAATATTCTAGACAGGCAGAAGTTAAATCCCGATAAATTGTGATTTCGATCTAAATTCAGCTATATGAAAGTAAGCGCTGAATCACGTAATGGTCGATCTTTGTAAGAAAATGTACAACAAATTGTAAATATTTTTTTGTAATTATGTACCTCACTTAAATGTAACTAAATAACGAAATATTGTTTTGTAATATTATTATAAATTTAAAATAAGGTAAATGGTAAATTATAATAATTAATTTTCTAACATGTGTAAATAGTAAAATCTTCATTCTTGACGAACGCAGTCAATCAGCCAATTGCCACCAATTGCGATAACTGACAGCGAAAAACTGTCAAACTTCCAAGTAAGTAAACAAATTGTTCATTTAATGATTTGATCCTTTTTTTCAGATTAGAACGGGATAAGAACAGAATTAATAAGTGTTGCGATATTAACAATAAAACACAGTGCTTGCTTTTAACTACATTATTTTATTTTTCGTTATTTCATGAAGAACCTGTCTTCTCATTGTCTCGCAACTTAAGCGGTAAACACAATTGGACGGTCGGCTTGGCCGACTTTCGAAACTTCCGAATTCGAGAACTTTCTGAAATTGTGCCTAACACAATACAACTTTTCGAACTTTTGCCAGCCTCATTCCTTTTTTCGAATTTCCGGTATTCACGGCTTTTGATATTGAAAATATATTCTTCCTTGATTAGAGATATTAAATTTTCTTCAAATGACATTTTCAAACTTTTATTCTTTTATTATTTCAAAAAGGACCAAACAGCTTCAGCTGACAGTCAGCTTCAGCTGACTGTCAAACAAAAAATAAGTATCAAAATTCGAAAAAGTTCGGCTCCAGTAGAAAGTAGACCAATTCAGAACTTGGCCGACTTGGCCGACTCAGCCGACTTTGCCTTTGTGTTGGGCACAACTCTAGCACGTATGTTTTATTCGAACTGTCAACAGTCGGCCAAGCCGAACGTCGTATTGTTTTTACCGCTTTACTAACTAGCTAACTTCTATCTGGACCTCTCTTCCATATCTCTGTGTTGCCACATTGATTATACTTTGTGGTAACTATGTGGTTAACTATGCATTTTTGTATTGTTCGTCACATAATTCCCCCTCGAAAAAGAATTTTTATAATATTTTTATTACTTTTACAGTTGCTTCGATTTTCTCAATTGCTAGTGAACGTGATTCCATATTACATTTGAATTATTAACTTTATATGACATTGTGTCTTCATTTTATTCTTCATGTATGATGTATCCTATAATTCAATTTGTTTGTTTGTTATGTGATTAAATTCATATGATTAAGTTTGTATGATTATTTCAATTTTTTTGTTAATGGATATAATTAAATTTTTTTTTTTTTTACAACTGAAACATTACTCTACGTTTACAATCTAACCTAGTACTTATGCTGGAATTGGACATAGCCGGATTTAGCAAATAAGCCGGTTTCAATCTATCTATGTTACTTATTTCTTCTTTTGCATTGATTGATATTTTACATAATTTTTCATTTCTAGATATTACTTTATGTGGGCGGTATATGGTGGGTTTAGACTTCCTTTATATATAGGATCTTTTATGAACACATGTGTGCAGTCTTTTAGGGCCTGTGGTACGAAAATATTGTGTTGCGCTCGGGGTTTTGTATGTTTAGGTTTGATTTTTAAGATTGCATTTCGTACCTCTTTGGTTGTATTTGTGGAAATATTATTTTCACTTGATTCGTTGTCGGGAATAAGTTCTACTTGGAGGCGTAAGGCTTGGCCAAAAGGAGTTCTGCCGGTGTGACGTCTAATTCGTAGATTATGGCTGATCTTATTCCTAGTAGAATCCATGGTATATCTTGTTATAGCAGTTGTTTGGATCGTTTGAAGCTCGAATGGCAGTTTTTAGTTGTCTATGTAAGCGCTCTATTGATCCGTTGGACTGTGGGTGATAGGTGGTTGTTCGAATTTTGTGATTACCTAGTATTAAAGTTAGTTCGTTTGCAATCGAAGATTTGAATTGTGTTCCTTGGTCGGTTGTGATTGTTTTTGGAACGCCGTATAATATGATCCACTGGCGGGCAAAAACATTTGTGATTGTTTTTGCAATCATATTTTTAAGAGGGATTGCTTCTGGCCAGTGACTGAATCTATCTTTGATGGTTAGCAGATAAATATAACCGTTTGAAGGTGGGAGAGGACCTATAGTGTCCATGGGGACGTGTTCAAATCTTCCACTAGGCAAAATGTTCCATGTGGAGATTTTGGGTGTCGCTGAGTTTTCGCCTTTTGGCATGGAATACAACTTTTCGTCCACCTTGCTATATCTGTGTTCATTCTGGGCCAGAAGTATCGTGATGTAATGATTTTTCTTGTTGCCCGTATGCCTGGGTGAGACAGAGTGTGAAGGTTTGTGAAGATATTGTATCGCATGCTCTCTGGAATATATGGTCTCTTGTTATTTGTTGATATTTCTACCATATTTCTGCTTGCGATGGTGTGTCGACAATCTTTACTAATTTTAAGGTCGAATTTTTTGAATTCGTTTCTACTGTGTGCAGGATTTGTTTTAATTGTTTGTCTTTGTCTTGTTCCTCTAATAAAAGGGTGAAATCAATTTGTTTTGTGGACTTGATTTCGTCAATATGAGCCCTTGACAAGGTGTCTGCTGTGGTATTTCTTGCAGCTTTAATATGTCTAATGTCTCGAGTGAATTGTGAGATATATTTTAACTGGTTGGTTTGCCTTGGAGACTTTTCTGCCTTTGATGTTAAAGCATTTGTGAGGGGCTTATGATCTGTGTATATTGTGAAATCTTTGCCTTCTACTAAATGCCGCAAATGTTTTATGCTCAAGTACACTGCTAACAGTTCTCTATCAAAAGTTGAGTACTTTCTTTCATTAGGTTTTAAGCGTTTCGAAAAAAAACTTAAAGGTTCCCAACCTCCTTCGCTGTTTTGTTGTATGACCGCAGCGACGCCATCACTAGAAGTGTCGACGAATAGTCCGATCTTTGCCTGGGGATTAGGGTGTACTAATAAAGTATAACTTTCTAAATTGGTTTTTAGTTTTTGAAAGGCTTATAATGAATGTGAGATCATTGTAAAGGCGAATGGGAGCGTTTTTTCGAGTTGGAGTCTTTTAAAAGATCATATAGAGGTCCAGAGATTTGTGATACTTTTGGTAGGAATCTATGATAAAAATTTATCATCCCTAGGAAACGTTGCAATTTCTTGATCGTATTGGGTGTTGGGTAGTTTTTTATTGCTAATACTCGATTTTCGGAGGGTGCTATACCGTTTGGTGTGATTTTGTGTGACAAAAAATCTAGTTCTTTTGCTGCGAACACACATTTCGCTGTGTTAACGTTTATTTTGAATTGTTCCAGTTTATTGAAAAGTAATCGCAGGTGTTCTTTATGCTCACTCCTTGTTCCGTCGCCTCAAGGTTCGGAACCCCTGTAGGAGTCGTCTAAAATTCAAATCGACATCAATGTGGCAGGCCGGAATAAATATGGATAGAATCTTATATCCGACAACCAACAACACCAGAGTGGCAGTCGCAGTCCAGCTTCAGCACGCCGTAGATTAAATATTTATTTTTGTAGTAAGTTATTGAGGGTTCGGCAAAAGAAAGCACTTTGAAGTGGAATTTCTTTTGCATTCCCTAATAACAACTAATTATCTCTAATTTAGTGTTAATAAATTTTTTTTTTCAATTTATATTGCCAAATGTTTGCGCCGGTTAATTCATAGTGCATTTTGAATTTATATATTTGAAAATATATTTTTTTTTTTGTTTTATTTTTATAAAAATTTTGATATTTTTTAATAAACTTAGTGCATCGAGAATTGCTATCAGCCCTCTTTTATTTTTCTTGCCTTTGTTAATTAGTTCACGTTCATGTTGAACATTATTTTGGTCCTTCGAGCCGGATCTCGAAACACGGTTTAAACATAAATATCCGAAATTTCATGCGCAACATTTGGCAATCAATTAATCTAGCTTTCTTGACTCCAAGCAACATCCAAACGTAATCTCTTCTTGCAAATCAAAAATTTCAATTTGTTCGTAATTTCAATAACACTGCGACCGTAGCTACAACTTTAAACAATGGAAGAACTGTGCATCAAGCAAACGGTATTGAAAGAAAAGATTGAGCGTTCCATTGCTAATGGAAAACGGACGGCACTCGAAAAAAGAACTGTAGGTTTTTATGAAAACAAAATTGCAGATCTGAAGCTAAATTGGACTGAGTTCAATGATACAGACACCAAATTGAGAGAATTAATTATTAGTTCTAAAAAGGTGTGCACGCATGAGTACATAACACAAGATTGGTATTCTACGCTGGAAACAAAATACATAGAATATCTTGGCAACTTAACAGATGGCTTAATTCAGAAATCCGGAAGGGAATGTACCGTAGCAACATCTAATAATAACTCTACTGTTATTCATACAAGCAGTACGCCAACGCTGTTACCAAGAATTACATTACCGAAGTTCGATGGCGATTATTCGAAGTGGCAATCATTTCGAGACTTATTTATTTCAGTGGTAGACGATAATGATGCATTATCGCAGGTCCAGAAGCTACATCATTTAAAGACATGCTTAACTGGAGAAGCAGAGCGACTTTTGCGGCACTTTGCAATTACGAATGAAAACTATCAAAATGCATGGGATACGCTAACGCGTCGGTTTGAAAATAAACGAGTTCTTGTTAACACACAGTTAAGAATACTGACAAATCAAACAAAAATAATAACGGAAAATAGTACAAATATTAAACAATTATTAGATACAACGCAAGAATGCTTACAGCAATTGACGTCGTTAAAAATAAACATTTCAACGTGGGATACATTATTAATACATATTTTAGTCCAGAAACTTCCGTTCGTCACGTTGAAACTCTGGGAAGAAGAATTGGGAGCGAGTGAAGAACTGCCCACATACGAAAAATTTAAAAGATTTTTACAAACACGATTTAGGGTTTTAGAATCTATGTCACACGCATTAAAATCAAGTAACAAACAAACAACACCCAGCACAAAGGCATACCATAGCTCGCATGCAAACGCATGCCCGGTTTGCGGGCAAGGACATTTCATCGCAACTTGTCCGAAATTTTTAAAAATGGAAACCACAGAAAGAAGGAAATGCATTCAGAACGCGAATCGATGCTTTAATTGCTTTTCTAGCAAGCACATCGCCAACGAATGTCAAAGCATATATAGGTGTAAACTATGCAAGGCATCACATCATAGTTTATTACATTTAGCAGGAACTAGTACCGAAACGGATAGAAAACGGGGAGCAGCATCAGTATCACATATAAAGGAAAGCAAATCACAACAGAATTTCAAGCGTCATGGTGAGGAGAAAGACGAGGCGAGCAATAACAATACAATGGAAGATGGATGCCAAAGTTTCTTTACAGATACACAAAATGCATTACTAGCTACGGCTGTAGTGGAAGCAGAGGATAAAACAGGTAAAAGGATTAATCTAAGATGTTTAGTGGACCCAGGCTCTCAAACATCATTTGTCACAAGAGACATCTATAAACGTTTAGGTTTACAAGGAAAGAACACAAACATACGAATCACGGGCCTGAACAGTAGTCAGGCAGCGCAGTCAAACTTACAAGTACAGCTTGTACTATATTCTCGACATAACAAGAACGTCAGTTTGCAGGTAAACATGCTTGTAATAGACAAGATTTCAGGGCCATTACCGATGAGCACAATCAAAACATCACAATGGAATTATTTAGCCAACCTGAATTTAGCAGATTCACAATATTGGCGAACAGGACCAATCGACATACTTTTAGGCGCTAACGCATATGCCAGCATGCTCTTGCATGGTTTAAGGAAGGGACCACGCAAGGCACCAATTGCAATAAATACAATGTTTGGGTGGATAGTCATGGGAAATATGCCCAGTGCTCATATTCAACAAACGAAATCATTTATTGCTGCTAGCTCAACAGAGCAATTAAATGAACAATTGAAGAAGTTTTGGGAAATTGAAGAAGTTTACAGCGAACCAATAATGAAAGCAGAAGATCAAGAATGTGAGCAGTTCTTTAAGGACACACATCAGAGATTACAAACCGGGCAATATCAAGTGAAGCTGCCTTTTAAAAATCAAACACAGCCGACCTTTGGTCCTTCAAGGCCTATCGCTCTAAGACGCTTTTTTAACTTAAAGCACAAATTGCAAGGCAATGTGCAGCTCGAAAGGGAGTACGAGAAATGCCTAAATGAATATATCTCACTGGGGCACATGGAAAGGGTAACAGAAAAAAACCGTCCTGACATGAATGAATATTACATACCGCATCATGCTGTATGTAAAGAAAGCACCACTACAAGAGTTAGAGTCGTGTTTGACGCTTCAGCTAAAAGTCACAATGGAAAGTCTCTCAACGAGCAATTGATGGTGGGACCCACAATACAACCAAAACTAGCCTCAACATTGTTAAGGTTCCGAAAACATAATGTAGCAATGATGGCCGATATAGAGAAGATGTACAGAATGGTACTAATTCACCCCGAGCAACGCACGTTTCAAAAAATTATATGGCAAGATCCTGAAACGAAGGCCATTGAGGATTATCAACTGCGTACCCTAACATTTGGAACAGCTTCAGCCCCATATCTCGCGATCCGCACACTACAACAATTAGCAATGGATGAAGTTGAACATTTTCCACTAGCATCAAAAACAGTACAGTCAGTCTTCTATGTAGATGATATGCTAACTGGAGCGGATACAATAGAAGAAGCAGTGGAACTGCAAAGGCAATGCATCAATATGTTAAAAAAAGGGAAGTTTAATTTAAGAAAGTGGTCGAGCAATAAGTTAGAAGTCTTAAAGTCCATACCACCAGAGCACAGGGAGTTACAAGGCGGATGTCAGCTCCAAGAAACTGAAGCTATTAAAACACTTGGTATTAAGTGGTATCCTGCAGGAGATTGTTTCACATTTTCAGTCCATTCTAATGACAACAACAATATCGTAAGCAAAAGAAAAATTTTGTCTGAAGTAGCTGCTTTATATGATCCATTAGGCTGGATAGCACCAGTAATTATCGTAGCTAAACTATTAATTCAAACATTATGGATCTCTGGCTGTTCTTGGGATAGCGAAGTTGATGATGCGATTAATAAACAATGGAGCACATTTAAAGATAAATTGAACGGACTACAAGAGGTTAAAATACCAAGATGGATCGGTATGTCAAAACACACGAAAAATATAGAGCTGCATGGGTTTTGCGACGCATCAAACAAGGCGTATGCTGCGGTGGTGTACATTCGTATCCACAATCATGTCATAAGAACCGAGCTGCTAAGTGCCAAAACTAAGGTGGCACCGATCCGACCTACCACCATCCCACGATTAGAACTAAATGGAGCCCTGCTATTAGCACACCTGTTAGAAACAATATTGCGAGACTTGCAAACAGAATCACCTGTCGCCATAACAGCATGGACAGACTCAACAGTAGTGCTTCAGTGGATAAGAAGTCACCCCTCAAGATGGAAGACGTATGTGGCCAATAGAGTGGCAGACATACAAACTATACTTAAACCAGAAAACTGGCGGTATGTTCCAACAACAGATAACCCAGCAGACGTGGCCTCTAGAGGTAGCTTTGCTGATGAAATTGGGAAAAATCGGTTGTGGTGGCATGGTCCGGAGTGGCTTGTAAAGGACGAAAGTAAATGGCCAAGAACTCCAGTAATTTCAAGACAAAACCACCTGGAAGAAAAACAATCAAAGGTGTCACTGTACGTAACAATGGATCCAGGCATACTAGAACGATACTCATCGTTTTTTAAATTGACGCGCGTCATAGCTTTCATGAAACGATTTGTCAATAACGCACAACACAGCAACAAAAAAAGAATTGGAGCGTTGACAAAGGAGGAATTAACAGAAGCCCAAACAACAATTTTTAAATTGGTTCAATTAAGCAGTTTTCCTGATGAAATTGCAGCTATAAAAAAAAATGAGTTTTTACCAAAAAGAAGCAAATTGGCAACATTGAACCCAATACTCGACTCAAACAAACTCCTAAGGGTGGGTGGTCGATTAGAATTTGCCCATTTAGCGTACAATCGGAAACATCCCATAATCTTGCCAACGCAACATCACATTACAAACTTAATAATTGACGAGACACATTTACGCACATTACACGGGGGAGTGAGTTTAGTATTAAACACCACCCGCGATTGTTATTGGATCCTTGACGCGAAACGCATTATCTCAAAAAGAATAAATCTCTGCAAAATTTGCATCACACATCGGCAAAAAACAAGATACCAACTAATGGGAAACCTACCGGCATCGCGCGTAAACATTTCGAAGCCCTTTTCAAAGGTAGGCATTGATTATGCTGGTCCGATTACTCTAAAAACATCCCCACATAGAACGCCAAAAACATATAAGGGATACTTCTGCATTTATATTTGCATGGCCACTAAGGCAATTCATTTGGAACTTGCGTCCGATATGACCGCAGATGCATTTATTGCAGCACTGAAGAGATTTACATCAAGAAGAGGACTGTGCACAGATATTTACTCGGATTGTGGCACAAATTTCCAAGGAGCCCAGAAGAAAGTAAAAACCGATTTTGACAAAGCCGTAAAACTTGCATCTGAAGGAGCAGCAAAATACCTTGAGTCAAAAAATATTACATGGCATTTTAATCCCCCAGCGGCACCCCATTTCGGAGGACTTTGGGAGGCAGGGGTGAAATCGGTCAAGTATCACTTGCGACGCGTGATCGGCAAATCAGTTTACACTTATGAGGAATATTCAACCATTCTCGCGCAAATCGAAGCGTGTGTAAACTCTCGCCCACTTTGCCCAATCGAAAATTCAACAAACAATCTCGATGTGCTCACACCCGCACATTTCCTAGTCGGACAAATCCTTACCGCAATACCAGAGCCAGTAATTGAAGATCAAAAACTAAGCCTAAATCGCAGATGGAAACATGTTCAGTATATAACGCAACAATTCTGGACTAGATAGTCCAAGGATTATTTAAACAGACTTCAACAAAGGCCAAAATGGTTAAAGGTATCGCCAAACATAAAGGTCGGAGACATAGTATTAATCAAAAACGAGAACACAGCTCCAATGTATTGGCCTTTGGGAAGAATTGAGCAAGTATTTCCTGGAAAGGATGGGTTAGTGAGAGTAGCCAACGTAAGGACGAGCACAACGACTCTACGAAGACCGATTGTAAAGTTATGTCGTTTGCCTGTAGAAGGTGAAACAGTAAACCAAAGGGAATAGATTAATTACAATCTCTTTATATGTACCTGTCCTATGTCATTTGTGTCAAACTCCCATAAATGTTAATATTAATTCAAACAATTCCTTACAGCAAAACGGAAATGTTTTCCTATGACGATGACATTCTCGTGCTGGATGAAGAAGTTCGTTTTTCTGGGTCACGGAGTCCAGCCTGGGATCCAGCTGTATTAGATGACGAAGCTCGTTTTGCTGGGTCAAGCAGTCCAGCCTGGGATCCAGCCGTATTAGAAGATGAAGTCCGTTATGCCGGGTCAAGGAGTCCGGCATGGGATCCATCCGCATTAGAAGAAATACCGCAGCCGAAGACCTCAAAGTTCGATGATGCTCACAAACATCACCCAGCAATGATCAACTTGACGGACACAGACGAACTACCACCAGCCAGGATAAATGGTGTATATGAGACAAAATGGAGTCTCTTACGCCCTTCAGATACAATCCAAGAAGTCAGAATGCGGAGGGAAAACGATATTCAGAAATTCGTAACTAAAGAAGGTGTGGAAGTGTATATCCCGAAAAGGATTCTAGATAGAATCGACTTTGAAAAAATACGGGACTCTAAGAGCAAGGAATTTAAAATTAACCTCCCAGATAGGTTTGAAATACGCTTACATGTATACAAAGACAATAGAATTAGATTTCATCATTATGGAAAAAGGAAAAGAACAAAACCTGGATGTAATAAGGTTCCAAAGCAGTGAATTACATATTGAAGTATATCAAATAAACAAAACAAAAAAATGAATTGATTATCACAAACACAACTGAATTATTGTAACAACAACTGAATTCAATCGTAACCAAGGAAGATGGTTAGTGTTGAACGCTGTACAGAAAAACCAAGCGTTCAACGGGTGGGGGAATGTTCCGTCGCCTCAAGGTTCGGAACCCCTGTAGGAGTCGTCTAAAATTCAAATCGACATCAATGTGGCAGGCCGGAATAAATATGGATAGAATCTTATATCCGACAACCAACAACACCAGAGTGGCAGTCGCAGTCCAGCTTCAGCACGCCGTAGATTAAATATTTATTTTTGTAGTAAGTTATTGAGGGTTCGGCAAAAGAAAGCACTTTGAAGTGGAATTTCTTTTGCATTCCCTAATAACAACTAATTATCTCTAATTTAGTGTTAATAAATTTTTTTTTTCAATTTATATTGCCAAATGTTTGCGCCGGTTAATTCATAGTGCATTTTGAATTTATATATTTGAAAATATATTTTTTTTTTTGTTTTATTTTTATAAAAATTTTGATATTTTTTAATAAACTTAGTGCATCGAGAATTGCTATCAGCCCTCTTTTATTTTTCTTGCCTTTGTTAATTAGTTCACGTTCATGTTGAACATTCCTGGATTTGCTGGCGACGAGTATGTCGTCTATGTACGTGAATGTGAATTTTAACTCGGATAAGACTTCATTAATGAATCTTTGGAATGTTTGTGTTCCACTTTTTTACTCCAAAAGGCATTCGTAGGAATTCAAAAAGGCCAAATGGAGTTGTAACGGCTGTTTTGAATATATCTTCAGGGGCAACTGGGATCTGATGATACGCCCTGACTAGATCTATCTTTGAGAAAATGTTACAACCGTGTAAATTTATTGTGAAATCTTGAATGTTGGGTACTGGATACTTGTCGGGTATTGTGACTGCGTTTAGCTGTCTGTAGTCTCCGCAAGGTCTTAGGTTTGAGCAATCTTTCTTGGGTACTAAAAGCAATGGGGATGCTGCTGATGATGATGAAGGGCGACAAATACCTAATTTTACCATAAGTTCAAACTCTGATTTCGCCGCGTTGTACAGCTCAGTTTTTATTCGTCTTGGCCTCGCAGATGGCAAAGAACCTTCAGTGTTGATGTGATGAACCACATTATGATTTACGGGTTCATTGAAGTGTTTTGTCGCACCAGGCGAAGGGCGACAAGGAGTTAGGAGTGCTTGCTAGTGAGTGAAGTTCACCAACTTCCGTTTGATTTTACACAGAAAAAAATATATGGATACTGGTTTTATAATGTATACTTTATTTCAAAAATACTAGACTCTAACCGCACTCGAAGTTATTACTCTTTGTAATCATCCCGGTAATTGAGACCTCATTCAATTTATAGGCCTGATCGCGCCCCTCCCAAAAGGTGAACTTTCTTTCCAATTGATTGGCAATTTCCCCGTGCTGACTTTGTAACAATTACGTAAATCCAATGAGCAGTCAATGCGCTTTAATGGAATTCGCTTATTTAGGCAATTTGCAGAGTTCGTTAACTCAGAACTCGATTCTGGGGAATATTTGCCTATTATTGCTTTTATTGGAAATTTAGAATATTTCAATGCAATTGTAAAAATACTTGCTGCTCATTACACCATATTTCTTGGAGAAGAAAATTCGTAGGATTTTCGTGTAGAGAGAGCGATCTGTCTTGCTTTCGAATGGGTTTCATATTACCGAGTTACATTTGATGCGTCTTAACTAAAAATTTCCCAATTAATGATTGATAAAGAATGATTGTATAAAAACATGTTAGATTGATAATATTAAGTAACTACATAATTATTTTCTTAAATAAAGACTTATTTTAGATAAAAATATAGCTAGAAAATGGTTTTATGTTGATATTTAATTTGACTATCTAAATTATATTAAGCTAGGGTTAGTTATAAGTTTTGTATTTTATTTGTATACCCATTATTACTTTATCATCTATGGTTAGTTATCTTTTATAATAATTTCGTTTCTGTTTATACCATTGACAGACATGTGGTATTGATACTATCTCATCTCAATACTACGTAGATACCACATGTCTGTCACCGAATACTAGGTCCATACCAGCTCACCTAGGTGGTATTAGCGTAGTATTGAAACTAGCTCAATCGACGTAGTATTGCGAAAAGCTCGGAAGAATTTACTTGCGTCAGCGCCAACTTGAAGTAGCGGAGAATAGAGTATTGTGATTTGACACATTATGGCAAAACATTTTCTTAAATCAAAAAGTAAAGGTTAAACATAGTTCGGGGTTGTTTGTGTTCTTTGTAGGTATTTGTTTTTACAGTGGTTTTTGCTTAATATTTTTTGCAAAACTCAACACAATTTCAGTACATACACATTAAGAGACAGATGACAGCTGTCAAAATCCGAAATTGTTTACTTCGCATACCACGAACTCAAGTCTGTCAGGGGTTCTCATACTACGTAGTATTGAGATGAGATAGTTTCAATACCATGGTATTCATACTACATGTCTGTCAATGGTATTACTTATATCGAATTTTACTAAGTTGTCTTTGCGAGTTTAAGAGTTATAATATTTAACTTTCTTGTTTTTAAAAAAAACACTTTTTAACTTTAATATATTTATTATTATATGAAACATTAATGTTCACTTAACTATTTATTATTTCAACTCAACTTAACTTTTTATTATTTTAACTCAACTTAACTTTCACTCGAGCTTTTACGAAGTGGATAAAATTTTAATGTTGCCACTACTTTTGGGCTCTGGACCGAAACTAAAACTTTAATTTTGGATCCTCTTTTTGATACCTTGGGAAATGATTTTCTAATCTATGTTTTGTCAATGGGTTGAAGAATCCATTGACAAAACATCCGCGATTTGTTTTAATTACTTTTTCTCTGCAAGTGCCTGGATGGTCACTTGGGATCATATTTCTCACGATAAATCTATTTCATCTATCTGCAAGTGCTTCGGATGATCACTTGGATAGGTATTTCAAAACATCCGCGCTTTGTTTAATTTATTTCTTTTGCAAGTACCTCGGGTGGTAACTTGCATAATCAAAATATTCGCGATCTCTTTTAATTAATTTGATGATTCAAATGATATATAAAAATGTGAGTTATTGTAAGGTCCTGTTGGTAACATTTAAGCATTCTAAATTGCAAGTCATGTTACTTGATTGTACTACTTGTTCTACTTGCTCTAACCTTGAATCGTGAGCGTATAGCTTGATTCGACACATTCCTCCTTTGGTTGATTACCGCTTCTTTGTTTGTTTATCATTATTTCCCGGTTCCTCTTAATTCGTTTGCAAACTGAGGCGGCTATTAGCATGGCGACTAAGGCGAGTAAAATATATGAAATTGAGTAATGGTGAAGATTATGCGGGGAAAGTGCTGGAGTCTTGAATTTTCGTTTTGTTTTTGGATTTCTATAGAATGACTGAGTTCTTGCAGTTCATTGTCGTCATGAAATTTGATTGTGCTTGCGGATTCTGACTTAGAGTGTTTATATTCTGGTAACCTGAAGGTAGGTAATGGTGTTTTAACTCAATGTCTTTTACATTATGTGCGTGCACAGTTAAATCTGCGGTACGAAGATAACACCCAGTCGATATTTCTATTACGCCGGTATTTTGTAGTAGATAGGGTTCAATTTTGTTTCCACAAATGGCATCCACGGTTGTTTGATTTTGTATTGAATAAAGCCATTTATTAGGGTTGGTTAATTGGATCCAGAAATTAATTTTAGGAATGGTTTGTATTTGACAATTGGATGGTATATTTTTACTATGTTTTAGGATATCGACTTCACATAAATTGTCTGTTGATTGTATATTAAAAATGGGATGTAGAATTCTGCACAAGTAAGTCGTTTCCTCTGTATTCATATAATTTTGGAGATCGAACTTATTTAAGGTATAGTAGTGTTCTCTACCGTAGTCGATTACTAAAAATTCGGATTTTGGCTTAATATATATCATTTGATTGTTGTGCAAGGTTGGTAGTGGATATACTTTCAGCAATTGGACCGTTTATTTTGAAAGTGGTGTAAGTCCATTTTTCTCTCTTTCGAGATATTTAAAGGTTTGCATTTTAGTCGATTAAAGAATATTGATAAATTGTACTAAGTTTGGCAATGTTTCAACGAATTTAGAAACATGTAATTTGCTCACATACATGACTTTGAATTTGAATTTAACTAAAATAATATCCTCTCTGAATCGTAAATGGACTTACACCACTTTCAAAATTATTGAATTGTAAAAATCATTTAATTTTGATAATCAAAAAAACAATGGTTCTTACTAAAATTCATCTAAATGTACATGGGTATTGGGTAGTATGGTATTTTCAAAATGGTCACAATTAAAACTATTTAAAATAAGGACATATGATTTGATTTTATGATAATTTTTTTTATACACAGTGCAAAACGCAGTCATTTTTGCATTATTATTAAAGATTTTATCCGTTCCTTCTGTGACAACGGAATAAAACTTCGATAGAATGCATTTTGATCGACAACGAGCCTATTTGTAAAATTTTAGCTCGATTGGATGACGGGAAGTGTGTTAATTAGCCGTCCAACCATTTTTCTTAACAGCACAAACACACAAATCCACAAATAAACAAACAAGCAAGTTTTCGCGAAGTTAATATAGATGAATTAAAAATAAAATATTGTTTTTTGTTCTTAAAATTAAAAGGATTCGTTAAACCAAAGACTATATAAATATTAAGACGTCCCAAGCTGTGAAGTGCACACTTGACTCGACCGAGAATGCTGATCGCAACTTCAGAGAAAAGAGCTTTTTACGGGCGTCAGTTTCAGCGCCCACTGTTCAAAGCACCAGAGAGCAGTGGCTGGACTGTGTAAAGCCCGGTCCAGACGCTCAGTTTTGAACAACGACTTGTCTGCGCAGATCAGATCGTTGCAGACAAATCGTTGCGTGTAGACTGGAAAACTGCGACGATTTGAAGTCTGCGCAGTTGCAACGATATCTGAGCTAAAGAGCATAGATATCCGTGAATCTGTGCGGCCTTCCATGAACTTTGAACAAATAAAGCTGCGCAGACAAATCGTTGTTCAAAACTGAGCGTCTGGACCGGGCTTAATACATCAACGCACGGGGTGGGCAGCGGTAGGCGGGTTGTTTGAAAAAGCGTTTTTCTGCTAGCTGATATCTCGCTATCTGCCTGCGCACTGCTCTGGTTTCAGAGTGCCACAAAAAATATTGATTTTCTGATGGCATTGTATTGGTGCTGTTTTGAATTGTTGTCATGAAAATATTTCAATAGCACTTTGCACCTGTGGAAAAAAAGATTGCCTCTTGATTCTTGAATGAATTTTACGAATGTGAATGCCCGAAAAAAAATTTCTTTTGAATTTGTTGATTATTTTTGGTCTGTGAAATTATTTGTGAAGGAGATAAAAGGATACCAGATTTGTGTTAGTTCCATTTATCAATGAATTTCAGATTTCTGAATGCAGGCAAGGATATGGTAGTTTATAAAATTATAATCGTTCGCTCAATTTTGTAATTTAAGGACATTTTGTCACCTTTTTTACATAGTTTCTACGATCATGACCCCTGGACCCCAAAATATATATAACGCAGTTTACAGTGTTCTTAGGGACACGATAGCTGCCGCAATTTTGAAGATATTTGAACCAAATTTTATTATGTTATTTTTAGGGTTAATAATTCAGTTAAGTTCGTTAATAAACGGTGGAAATTCTAAATTTTTAGAAGCACGTCTTGTGGGGTATCGTTGATGAGTAGTTTCTAAAACAATAACTAGTTTCTCGATTTTGAAAAAAATTACCCCAAAAAATGCAATTAAAAACACTTCGAAATCTACCTCAGCCTGTAGGCCTGCCAAAAAGAATTTTTTTTCTTTTTGGGTGAACGAATTATATTAGGGAAGCTGTGGCTGTTTCATTTCTAAAAAATTCGTCAATTCAACTTACTGCATCATAATATTAAATTTATTTTTATTAGCTGAAATGCTAGTTTCCATTTTTATTTTCCACGTATAATTTTTTCTTAAAAGAAAATGAAATCAAGAACTTTTTTCCTATGCTCAAAGCAAGGATTTGTGCCGGATAACTTACTAAATGAACCCCGAATGTCAGTATATATACTATATACACAGTGATAGATATTGGGCAGCATTTGAATGCAAGCAGCATGCATGGTTCTTTTGGTTCTCATTTCGCACACAAACGCCTCAAGTTGAGATCCACTTGCGTGTACATATCGAAATTTTCGCTATGTTCGCCGCTGTGCTGCGACTGCCTTGTGCGCTTAGTGCTTTGAACAGTGGGCGCTGCAACTGACGCCCGCAAAAAGCTATTTTCTCTGAAGTAGCAATCAGCATTCTCGGTCGAGGCGTGTGCCCTTTACAGCTTGGGACGTCTTAATGTTTATATAGTCTTTGGTTAAACTATTTAGATACACTATATCATTTACGATCATTATGTGGAAGTTTTTTGAAATATTCGTGATGCACAGGAGGCCGCATCATATCCTTATATTTTTCATATGTAATGGGTCGAACATCTTTATACAAAGCCCAAAGGCATTAGTGTAATGCTTCCCATTCCAACTATGCCCATTACATTATGCTTTTGCTGGTAAAATTCTTAATTTACTCCTGAAAGTGGACTTACACCACTTTCATAATCAATCGTTACGCAATTCAATTTATTGACGAATTTTAAGTTTATCAAAGCATATGGATTTTTTAATATAGTAATTCTGAATTGTTTATAAATAAATAGTTTACACTAAATTACAAGTAAATCATGTGTTTTCTCAATTTTTTTAAAAAGTGGACTTACACCACTTTCAAAATAAACGGTCCAATTGATAGTTTTATTTGAATGGTAATGGTAACTTTAGGTGGAAGATTACTTTCTCGCCGACTACAGCGGTTCTAATGCTAGTAATTTGGTATAGTTGAAGTATGCTATTCTTGTCGTTGTTTATCGGAATTTTTAGGTTGCTAGGGATTTCTTCCTGTATTATTTGCAGGGTATTTTTCATTTGGGGTGGGGTTATGATAGATGGGTGTGTGCGACCGTGTTGCACATTAGTGATCAAATCTATTAAAAGGTTTTGTGTGTTCTGATATCTCATCTCATAGTTTCTAGCTCTGTAGTCATTTTTGCTTTGAGAGTCTCGGTATCTAGTTTATTTATTAATGCTGTCAGTTTTTCTAATTTTTTGTCGATATGGAGGAATTGTTCTTTAATTATTTTACGGGTTTTATTAAAAATGTTTAGGGTGGTATCTAATATCAGTGTTTGGTTTCGTATTAATTCCATCAGATATTCCTCATTTCCTCTTGATTCGTCGATTTTTCGGTTAAACTCAATTGCATCGTTGTCGTCAAGAGTGCCGAATAAGGTTTTGCTTAGGGATCCTATTGCATTGAATAACCCTCTCTTAACCCTGTTATTCCCTGGTTTTAGTAGAAGGGTGTTTTGTTGAAGCGTGCTTATTATAGTGTGCATCTGGTGGGTGATATCGTCACAGTAGGGTGCGCTCCTATGTACTATTTTGATCGATTGGCATAATTTATACGCAGTATCAGTACAATTCCCTAGTTTTTCTAGCTCGAAGTTGAAGTCGCTTAAGTCGTAGTAGACTATTATTTGCCACTCATTGCTATAGAGGCCCACACTGCCGACTTCCTTGAAGTAGATTCCTGCGTTATATTTCACCTTGGTTACATTAAGGGGGTCCACAATGTCTGCGGCCACTTGCGTGTTTAGTAGCATTGCCATCATTATCACCAGAACAGCCCTGTAGGAGGATTGTTGGGATTAGGAGTGTCATTCATTGAAAAGTTTTAAATTATTATTATGGACGGTTTTTGATTTGTTGCCTATTTTGATGGTAGAATTTTCGGTTGAGTTGATCTTGCTTATTTCATATGGTCCCGTCCACACTGGCGAGAACTTAATTTTTCTAGTGTGATTTTTTAAGAGTACCTTATCTCCTAAACAGTAAACTCGTTCTTTGGTGCTCTTATCGTAGTATGTTTTTGATTTTTCTTTAGTTCTATTGAGATTCTCCTTAGCTATTTGGTAACTATGCTGTAATTTCGCCTTTAGCTCGGTATAGTAATTATCGTAATTGTAGCTAATATTGGGGGGTGTTTTCATGAACGATGCTAATTTAGGTGGGTATCCGTAAAGGATTTCGTAAGGGGGAAAATTTGTACTACAATGCGTGCTGGTATTGTACACGTACATGGCATATGCAAGTGTCCCAATTTTGGGGGTCTCGATTGACGTAGTGTCGGAGATATTCTGCCAGTGTTCTAAGATTTTGTTCTAACGCACCATTCGTTTGTGGGTGGTATGACGTTGTTTGTAGTTTCTTAAGTTGGAGTAATTTGCACACTTGCGTAAACATCTCGCTCAAGAAATTGGTGCCTTGGTCAGTAAGTATTGCGTCTAGAATACCGTGTCTACATATGATTCTGGTAGTAAATGCTTCTGCCACCGTTCGGGCGTCAATTTTTCCAAAGGGGTTGCTTCGGTATATTTTGTGAGATCATCTTAAAAAGTAAGAATGTACTTGTTTCCCTCCTGACTGATTGGCAGAGGACCCACTATATCCAATGCAATTCGTTTGAATGGTCGTGAGCTGGTTGTTATTTTCATAGGCAATTTAGGGTTCCTGTGCAGTTTATTTGTCTGACAGGACGCACATTTTTTTACGTATTTTTTTACGTCTCAGACCATTCCGGGACAGGTGTATGCTGTTTGGATTCTTTTAAGAGTTCTCGTGACTCCGTGGTGTCCTCCCAAGGGAACATCATGATTATTTTTAATAATTTCTTGTTGATATTTGACGTCCGTAATAGTTAGAATTTTTGAGACATAAACGTTGACTTTGATATTTCTAAACACCAGAGATATTATTCTCTTCACATTAAAAGTCGTTTCAGTACTTAATTTCGGGACTGAAATGTGGATTTCGTTTAGATTTCTTTCTTTGGAATGTTTTCGGAAATTAATCAGAATTTGTATAAGCTTTAAGTATTCATTTTCAGAACGCATAGGATATGTTATTTTTGATACTATGTGAGCTGTTTTGTTCTTTGAGAGAATATGTAGTTTTGAATCGAAAGTTTTGGCTTGAGGAAATATCTCTTTCAGGTATTCTTCAGTGGTATCCGTTATGTGAGGCAATAAGTAGTATTGATGCATAATTTTCTTTTCGTGTGCGAGACTTCGCGGTTTTTCTACTACTACGGTACAGTTTAATAAGTTTGGATTTTGAAAATCTCTGTAAATATCTTCCGGCGTGCTGTCAACTGTGTGATTTGACGAAGGGTTTGTTTGACTCCTGGTTACGGCATTAATGGACTTGGTTTCTTTTCCGTGAGAATCGATTCTGCTCAGGGCATCTGCATTTGCGTTTAAAATTCCCGGTTTGTGTAATATATCGTAATCGTATTCTTCTAATTTTATGCGCCATCTCATAAGGCGTGAATTGGAATTTTTTAGATTCATTAGCCATACAAGGGGTTTATGGTGAGTAATAATATTAAACTTCCTGCCTATATGTATGGTCGAAATTGCTCTACTGCATATACTATTGCCAATAGTTCCTTTTCTATGGTTGAATACCTCGTTTCTGCAGCATTTAACGTTCTGCTGGCGTAGCATATCGGTTGATATTTGCCGATTTCGCCTTGCGATAGGACAGCACCTAAGCTAAGGCTCTGTCGCTGGCGTCGGTGGTTACATTAAACACTCGATCGAACTGTGGATATGCGAGAATGGGAGCAGAAATGAGCTTCTTTTTTAAAGTACTGAAGGCTTCATCACAAAAACTATCCCAAACGAAAGTCGTATCTTTTTTTAATAAATTTGTTAATGGTTTGGCCAGGTGGGAAAAATTTGGGATAAATCGTCGGTAATAACCAGCGAATCCCAGGAACGCTTTTACGTCCTTGGCCTTTTTAGGTACCGGATAAGTTCTTACTACCTTGATCTTTGCAGGATCTGCTTGTACCCCGTCTTTTCCTAATACGTGCCCCAGATATGCTATTTCCTTCTGTAAGGAGTGGCATTTGTCCGGTTGTAGTTTGAGCTTATTTACCCTAAGGCGTTCGAACAATTCTGAGAGCTTTCTGTTGTCATCTTGCATATTGTATCCATAGATTACAATATCGTCTAAATAGACGAAGCAGCTTATTCCTTGGAGTCCAGCTAGGGCGGTATTCATTAACCGTTGAAAGGTAGCTGGAGCTCCTTTAAGGCCGAAAGGCATTCTATTAAGCTCATAGTGTCCGAAGGGTGTACTAAATGCAGTTTTCTCTTTGTCCCTTCCGTCCATGGGAATTTGAAGGAACCCACTAGCTAAGTCTAACGTGGTGAAATATTTCGACCTGCCTAACTGATCGAGTATGTCGGTAATGTTTGGCAAGGGGTATGCGTCGCCAATAGTTGCTTCGTTTAGTCGCCTGAAGTCAACTACTACCCTCCAACGCTTTTTACCAGATTCGTCAGGCTTTTTGGGTACCAGCAACAGTAGAGAGTTCCACGGACTGCGACTAGGACTAATTATCCCTTGGTCGATCATATCGTGTATTTGTTTATTTATCTCTTCTTTTTGGGCTTCGGGAAGCCGATAAGGTTTTACGTGTATTGGAGTTGTGTCTATCCGTGTAGGAGTGATATGGGTTGTGGCATCCGTGCTTGACAAATGGTCCCCTTCCAAAAAAAATAAATCGTTATATCTACGACATAATTCCAATATGCTAGACTTTTCCTCCGCGTTGCAATGATCCAGTTTAATTTTGCTTTCTAGCCTTCTTAACCGATCTTTTACTGGATCACGCATATAATTTGGGGTAACAATATCATACTCTTCTAAGTCATCCCAAGTGGGAGTAATTTCTCTGGTTCAATACTGACACAGGTTTCGGTGCTATTCAACATGAGAACGCTAGTGCCGTTTCCATTGGAGCTAGCGATTGTGTTCGCTAAAAACACCCCGGGTTGAATTTCTTTCTTATTGCATAAAGCTGCTTTATTTAATTTGATCGGTAAACTTACGATTATTTCAGAACGGGGTGGAAGAGAAATGTATTTCTTTTCATTTATGTCAATTTTGGGTCTCGGTAGAGATCCTAAAGATACGCAGTCGTAGCGTCGCGTAACTATTGGATTGGATCGGCCTGACTCACTCACAATTTTTTGTTTATGACTTTTCGTCGCGTCCCCATTAATTGGGACTGTTTGTTTTTCCTCCGGCTTATTTGCAATGCTTGCGGATTTTTTCCTGTTGACGTTTTCTCTATTTAGTTCATTTAACTCTGTTTCCAAATATTTTTCTAAGTAGTTAATTTTGCATTTATGTTTTAAAAGAAAATCATTCCCTAAAATTCCATCATACGTGAGACGGCTATCGTCGGGAATGATGCGGAATGGATGTATTATAGTTTTGTTCCCTATGTTAATCGTACCATGCGATATCCCGTAAAAGGGGGTACTTAGCCCAGCAAAGGTTGAAATATTACATCGTCCATTTTCGTGAACGATGGCTTCGTCACTTGTGACGTCAGCTTTGAGGAGGCTGATTTCGGCGCCAGTGTCGATCAGTAGGAGAGTGTGTAAATATTTCGAAATGTTAAGAGGAAGTGTAACTATGGTGGAAAGGTTTTCAAATTTTATTGGGATTTGAATCCCGTCGGGCCTTGCTGCTGGTTCCGGTGTATGTCGGCTTTGGTTACTAATTGGCGGGGTGGCTCGCCGTAATTTGCCTCCCGCGTAATCCCGTTTTCCGAATCCGTGCTTGGGGCGGTCCACCTGACCTGCTTGAAGGGTTTTCCGTGGTTTGGGGAAGCATTTCTTGGTGGTCCCCGCTGAACAGTATTTTGTGCAACGCTCCTATTATTGTAAGAGTCAAAGCGTCTGACCTGCTGTTGGTCGCGTAGTCTAGCCCTGCATTCCATCATGTGATGGTTTGGTTTTTTACAGTAGTCACATGAAACCTTGTTTACTTCTCGCTTGAAGTTCTGATTTGGGGTAGGGAAAGCGGGTAATTGCCGCTTCGAATAGCAAGTTTCTTTAGTATGCCCGCGTTTACCGCAGAAAATGCAAGTGACCGAGGTATTATTGCGTGAGGCGCTTGCTTGTTTTGTCTCGATTCTGTAGGCATGCTCGGCAGCAAAGGTTATTCATTTTTGTAAATTGTCTTCTGCACGTGCTTTTACTATGGTCCGCAGTTGCTCATTCCGCAACCCGTCCTCGAAAGCTCTAATCGCGTTTTTCTCATTTTCTTTGATTAAGACAGTGCGCGCTACGCTATTAGTGACTTCGTTTACAGTCGCAGTATTTAGCGCGGTAAGCAGTTTAGTTAAACGGTGGGCGAACTGGTGTAGAGTTTCCCGTGAAGCTTGTTTTGCGCAAAGTAATTCTCCTTGGACAGCGGTTCTAGGCCGCTTTTCCTGAAAGTTTTCATTCAGCTCCCCCTTGAGTTCATCCCAAGTGGTGAACTCCCCGAACTTTAAAACATCATAAGCAGGACCGGTAAGTTTTGTTCTGAGTATGCTCAAGAATAGATTGCGATCTGCATCAGTTTTCGCTTGAGTAAAGAGTAAATCACTGCAAGAAATGAATTTGTGCAGTTCTTCTGTATTTCCGTCAAATTCAGGAATTAAATTACGGGCGTCCGCCAGCGTTAATTTGATTTCGCTAGCCCCGGCGGAGCCAGAGGTGCCACTATTGCCCGATGTCATTAGGGCGTTTGTTTGGGAGCGTGTTTGCACTATTTTGCTGCTTAAGAACACTTTCTGTGTTTGTTTTTCTTCTTTTTTTTTGTTATTTTATTAATTTTTTGTTTCGCACTTAATCATTCAGTAAATAGAGGAATGTGTGTTCGAGCTTTTTGTATTTATTTCAAGGAGAGTTAACTTATAAATTCACTTTTTGCTTTTATATAACATATATATATAGCATATCACTTAGGCACTTGCATTTTGGAATGACATGTAAACATTCTCCCCAAATAAATTTCGCTCCGCGGAGCAAAGTACCAGTCACTGCCGGAAATTTTCCGTGATATAAATGACGAATGCTTTTTGAACCGAATATATAACAGGCCGGCAGTGATCAATTAATACAAGTTCTGTCCCAGCTTGCGCAGAATAGCAACTCTGCCAAGCTTTCCGTAATTAGGCAGTGCACGTTTCCTATAATTTGCCTTGTCATTTTTAAGGTCAGGAATAATGCATGATGCACTTGTTATGCTGAAATTGGACTTATGATACATGGTTATTGATGGTAACCATATTAGATACCACACTGTATCCACCTAGGGCATTCATTTCAATACACAAAATCTTATCGATATTCTAATAAATAAAAAAAATTTACCTACCAATTATCAAGAGTTATGCAGAGTTTCAATTATTCCAATATATTAACCAAACACCAATCAAATAAATTAAAACACCAAACAATCTATTACTATATATATTATTATTTATTATTATTAATATACACGCACGTGTAGACAAAAATAAAACTTAAGTTTGGTAATTAATTTTAATTACATCAGTACTATTTTCGTTATGACAGAATTTTATTTTTATCAAATAATTTTAGACACCTGAAAGGGACAACATTCCCCGATATAGGCAACCGATTCTATGTGACGGAGCAACTGGCCAGCATCATCGTAAACGAGGTATACTCTAAAATATGGGATGTATTTCAGCCACACTTCTTAAAAGATCCCACCGAAGAGGACTGGAGAAGTATGGCTGAAGAAAACTGGCTGGCATACGGGCTGCCTAATTGCATCGGGGCAATAGATGGCGAGATGGCGATCATGTAGAAATTTATAGGCCAAACCGGAGCGGTTACGCGTACTTTAATTTTAAAGGGTCTTGTTCTATCGTGCTGCAAGCGGTGGCACGACCGAACCGCAAATTTGTCGCCATCGATGTAGGCACCCTGGGGGCTTGCAGCGATGGTTGAGTATTTGCATTTTCGACCCTGCGTTCCCATCTGGAAGCAATGCGATCGTCGCGTGCATTTCTTCCAGAATCCGATGTTGAATTGCCATTATACATGGTCGGGGATTGCTCGATTCTTATTTAATGAAACTGTTTAAACCTTACCCATTTATTTATTTGCCCAACAAATAATAACAAATGACATGCTCATGGCAAGAAAAACAGCTGATCGCTTTCGATCAGTTTTCGATCAAGCTTCGACCAGTTTTTCTACAACACATCATAAAGTTCTCAACCAGGAGAGACCTTTTTGCTATAAAAGTACACACGTTCCTAAGAATAATTAAGTCTAAGACTGAGTTTGACTAGCAACACTTGCCTGAGCTTGGTAAGTACAAAATTAGCTGAGGTTGCTAATATTTCCCTAATCCACGGCTGAGTTTGCCAATTCCCCTTAAGGCTGAGTTTGCCAATTCCCCACAAGGCTGAGTTTGGCTTCCTCCATTCAGGCTGAGTTTGCCGCTCTCTCCACACACTCACCCAATTTAGTACTAACCTTGAACTGTGTTCGTTCAACGTGTCGTCACATAACCTATTGTGAGAAGTGAACTGAGATTGGTCGGGTGACGCGCCCTCTCACATGTACCGTATCTAACGCGTTCATTTACAGCAACCAGCAACGACGTCACGAGTTACAAATAAAGTCAGGGACAAAATAATCCTCCACACAACGGCATAAACATTGAACTAATAATTATTAGATTGCATTCAGTAATAACAGAATTGAATTAAATTTATTATAAATTATAAATTTCCATTTATCATTAGATTAACAAGTATTTTTATGAATTGATTAGTATTGAATTGAATATATTACTTCTTAATTTTCACCAGTGTTTTACTTTGGCGAACATATTGTTTTTGATCCACCCTTTTTCACTTTGGTTAATCGGACTATTTTAGTTCACGATTTAACATTTGGTTCTTCGAGCCGGATCCAATATGCCGCCAAAGTACACTGAGCTAAAACAGCTTGAAAAAGCACTACATTCAATAGCAGATTAAATTGAAGTAACCTGGGATTCCTTTAAAACGAGGAAACCCGAGGACATAAATCCAAGTCTATTATCAACTTACATAGAACTACTGAACTCTCAATGGGAGCAATTTGAATGCAATCAATATTCAATTAGTGACAAGGAAGGATACGAAGAAACAGCCTACTATACTGATCAAGAATACAAAAAGTGTCAAGACAAATACTTCAACTATATCACAAGCCTTAAGGAACAACTTAAGCACTTCAATGCTCGCACTGACACGCCAGTAACCAAAACCTCCTCACAAATCTCACAAGTTTCAAACATGAAACTGCCCAGAATTTCGTTACCGCACTTTGATGGTAACTACAGTTCATGGCGATCGTTTTACGATTTATTCAATGCATTAATATTCACAAGGATATCGAATTATCCAAAGTGGAGAAACTGCACTATCTCAAAGCCTCTGTCAGTGGCGAAGCATCGCGACTATTAAAATCATACGAAATAACCGAAGAAAACTATAATATGGCATGGGACACGCTATATAAAAGATACAACAACGAGCGGGTTCTATTTAACACTCAACTCAAATTCATCTGCGACCAACAACAAATTAAATCTGAGTCAGCGGCATCGATTCGTGCCTTAATCGATCAGACTCAAGAAAGTCTCCACGAATTAAAATCCGTAGACCAACCAACAGACCAATGGAGCACGATTCTAGTTTATTCCATTGTCCAAGAACTACCTCAAGGGACGAAAACACTTTGGGAAGAAGAGATTGGTAACAGTTCGACCTACCCCACTCTTACACAACTCATGGAATTTTTAGAAACGCGATTTCGCGTGTTGGAAGCCTTACAAAATGAGACAATTAATAAACTGAGTACATCCCGTCAGCATCAGCCTCGGTCATTTCTGAACAACGCCACTTGTTGTATCAAATGCAAAGGAGACCACACATTATTCCACTGTACGGTTTTTCGGAACATCGACATAGTTGATAAACTGAACTTCGTGAAACAACGAAAAATCTGCAAAAATTGTTTGTCACCAAAACACACTGTACGACTGTCCTAGTAACCGGACATGTCTCAAGTGCCACCGTAAGCATAACACACTACTCCATTCGGAGAACCAATCCCAAGAAACAAAACCCAACCAACCCAAAACCAAAACCAAAGCTTCTTCAGCCAGAAGCCCAAAAATGCGTTACTATCCACCGCATTAGTTCATGCACAAGGCCCTTCGGGAAAAACGAAAACCCTAAGAGCACTAATCGATTCAGGCTCCGAAATATCCTTGATCACACAAGGAGCGTGCAATATACTGAACCTCAAAACCACCAAATCCAGAATCCGAATCTCTGGACTTGGAAACAAACAAACTGCAATCGCGGATCGCTAAACCAAGCTTAGCATCAAATCTACTCGATCATCCTTCCATACAGCAGTAGATGCATGCGTGATTCAAACCATATTCAATTTGCTCTCAAGCAATAAAATCGAGACTTCGAGATTATCACATATCACGAATCTATCATTAGCCGATCCAACCTTCTGCGAACCCAGCGAAGTGGATCTCTTGTTAGGAGCCGATATCTATGGATTAATCCTAAAATCCGGATTAATCAAATGCAACGGCAACGACATGCCCGTTGCACAAGATACCGAACTAGGCTGGATCCTTTTAGGACCAGTATCTGGAGCTCACAGCGCTCTGGACGTTACATCTCTTTTCTCTCAAAAAACCGAATCCTTGGACAGCATCAACGCGACTCTCAATGGAATTTTGGGAATTAGAGGAACTACGAACCCAACCCCGCGATTCAACCGAGGAGCTACAGTGCGAAACGTCATATCAAACGTCGTACAAACGACACCCAGATGGGCGCTATTCCGTGTCGCTACCATTCAAAAATCCGGAAGGTCCCGACTTAGGATTTTCCAGGTCCCACGCCATCGCACAATTCATGCGATTAGAAAGGCGTTTCCAAAAAGACTAGTAAGGAAGCAATTGGTCACACCAATTACGTGATACCCTAGATGTAGAAAAATATACTCATTCTTATATCAACATTTTTGTATAAAAACGACTCATGCTTATATGGCAACACTAAGAAGGAGTTGCCCGATTTTGCTCATCTTCGAACTTGGCCTTGCAATTTTAATCAAATATTATTATACCAAATTACAAGTCCTTAGCTACAAGCGTTCTCGAGTTATCGTCTGGACAGACAGACCGACAGACACATAGACAGACAGATAGACAGACAGACATACAGACGGACATGCATAAAACGGTTTCTTTGCACTTCCCAATCATGAATATATAGTTCTTTCTTTTCTGTGACGATTATTTCTTCGCGTTGCAAACGTTCGCTCAAAACTAATATACCCTACATCTAGGGTATAATAACCACTACCAGTCACAATATAGGGATTGTATACATGAATATTTGGAATGGTGACATATGCGAGAAGTTCAACCAAACGAGCTTCGAAACAACGATGTAATACAAGATTATTACATGCCACATCATGGAGTCATTAAACAAGACTCTACCACAACGAAGTTGCGCGTAGTATTCAACGCATCATGCAACACTTCCAACGGGAAGAATTTAAACGAACAAATGTTAATCGGTCCAACACTACTAAAATGGAGAACATACAAATATGCGTTTACAGCCGATATTGGAAAGATGTATCGAATGATCGGCATACACCAAAGGCATCAACACTATCAACGAATTATCTGGAGAGACAATCCAAATGAAGCAATAAATGAATATCTGTTAAAAACGGTAACATTTGGAACATCAGCAGCACCATTTCTTGCGATCCGGACACTACAACAATTAGCACAGGACGAGGAGCATCAATTTCCAGAGGCATCGAAAATACTCCGAACTGAATGCTATGTAGACGACATCAACAGTGGAGGATATTCAATGGACGAAACCATCAAGCTACAAAAGGATCTAGCTAAGTTGCTAAAAGCAGGAGGATTCACGCTACGAAAATGGACCGCTAACCACCCCGATCTATTAAATCACATTCCACTCAAAAATAGAGAATTAAAGGACGCACTCAACTTATCGGATACCACAACAATAAAGACATTGGGTCTCCGATGGCATCCCGGAAGCGACGAGTTCACTTTCAAGGTAAACTTACCTGAAGGAAACGAAACATATTCCAAACGAAGAATTCTGTCAGAAGTAGCCAAATTATTCGATCCCTTTGGGTGGGTTGCGCCCATCATAATACGAGGAAAAGTCCTGATGCAAAAACTATGGCTTTCTGGATGTTCATGGGATGCAGAGGTCCGTACTGAGGTCAAAAACGAATGGATCGCTATAAAAATAGACCTGCCAAATGTGGAAAACTTGAAAATACCAAGATGGAATGATTGGTCACCAAATTCGCAAAACATTGAGATTCACGGATTCTCAGATGCCTCCAACACTGCATAAGCACTCAGTAGTCTACATAAAAATCGAGAGAAACATCACGTTATGTGCTGCCGAGACTAGAGTAGCACCAGTAAAAAGGGTCTCCTTGCCCCGACTCGAACTATGTGGCGCCGTCTTAGCTGCACAACTAATCGAACAAGTCAAGGTAGACTTAAAATTACCCAACGTCGCATCTCATGCTTGGACTGATTCACAAATCACACTGGCCTGGATCAAGGGAGAACCATCTAGCAGGAAACCATTTGTGGCTAATCGAGTGTATACCATCCTAGAACATACGCAGCCATCTAGTTGGTTGTACGTTAACAAACACGACAACCCAGCGGACTGCGCATCTCGAGGATCATCAGCAAATCAGCTGCTACATCATCCGCTGTGGTGGCACGGGCCATAATGGCTGAAAAAGGATCAAACCCAGTGGCCTCAACAACCACAAGCAACCGAAACCACACACGAGATCCGAAAAGCGGTAACTCTAGTGAACATAACCGAACCAGACTGGGTGCAAAACTATTCCTCATTCTCAAGACTAAAACGAATTATAGCCTATTGTTACCGATTCATCCACAACTGCAAAAACCCAGAACAACGCATAACTCCATCTTATCCTCTAATGTCTGTGTTCAGGACCACAAAGAACACAACAAAACTCTAGAATTTAGATTTAACTTAAGCTCACGAATTTGTAAATCCAGCAAAACTCTTAATCCATGGACCATTGCAACTTAATGTATTCTCGATGAAATTTTACACTCGTCATGAATTAACAGTTTTGCTGTATGAAATATCCAAGCCAAACTCTTTGTTCTGCACTTCTGTATCTTCAACTCTTTTCCATTTCAATTTGTTGCAAGCAGTTAATTACTGTAATTGTACAGTTCAGTTATGCATAACTCTAAAAGTCTAAATTGCTAATTCTTTTCTAATATTCATTCGCTCAGTAACTTTGGCAGTGTCGATGTCAAATACTCTAGAATTAGTGAAATAAAAATTACTCATTTCATAGTTGAATTATGTTAGTTAATCACGTCGGCTAAAATAAAGTGTGCACAATTAAATCGAATAGACTTAAATGTGGTGTTTTCTTTAAAGTTTTTTTTAACGGTTTGAACTTACACGGACCTCGTGCTAATTACACTCATTAACATTTTTGGTCCTTCGAGCCGGATTCTATCGGATTTTCGTGGCTGGTGTTCTGGCACAGTGTAAAAATACTGTAATATAGTGAAGTGCACGTAGGTGACCTGTAGTAAACATTTCCCTGAACATTGGAAGCATTGGAACTGTCTAAGCATCAAATTATTTACCGTAGGAGAATAACAATTTGGCGAATAAAGCACCTGGATTCGGTGAGTTCGTTCCATTTATTATCATCTCATTTAATTGTTGTAAAGTCTTTCTGAGTGACAAATTGTTTGATTAAGTTGCACTAAAATAACATGGAGACACCTCAGGTTAAATTAACTTATGTGAGCCAACTTATCGAAAATTTTGTAGCGAATACACAAAAAACCGGTAAAGAAAAACGTACAATACAGTTTCTTGATGCGAGAATTGATCTGTTGCGTGGTTATTGGAAAAAGTATTGTAATATTCATGCACAATTATCGACTGTAACACCGCAGGCCGACAGCAGTACTAGTAGTGATAAACCGTCATTAGCAGAATATAGCAACATAGAAACAGCTTTCAGTGAAGCATTAGCCTGGTTAAAGGAACAAGTTGATGAGCTTAAACCGAAATCCGAAACTAAGCTTGACTCATCAATTACACCTTCACCAAGTGCAGGTGTGACTCAACAAGTGAATCTGCCAAGAATTAATTTACCCAAGTTCAATGGCTCGTATACTGAATGGCCAACTTTTCGTGATACTTTTCAATCATTAGTACAGTCGCATGCTAACCTTGATGATATTAGCAAACTCACTTATCTAATTTCGTCGTTATCTGGGGAAGCAGCTAATCTCATAAAACATCTATCAATTTGTGGAAACAACTACAGTGCGGCATGGTCAATTTTAACTAATCGGTACAACAACACACGAGTTTTAGTCAATGCTAACATATCGTCTATCATTAACATTCCTAATATGAAGACCGAGTCCGAATCTGAACTGCGACGTATTTTAGATAGTTATACTCAACGAGTTAGAGGCCTTGAGAATTTAGGTAGACCAGTAACATCTTGGGATGACTGGTTAGTATTTTTTTTATCATCTAAGCTAGACAATAACACCAGGAAGGATTGGGAAACTTCGTCATCTGATTCAACTGTGGTTCCATCATTTGAAGGACTAGTCACTTTTCTCGAAGGTCGATTACAAGCACTTAATGCAATCGATTCCAAAATCGGCACTGCGGACAAGAAACGCTATGGAACAAAAGATGATGTTATTAAGAAATCCTTTGCACGAGTTTATCACTCTTCGAAATCAGCAGCACAAAAATGCATTCTCTGTAACGAAGATCATCTCTTGATCTTCTGCACTCAATTCCGTAACATGAGCATTGAACAACGAAAAGAAGTCGCAAAGGACAAGCGACTTTGCTATAACTGCCTAAAACCCAATCACTCTATTAATAACTGTTTATCCATAAACCGATGTAAAACTTGCAAACAAAAACATCATACAATGTTACATTCAGTGGCATCATCAATGAACTCTAACTCAGCGACGCTCACTAGTAGCTCACAAAGTGAGACCCAAATGACAGCTTCTTCATCAGCCTATTTATCGAACAATAAGTGCAGCGGGTCACAAGTCCTGCTTGCAACAGCTGAGGTTTTCGTTCGATCCGAACAAGGTAGACTCATCAAAGCGAGAGCGCTACTCGATCAAGGCTCTGAATCTAATTTCATTTCATCCAAACTAGTAAACAAACTCCGATTACCAAAACATAAGGTAAATGTCGAAATTTCAGGTATCGGAAGTTGTAACGCAGGGGTTGTCAAAGCTAAAGTCAATCATGATATCATATCAGCCGTGAACTCAAGCTATGTTTACAACATTAGTTCACTGGTTCTTCCTACCCTGACCGGAGTTTTACCCTCACAGCCAATAACCGCCAAGGACATATTCCACATTCAAGGATTGTCACTAGCCGATCCACAGTTCAATAAGCCAGCTGATGTGGATCTAATTCTAGGAGCAAGCATTTATGCCCAAGTGCTTTTAGCTGACATTCGTCGCGGACCAGTCGGGACGCCAATTGCACAGTCTACAACTCTGGGTTGGATTCTTTCTGGTGGGATCCAGAACACGGCAAAAGAATCTTCTACAAGCTTTCATACCTCAACCTTATGCACCGGTTTCGATCTAGACACACTTTTGCAAAGATTCTGGGAAGTGGAAGAGTTCACAAAAACTAAACTTTTGACACATGAGGAGACTGAATGTGAAGAAATGTTCAAGGCATCCTGCCGTCGAGATAAGTCTGGACGGTACATTGTCCAATTACCTTTGAAGTCTCAATCAGCAGAACTTGGACATTCACGTGAGGCAGCATTATCAACACTGTTGTCAATGGAGAAAAGATTTTCTAAAAACTCAACTCTCTTGAAAGAGTACTCAGCATTTGTGGACGAGTATTTACACCTAAATCACATGGCTCCTGTTAAGGACGAAGCTGAAAATCCAAAGAAGACATTCTACTTGCCTCACCACGCAGTGATTAAAGCCAGTAGTACAACTACTAAACTTAGAGTTGTGTTCAATGGTTCTCAAAAAACATCAACCGCTGTGTCCCTAAACGATCTTGTTCACGTAGGTCCAAAGGTACAAAATGACATATTCGATATTATTTTGCGATGGCGAATGTATCCATTTGTTTTATCTGGCGATATTGAAAAGATGTATCGGCAGATCCGTGTTGATGAACAAGATACGGATCTTCAGAGAATTCTATGGCGTAACAATCCAAACCAACCTATCCAATGTTACAAATTGTTAACCGTAACTTATGGAACAGCCTGTGCACCATATCTAGCATGTCGAACTCTAAGCCAACTAGCCAGTGATCAAGAAGAACACTACCCAGCAGCAGCTAAACTCATAAAAAGGAATTTCTACGTCGACGACGCGTTCTTTGGGTCATTTACTACAAACTCTACAATCAATCTTAGAGATGAATTGCGATCACTGTTGTTGTCAGCAGGATTTCGAATCCGCAAATGGTCAGCCAATTATCCAGAGTTGCTGGATAGTTTACCAGAGGAAGACAAAGAAATTAAGAATACCTCAAAAGTTGTAGGCAACACAACAATCAGCACTCTTGGTTTATCATGGTGTCCAACTAGAGATACATTTTCCGTTCACATTCAACTGTACCAGTCCAGGTATCCAACCAAACGATCAGTACTGTCGGACATCAGTAAGTTGTACGATCCACTAGGGTGGTTATCTCCTGTAAAAATAACCGTAAAAATCTTCATGCAACAACTTTGGTTATCAAAAATCAGTTGGGATGATGGATTACCTCCTCATATGGAGTCCAGTTGGTTAGCGCTTCAAACTGATCTCAATTTGCTCCCAACCATCCACGTGGACAGATGGGTAGGACTAACAAATACGCAATTAGGCTTAGAACTACATGGATTTTCAGATGCGTCACAAAACGCATACAGTACAGTTCTTTACCTCAGAATTATCCATGATTACGACTCAATTCAAACGACCATCTTGGCAGCGAAAACTCGAGTCAGCCCGTTAAAAACACTGTCTCTACCTCGTCTTGAATTATGCGGAGCGACATTACTTGCGGAACTAGTCCACAAGCTACAAGCCACACTAAGTCTCACCAACAGTCCAGTTTACCTGTGGTGTGATTCCACGGTCGTACTGGACTGGCTCCGTGACCATCCTGCGAAATGGAAGACATTTATTGCCAACCGTGCTAGTCGCATTCACGAATTAGTGCCAAAAGCCAACTGGCGACACGTTAAGTCTACTGACAACCTCGCGGATTGTGCCTCCCGAGGTCTGTCAACACAACAATTGAAAGATTTTCAGTTATGGTGGAGAGGACCTGATTGGCTGTTACAAAACTCATCACATTGGCCAACATCTACCACATCGGAGTCCAAGGAAGTAGTGGATGAAGAACTTCGACGCACGTGGGTGTTTGCTGCTCATACGAAGGAGAATGAACCTGAACTTCTACATCGGTACTCAACTCTAACAAAGCTCTTGCGTATAACTGCATACTGTTACAGATTCTACTCCAATTTGAAACGATGCGGTCGTCAGAGTGGGCTGTTGACTGCATCGGAACTAGCAAAAGCATTAGCAACCTGGATCAAAGTAGTCCAATCTATTGCCTTCCCTGCCGAAACCAATGCCCTTCGTCGAGGAAATGCAATATCAAACAACAGCAAAGTCCTTCCACTGAGTCCGTTCTTAGATGAAAACCACATTCTTCGCGTAGGAGGTCGCTTAAAAAATTCATTGTTGGACTTTGATGAAAAATATCCTATAATCTTGCCTCATAACAGTTACTTAACACAACTACTGATAGAACAGACTCATCGGAGCACTTCTCATGGAGGAACTCAGCTGATGCTCCAAACAATCCGTACAAAGTATTGGATACCGAAAGGTCGCAGTACAATCAGACAATTTATTCGAAAATGCATTACATGCTGCCGACATAATGCAAAACCTGCACATCAAATCATGGCAGATCTACCTGCGGTACGACTACGCCCGTCTAAACCATTTACTCACAGTGGTGTAGATTATGCTGGCCCATTCTCTATCACACCTTTTTGTCGACGCGGAATAAAATCTGTATTGTCATACGTAGCAGTTTTCATATGTTTGGTGACAAGAGCAATCCATCTGGAATTGGTCATGGATCTCTCAACACAATCGTTTCTTGCAGCCTTCAAGCGATTTGTCAATCGTCGAGGGAAATGTTCCATCATTTATAGCGACAATGCTACGTGTTTCATAGCTGCAAGCAAACAACTTACCCAACATTTTCAAGCGTTGATAAAGGATTCTCTACTACACAACACTCTGGCAAACGATGGAACTGATTGGAAGTTCATCCCTCCTGCAGCTCCTCATTTCGGTGGTATTTGGGAGGCCGGAGTGAAGTCATTCAAGTACCATCTTGTTCGAGTAGTCGGGTCACACACACTCACCATAGAAGAAATGACAACACTCTTGACCCAAATAGAAGCGTGTCTGAATTCCAGGCCCATATCAGCATTATCAGATGATCCTACTGACATGGCTGCCTTGACTCCCAGTCATTTTTTAATTGGCGAATCATGTATAAACGTTCCCACATCAAATCTAGTCGAGAGTCCACCCCATCACCTGAGGCGCTGGGACTTGGTTCAACACCTCCATGATAGTCTATGGCGACGCTGGCAATCAGACTACATACATCTCTTGCAAACTCGCAATAAGTGGCGGCAGTCGCAACCATCTATCCAAGTCAACGATTTAGTTCTCATCAAGGATGACAAGGCACCTCCATCTAAATGGTTACTAGGTCGAGTGATCGAGGCATTTCCCGGACCCGACGGGAACGTACGAGTAGTTGCTGTTCGACACAAGAATGGCACATACAAACGTCCTATTACAAAATGCTGCGTACTACCTATCCAATCAAATTGATCTGCTATTTAAGTTACTAACTATCACGAACACACCCAATCCTATTTACTGCCGCAACCCTTAGACATATGGTGTATCAACCTCAACTAAACTCCTTAATTATTACAGAATTCAGTTTGATGTCCCATCCTCAAAACTCTACTCTTACTCTTAGCACACTCTCTTGGCGTGTCACGGCGGGTGGTGACTATATCACATGAATTACAAAACTCTACAACAAGATCCATGTTCATCAACCCTCATGTTCCAGCCTGTACAACTCATACAATTGTTACAACTCTAATTTCGTCTTCTGGTGAATACGAGGCGGGTGGAATGTTCAGGACCACAAAGAACACAACAAAACTCTAGAATTTAGATTTAACTTAAGCTCACGAATTTGTAAATCCAGCAAAACTCTTAATCCATGGACCATTGCAACTTAATGTATTCTCGATGAAATTTTACACTCGTCATGAATTAACAGTTTTGCTGTATGAAATATCCAAGCCAAACTCTTTGTTCTGCACTTCTGTATCTTCAACTCTTTTCCATTTCAATTTGTTGCAAGCAGTTAATTACTGTAATTGTACAGTTCAGTTATGCATAACTCTAAAAGTCTAAATTGCTAATTCTTTTCTAATATTCATTCGCTCAGTAACTTTGGCAGTGTCGATGTCAAATACTCTAGAATTAGTGAAATAAAAATTACTCATTTCATAGTTGAATTATGTTAGTTAATCACGTCGGCTAAAATAAAGTGTTCACAATTAAATCGAATAGACTCAAATGTGGTGTTTTCTTTAAAGTTTTTTTTAACGGTTTGAACTTACACGGACCTCGTGCTAATTACACTCATTAACAGTCTGAATTACATTATTCAGAGAAACATATCATCAGGGTAGTCCAACATAGCATATTTTCTAGGGAGATCACAGAACTGAAAACAACCAAAACAGTACACAAGAAAAGTAAGCTCCTAACCTTACACCCATTTTTAGACCACGAAGGTCTAATCAGAGTCGGAGGAAGATTACAAGTCTCCAACAAACTACCCTTCGAATCAAAACATACTATGAATTATGATCATCCCTAAGGATCACCACATCACACATCGCCCGATCGAAATACGAACTTCGAAAATCCGGAACGCCAAACGCACCAAAGGATATATCTGCTTATTCGTATGCATGGCAACCCGCGCGCTTCATCTCGAAGCGGTCACTGACCTAACTGCCGATGCCTTCATAGCCGCCTTAAGGAGATTCGTTAGTCGGAGAGGACATTGTACCGACCTATATTCTGACTGCGGCACTAACTTCATCAAAGCAAACAAGGTGTTACATAAACACATCTAGGAGGCAATCGAAAAGGAAGGAATATTATTCCACTTTAACCCCCCCTCCCCCGCAGCTCCACATTTCGGCGAAATATGGGAAGCAGGGGTAAAATCCGTAAAAACACATCTAAAACGAGTCACTGGTAACGCTATCTTAACCTACGAAGAACTCTCCACAATGCTATGTCAAATCGAAGCATGCGTGAATTCAAGGCCACTCGTTCCATTAACCAACGACCCAGAAGGGCACAATTTAATCACGCCGGGACACTTCCTAACAGGAAGAAACATAATTGCCGTTCCAAAACCAACAGAATTATCCAACGAAACTCGATTACAACGATGGCAATATATCCAGACACTAACGCAGCAATTTTGGAATAAATGGTCTAAGGAGTATCTTCACACTCTACAACAACGGTACAAGTGGCAAAAACCCCAAACCGATATAGAGGAAAACGACATCGTACTCTTAAAAGAAGAGGCAATGCCATCCACCAAATGGCCATTAGGAAGAGTCACTAAGGTCTTTCGCGGAAAGGACAATCATGTGCGAGTTGTAGAAATACAAACTAGCAACTCCAGGTTCACGCGACCCATCACAAAGGTCTGCAAATTACCACTCTAACCTAAATGTTCAGTGTAAACCCTCATAATTAACCACCCACTAAAATAATTACGTTTAAAACAAACTCCTACAGCAAATACACATACACAAACAAGGAAAAAGACAAACTCAACATGAAGGTCAAATCGAGACGCCTTTCATCATCATCATCATCCTCATCCTCTTCGTCATCTTCGTCTTCATCCTCATCATCATCGTCGGCAACATCATCCTCTTCCGCTCGGTCCGAAACCCCATCCGATATCCTAAAAATTGACGACATCCCGACCTTGACTAATCCATCATCTCCGCCAAGGTCATCCCTTCCAATTGGAAGATGGCAGCGGCCCTTTGAAACCACTGGGACCATCTCGGCGAAAGCCAAAGAAATTGTGGAACGCCTCAAGCGCAGCAATCCACAGGCTAAGGTAACTGCCACTACCCGACCTCCCAAACAACCCCGAATCGGAATCCCAACCTTCCCTCGACTTCAGCCCTATAAAATCCCCAAGCGACAAGCAGAACCAAAGCACCTACCGTCCCCACCAAAAATCCAACCGGGACCCAGCAAACCTGCCACAACACCAACAACCAGAACACAACCCTACAAAATCCCACAAAGGCAACTCACACAAGGCCTTTCTCCAAATCAACGTCACAATGATTCGATATCAGTCAGCATCAAACCCGTTTTACAAAGGCCACCAGACAGGAATCCCTCTCACCTAACAGCACCAGTATTTCCATCAACGATGCCAGAACAAATCCAGGTGGATGACGACATCAAACGGCTACTTGTAGGATTAGTCATCGACTGGGATGCCGTCTTAAGGACAAATCGGAGTTATAAGGTCCACATCGCCGTAAAGGTTATTAGGTTTGTCAAAACCTCAAAGGGTTCCTTCAGAGCAAAAATGACAGAAAAGGGTAAGCTTCAAACCATCATCAAAAAACTTTCTATATGTTGGGCCAACTAAACTGGAGGCGGGAGGATGTTTAAACCTCACCCATTTATTTATTTACACAACAAATAATAACAAATGACAGCTCATGGCAAGAAAAACAGCTGATCGCTTTCGATCAGTTTTCGATCAAGCTTCGACCAGTTTTTCTACAACACAAAATAAAGCTCTCAACGCAGGAGAGACCTTTTTACTATAAAAGTACACACGTTCCTAAGAATAATTCAGTCTAAGTCTGAGTTTGACTAGCAACACTTGCCTGAGCTTGGTAAGTACAAAATTAGGTGAGGTTGCTAATATTTCCCTAATCCACGGCTGAGTTTGCCAGTTCCCCTTAAGGCTGAGTTTGCCAATTCCCCACAAGGCTGAGTTTGGCTTCCTCCATTCAGGCTGAGTTTGCCGCTCTCTCCACACACTCACCCAATTTAGTACTAACCTTGAACTGTGTTCGTTTAACGTGTCGTCACATAACCAATTGTGAGAAGTGAACTGAGATTGGTCGGGTGACGCGCCCTCTCACATGTACCGTATCTAACGCGTTCATTTACAGCAACCAGCAACGACGTCACGAGTTACAAATAAAGTCAGGGACAAAATAATCATCCACACAACGGCATAAACATTGAAGTAATAATTATTAGATTGCATTCAGTAATAACAGAATTGAATTAAATTTATTATAAATTATAAATTTCCATTTATCATTAGATTAACAAGTATTTTTATGAATTGATTAGTATTGAATTGAATATATTACTTCTTAATTTTCACCAGTGTTTTACTTTGGCGAGCATATTGTTTTTGATCCACCCTTTTTCACTTTGGTTAATCGGACTATTTTAGTTCACGATTTAACAGAAACCATATCCCCACAACACAGTAGATATTAATGAAATAAATTATAATCAACGGGTTAGCGGAGCGCGCGCATCGCGCAGAACGGGCATTCGGATATATGCTAAACAAATTACCGGTTTATGGCAAGAAAATTAAGATGGATGTGAATAAAATCCCCATGATGGTGGCGGCGTCATGCGTCCTTTGTAATATGATGATAGACATCGACGGGAAGGATAGCGACATCCCAGATGATCCGCGTTAAGACTTCGTGCGTAATTTTACATTAGAGGAACCGATGCCATCAAATCCGCGCGGTGTCGAAGTTCAAGATATTTTGGGCGAGTATTTTATTCGTCAAAATCGGCGGGATACTTAATCGGTCGCTTCCAAGTCCTTTCATCATTAATCGGTTTTCAATGCGCCATCTATTTCCCCGCAATTCGCAGCCGTATGCTTAGCTGAAAAACAAATTTTTTCAAGTCGTTTTCTATGTCTGTCCATCTGTCTTCTACCGTAAATTTGTAATTGGACATAGGCCTACTGGGGAATCCTGCCAAAAAGAGGATAACGCGCCAGAGCTGTACTCCATGAGTGGTGGGGAAACCAGCACACAGTTCAAATACTTGAATTTGAATAATAATAATAATAATAATACAATATTACAAGTTGATGAGATGAGATGGATGCATATTTTGCATGAGACAGCGAGAGCCATATCAAGAGTGAGCAGCGGTTATTCCAACAGAATACCAAGAAAAGGTATTCGGGCTGAAAGCCATTTACCGATGCAATTGCGATCGGAGCGATTCATTATAGCTGGTGAGAAATATTGTAGAACCGTGCTCCAGTTGCAGTCACCATTTTTGATGTGCGGCTTCACTAAGCAAGGAAATTCAATTTGCGCTGGCGACTCTGGAGGTCCTTTAGCTTAGTCCATACCTCTACTAAGATATAGGGCCTAGTCCCAATGACAATGTCGACCGTCGCTCCATTCGTATTAATTTCTTTCATCAGTTGCATATTGAAATGTACTTAAAGTCTCTTTGAAAATGATGAACTTTTGATTATGATTTTCGGCTGTTTCAGAACAACAAATCGAAAGAAACAATTGTGAGTTCAATATAAAAAACAAAAACTCAAAAAAGAAAGTCAACACTATTATTCCATACTTTTTGATTATTCACACATTATGTATGTATGTATAAGAAACATTAACAATATAAATATTATTATAACTAAACTATTCATGAAGTATTTATCCACAAAGCAACGGACTCGCTTTCTGGAAAAAAAGAGAATGGAGTAATTTATGAATACATAAAAAGTTCATAGTGCATTAAGGACGTCTGCTTCGGCCATAACCACTCCGTGTGGGGGTAACTTTAAAATATGTAATTAGAACCCCCACTTTTTTTTTGCGGATTTTGATAGTACGTTAAAAAAGAAGTAACTTTTACTTGAAACTTTTTTTTCGATTCGTATAGCAGATGGCGCTGTTGTAATCAGCGAAATTTAATTTTGTTGTTTTTTGCATAATGAACCGATTTCTTCAATTCAACAATACATTTGCAATTGAAAAGAACACTTTTCCAGTCTAAAATCCTGATATTATCCATAAAAATTTTATTTACTTTAACACATTTGAACTTATAGGGTGATATTTTAGACTTTTAGTTTTTAATTCAAAGAAAAAACAGAAAAATGTTAAAATTTACAAGATTTTTAATTCAGTCGATAAATTAATCAATATCGATTATTGTTCTCCGACGAATCTTCTTTTGCGAACCACGGACAAGTTAATCATCTATCGACTATTGGAGTGTCGAAAATCCACACTGGTTACGTGAAGTTGATCGTTAGCGTCCTTGGTCTGTTGACGTTTGGTGCGGAATAATAGGGGACAAATTAATAGGTCCCATATTTATTGACGGTACATTGAATGGAGAAAAATACCGTAACTTTTTGCAAGATGATCTACTGAATTTGTTGGAAGGTGTACCTCTCATTGTGCGACAAAGCATGTGGTTTCAGCATGCTGGTTGTCCCGCACATTATTCTTTAATAGCCCGGGAAGTGTTAAATCGCGATTTCCCTGATCGCTGGTCCGATAAATTGGCCTGCCAGATCACCCGACTTTACGTCGCCGGATTTCTTCTTGTGGTGTTACCTTACGGACAAAGTTCATACAGATGTACCAACTACTCCCGAAAACATGATGGAACGTATCACAAACGCTTGCTCAACAATTGCGCCGGACATACTTTTGACTTACGTACAATCATTCAAAGCACGAGGTAATAAATGCATCGAAGTGGAAGGTCATCATTTTGAGCACTTATTGTGATGTACAACAATATTTAAATATTGATTATTTTATTGACTGAATTAAAAATCTTATAAATTTTAAAAATTTTTGTTTTTTTTTGAATTAAAAACTAAAAGTCTAAAATATCACTCTAGGAGTCAGGGTTTGTCTCTCGCAGCGACCAGACGATTTTATAACGTATCTAGCGAAAAGTACCTAAAGTGTGTGGGGAATTACTTGTTGTTAATTACTTGTTGTTTAAGTGATTTGTTCACTACTTGTTTCAATTTGATTGTTTTTGTTTTTCAATGGCAGTGGGTCAAGTTTTAATTTAGTTTAGTTTTTTCTTGGAGTCGAAAATATAAGATATAAAAATACTCTGCGATTATTAATTTTAATAAAACAAAAAAGGATTATTTATATTTAAATAAACCAAAAGTGATTAAAATAAATAAAAATATTGCAAAATAAAACGCGGTCGCGTGGTGTTCCACAGTGATGATGACTCTATTGAGTCTAAAAATCCTAAATATCTAAAAAGACATAATATATCCAATGTAATCACAATGAGTGATAAAAGAGTTAGCACTCCACAGCGCAGGAATCCGCCTGCATCACGAAACAACATTTCTAGAAACAACAGTACTGCGATGAGCGGTAATTACTACGCTCCGTTGCAAACGCTTGCAAATTTGGACGACTCTGAAGATGGCGTAGACCAGACCGCTGGCACCTTAAACAAAAAGAATGAAGAGCCCAAGCCTCCGCCAATAAATGTTATCAAAACAAACAGTGAACTGATCCATAAATTACTAATTAAAAGTGGAATTAACAATTACACCATCAGACGGATGTCGATCGGTATCAAGATAATACCAGTGTCCCTCGCAAGTTATCAAAAAATTTGCGAGATTCTTACGGAATCAAAATGTGAGTACTTCTCACATAGCTTGAAGTCGGAATTGCCCTTCAAGGTCACTGTAACTGGGCTGGATATAAATGATGCAGACTCGCTAAAATCTCACCTAGCTGCAAATGGGATCAAATGCAATGACATTAAGCCCACTTCGGGAAACCGCTACTCTGGAGGATATGTCCCCCAGAGGATTTTCCACCACTTGCGCGGAGAAGAAACATGTTCTACAACCAAAACAGACACGGTAATTTTGACTGGTCATCTACAAGACTAAATCAACCTCCCCTCGATAATCCAAAGGAATTCAACATAAATAACTAAATATTATTTTCCACAGCAGAAATTCAATCAATAACTAGTGAATTAATAGCTAAACTTAGAATGTGCAAAGACAAATACGACCAATTCAATGTAATTACGGACCTAGCGTTGAAGTATCTCACAAATGAACCATAGTAATATAAAAATTGTCACCTGGAATGCTAGAGGCATTAGGTTCAAGTGTATTGAATTTTTCAACTTCTTAAACACTCATAAAATCGATATTGCGCTAGTTACTGAAACAGGCTTAAACTCTAGCTTAAGCTTTTCACACGACAAATATAGAGTCGACCGAGAAACTTTCCGAGGTGGAGGAGTTGCGCTGGTAATAAATAAAAATTTTAAGGTTAGCCTATTGTCGCCAATGGGCTGCAAAGTAATTGAAACCATAGGAGCTGAAATCAAACCAATTTGGGTGATCCTATAAAAATAATTTGTGCCTATTTTCCTGGGGGCGTATCCAACATACATATAAAAGGTCAGTTCCGTACAGACTTGCTAAAACACAAGGAAACTATATCGTAGGTGGTGATCTTAATTGCAGACACCGTTCATGGGGTTTTCTACGAGCAAACTGCTGGGGAAACATCTTGCATGAACTTAATTCCAACTATCCGTTTACTCTCTTGTATCCTCCCGACCCAACGTACATCCCATCCCACCCCAAAGCAAATCCTTCAGTACTCGACGTATTCCTAACAAACTGCGCTGATCAACTTTCGCAACCAGCTGTCATAAACGACCTATCTTCAGACTACTTACCGGTAACCCTTGAAAGTTACAAGGATCCTTGCCTGCGTGATCATAGAAGACGCAATCTGAAACTAACAAACTGGTTACAATTCCAAAATTTAATCAAACAAAAACTACCCAAACTTTCCGAATTGTCGCTCAACACTATCACAAATAGAACTCATTAAGGAGAGTATTGAAACCGCAACCTCACTTACTACAGTTCATAACCAAAAGCAAAAACTACCGAAAAATATTCTTGATATGATTGCCCTGAGAAGATTGCACTAGAAGGAAGTGGCTACAATACAGACTGCCATCTTTTAAGCATGACCTAATACGACTGAATAATGAAATAAAATTTCTAATTTCCCAGTATAGGAACAAGAAATGGAGCTTATTACTTCAAAACCTGGAAAAATCGTCGAAGCCTTTTTGGCAAGTAACAAAAGTAATAAAGAAAAAACGTAATTATATACCTGTGCTCAAGTCGCTGAATACAAACTATTTTATTTCACAAGCAAGGAAAAAGCTGAAATATATGCACAACAATTTGCAACTAACTGCAGAGTCTCCGTAAACTTGAACAACCCCTTGACAACAGCGCAAGCTGAGACGTCCGTTACTCAACTCAACACAGCCCAGTAGTATGAGCCTGATTCGTACGTTCTACCTAAAGTTATAAAAAATATCATAAAACAGTAAAAACTAAACAAATCTCCTGGACTAGACAATGTTCCAAATATAAGCTTAAAATATCTTCCTAAAAGTGGGCTTGTATACCTAACATTCATTATAAATTCTTGCCTCAAATTACAGTACTTCCCAAAAGCTTGGAAAATTGCAAAAGTAATCCCAATATTGAAACCCGGAAAACCTGCAGATGGCCCTGCCAACTATCGGCCAATAAGCCTATTAAGTAATATTGCCAAGATCCTAGAGAAAGTCATCAAAATACAAATAGCTAAAGTCTGTGAAATGAATAATATTATACCAAACGAACAGTTTGGCTTCAGACCAGGACACAATACCTTACAACCTGTCCTGAGGTTTTCCAGACATGTAAAACAGAATTTCGAAAGTAAAAAATCTACAGGACTCATTCTAATTGACATCAAGTCAGCGTTTGATACGGTCTGGCACAATGCTTTGCTGCACAAAATGATGGTGTTTAACTTTCCACAATATTTAACGCGTCTAGTTCAAAGCTTTTTATGTAATCGGCAGCTCAAGATATACCTGTCCCCAGATTCCTCTTCTGAAAAAGTTGGAACGGCAGGGGTTCCTCAAGGCTCTGTTTTGGGACTAACCCTATACAATATATTCACATCGGATCTCCCTAGCATCCCCCGATGCAACATATCAATATTCGCTGATGACACAGCCATTTACAGCTCGCATGAGGACTCTGCTAAAATTTGCGAAAACCTACAAAAAGGACTTGAAATCCTACATAAATACTTCCATAAATGGAAGATAAAAATGAATCTGAGCAAACCCCAATCCATGTACTTTACGCGTAAAAGACAGACGCGCTTCCTTCCCAATCAAAATATCAGTCTAAACGGATGTAATATCCCTTGGACTATTTCGGCAAAATATCTAGGCATAACCTTTGATAAAACACTTACTTATTCTAAGCACATTGGCATGGTTAAAATGAAAATCAACATGCTAATTAAAACTATCTACCCATTTATCAATAGACGGTCACGGTCCACCCTAAACCTGGAAAATAAATTAATTTTATATAAAGTCGTATTTCAAAGCTTAATGTTATATGGTGCCCCTATATGGTTTCAATGCGCGAAGACGCATATTAATAAGCTGCAAATTATGCAAAATAAAATACTTAAGATGATTCTCAAATTGCCATGGCATTTTTTCACCTCGGAATTACACAAAATCGCGAAAGTAGAGCCTATATATACAAAAGCAAATAAAATTGCAATTAAATTCTTTGAGAGATGGTCCTTCTCAGAAAATCCGCTGATTATAGATTTATGTCCAAACGGATTGTAGTCGTAATAGTAAGTAGAAGTTAAGTAGTTTTTAAGTTTTATTATTATGAACACTAATCTTAAGTAAAATCTCACTGGGTTTTTTTTTTCTTTTGTAAAATTATTTTTTCTCCCAATGTCTCATCCTGTTAAATTGCTCCCCAGTCACCTTCTGCTAGACTACGTAACAATAATATAGATGAATGAATGTAAATTCTGGCTCTAACTATAAGACTTCTTATTGTATAAACAAATGTATATCAACTATTGAAATAAACAAAAAAAAAATTGAAATTGAAAAAATTGAAAAAAATATCACCCTATAAATTCAAATGTGTTAAAATAAATAAAATTTTTATGGAGAATATCAGGATTTTAGACTGGAAAAGTGTTGTTTTCAATTGCAAATGTATTGTTGAATCGAACAAATCGGTTCTTTATGCAAAAAACAACAAAATTAAATTTCGCTGATTACAACAGCGCCATCTGCTACGAATCGAAAAAAAGTTTAAAGTAAAAGTAAAAGTTACGTACTATCAAAATCTGCAAAAAAAAAACTGGCGGTTCTAATTTGAAATTTTAAAGTTACCCCTCACTTCACCCACACAGAGTGGTTGGGAGTGGTTAATGATGGCACAGACATATGTCCCCCTTGGAAATATTAACTTTTAATGTTATTATTTTTTTTCCTATGATGCGTATTTTTCGAGATATTTGTTTGTCTAAACTTAAAAAAAAACACCTTGTATAGTGTATATTCCGTAAAAAATGCGTAAGGAGCTTCGTTCCAACCGGGTGTTCCAAGACACCTCTCGACTTTTTTTAACTTCTAAGAGTTTTTCTAGGAGTCTTGCACCTTTTGATAAAGCACAATGAGAACTAGCAACACTATTTCAACACCCCACAACCACCTCAACAACCACCTCTTAACTGAAACAAACTAACACACTATTATTTCAACTCGACTCACGGGAAACGGTTCTATGTAATATACCTACGTCGTGTTTGCGAGCAGTTTTTTTCAGTCAAGGGTGGTCCTCTGCAAACTAAACAGCAGTGTACTCTTACACAAGAAAATAGAGAATAATTGCAAACAGCCATTTTTAGATGCAAGACTAAGTAAATACCAAGAATAATATAATTTCAAATAGAAACCATAGGAACGTAGGCGCGGAAATGCGTAGAAAACGCATGCCGGTTCGCGCTAGGAAACTCACATAATAGCTAAGTTTAAGACAAGTAGGGAAGAAATACCTTTTCAAAATTGTGTTAAGTTTTTTTTACCCTAGATGAGCGAACGTCTGCAACGCCAAGAAATAATGGTGACAGAACAAAAAGAGTTATATAACCAAAGATAATATAAATATAAAGATGTAGCAAAGCAACCAAAATCCACTTCACGCTTCTGGGGTCTAGCCAAAGAATATCTACCTACTCAATAAGAACCGACACTACTATCTGTACACGGCTGGATTGCTGATGTGTGCATCGGTGCTGTGGAAAATTAGATAGCAACAGAGTAACATTTGTTAAAGTGGAATAACAAATGGGGGTGTGTCGCACAGCGTGGTTCATATTTGCCGCAGCACATCAAAAGCCGCAAGCAATCTGATTTGCGATCGTGCGAACTTCCAAGTCGCCCTGCAGTGAAAGCACTTTTCAACTCAGTTTACACAGAGCTTTTGACTTGTTACAAGCTTTCATTTCGAGTTTAGAAGCACTTAAAGCTCATGGTTGCCCATTTAGAAGTGCGGCATGAAAAAACCGCCAGCTGATTGTCAGAGGCAAAGAATATCGACGTCAGAGGCAGAGAATTACTACGTCAGAGCCGACGAACTTCTTGGCACTCTTTTCCTCTTGTACGTTATTTACATTATTTTAGTGACCTCTCTCTCACATTTTTCTTTTTAATCTTTTTTTCCTATACACTCAAAAAAGAGTTTCGGTTCTTATTGAGTAGATATTCTTTGGTCTAGCGCTGGCGCCCTATAAATATGTGTGTAACACACGTATAGGAACTCTCTCCCCATTCTTTAATTTCTCACGCTGTTTTGCGTAAGCCACTGTCGCTGCTTTTGATATTTTGCTCTGTGCCGTGGTTGTTACGATGACTGGTGAATGCAAATGCATAGCGAGGAACAACGATAGGGGCAGGAGGCATGGTTGTTCGAAGGCGGCACATCGAGTTCATTTCCCTGTGACAATTCGTTCCGTACGGTTGCGAATTTTGGTCGTAATAAACATATAATTAAAAAAATAAAAAAATTAATAAATTAAAAAAATTAAATAACAATGTTTTATTTTAAAAAGCACTAAAAACTAATAAATAAACTTTCTACTTATACCACAGTATTTTGGTTACATCTAGTTTAAAATAAAAACTTGGGGTGCATCTTAGAGTATAAAAAAGGAAGCGCTATAAATGTGTAAGCCTATTTCTTTCTCGCTCTAGCACATATTGAATTAACGCCTTATGTGATATATATATATAATAATATGGAATTAATGGTGCTTTCAGCTTTAGTAAATGATTATAAAATCATATTAGAAAAGCTCCCACTCCATACTTCTTGCGGTGTTACTCATTTGAGAAATAGAAAACATTTCTTTTAAAAAATATGAAGAATAGAATTACCCTCCCCACAGCTAAAAAAGAATCATAACAAAATTGTGCATCGACCAAATAGGCGCAAATTTATCCTAATTCAGAACTCGCCAGCACACAAAAATCTCCCCCTCGTTGAGAGCAAGGAGAAAATATGCGTGCGTGTTTCGAAGCAGGAACCTTGTTTTCGGCAATGAACTACCGCAGCTCAGCGACATAAAAATGTGCGCAGGCAGTAAGCAGTCTTCTTCTTGGCAAATGTTAATTTTGCCTTGAAATTGACTGAAATGCGTATGCAATTTCAGTAATACTTGATTAACAATTATGCTCTAATTGCAATGATTTTGACAATAAACATATTATTTTTTTTTTTGTAAAACATGTTTTAAAATGAAATCTGTGCTATGTAAAAAAAATTCATGAAAATTTATGTGGTAGAAATTGGTTAAAAACTGCAATATTTGTTCCGAGCAGTGAAACAGAGAAACAGAAACAGAGAAACCGAAAACGAAGTTAAATAAAACCTTGTAAAAATATATAAATAAGTAGAAATATAATATAAATAAATAGCAATATATATAAATAAGTATAAATATAAATATAAATAAATAAAAATTGAAATAAGAAATAAATATTTTTACATTTGTCCAATGGAAGCAAAACTCAATATATCTGGGCACAAATGCTGCATAAATGCTTGTGGTAATTCTAGGAGGGAGTTTCCGCATTTGAAATTTTTTAAATTTCCGCCCGAAATTAATTTAAGGAAACAGTGGCCAGAAATATGCAATATTGAAGAAAATGTTATATTGCATAACAAAACGATACTCGTATGTGAACGGCATTTTGACCCTAATGTTATTGGTAGTAAATATTTAAAAAAAGGGAGCTTATCCATCACTGTATTTATCAAACGTAGAGTTACAGATCGTGGATACCTTAGATAGTAGCACGAATATGGACTTTTCTATTTTGCTATCTCTCCAACGAAAGAGGCAAAGAAATTCCTCAAGTGAATCTATTGCTGAAGTTTGTAACTCCTGCTTAAAAGAAATAAAATATTTACAGGAAGAAATATACTAAAGTATTCAAAAAGTTGAACGATTTGCAAAAGATTCATAATAAACTCAAAATACAAAACAAAAAGCTCATAACGATGAACAATAAACTGGTTAAGGAAAACGTGTCTTTGAAAAAAAACTGCAAAGGAGGCTCTAGAGCACAAAATTGAAATTTGTCCTATAAGCGAACATGCAAAAACTTTGTGCAAAATGTTTCCTAAGAGTAAATCAGGCAATAAATATACTGAAGATGAAAAATCTATTGCTCCAAATATTTTTTATAGATCACACACACACTTCATTCGAATTTGTTTCAAGGTCAATTTACCGCATGTCACAACCCTTTACAGTTGGGCTCCTGCAAAAAACCTACAACCCGGTCACGAATATTATGCTATGGATTTCATACGAACAAAATGCAATGAGTTTGATCCTTCAGAAAGAAACGTAATTCTTATATTTGATGAAGTTTGTATCCGTAAAGAGCTACGATAGAACACCGTCTTAGATTTAATTGATGGGGTAGAAGACCTGGGTTCAAAACGATCAAAGAATCTTGGGAAAGAGGTTTGTGTTTTTATGATTAGAGGGCTCACAATCAATTGGAAAACTGTGCTTAATTATTTTGTTTCTGGTACTGCTACCAAGAGTCCACAACTCAAACAAATTTTGGATGAAAACATAAATCTTACACAAAAATCTTCGAGGTATAGTATGTGATCAAGGTCCAAATAACAGAAATTGTATATCTAAATTTAATGTAAGTGCTGAGAAGCCATATGAGTATATTAATGGCAGGAAAATTTACTTTTTTATGATTTTCCTCATCTAATTAAATCAGCTAGAAATACTATGTTAAAAGCCAATTTAAACGCGCCAGATGGTATTGTTCCATTTGATGTTATCAAAGAGTTATGGGAGATGCAACAAAAACAGAAAACTGCACAAATTTGTACGAAGTTGACAGAGGCACACATAAATCCAAATTCTTTCAGTAAAATGCGTGTAAACCTTGCACTAGAAATATTTGGCAGGTCATTGGTTGCTGGCATTCATACAACCTATGAAATAAAATAATTTAAAAGAAATTCTGTGGAGTGCGCTTTATCTATTGCAAAGTTTTTGGAAAAAGTTGACCGTATTTTCGATTGTATGAACAGCTCAAATTTAAACGAGAAAAACCCATACAAATCGGCTATAAAAAAAAATAGTGTTGGATATACTTTTATAAAAGATTTTATAAATTATTTATAAATAAATAATAAATTATTTATACAGGGCATGATAAAATCCCTGAATGCTACAATTATGCTAGCAGACGACATCAATGATGAAAATAATAAAAAATTTTTTTTAATTACTAGGCGTCTTAATCAGGATCTAATTGAAAATTTGTTTGCTCAAATTCGTGCTCATGGCGGAAATAATAAAAATCCAAGTGTTTACGAATTCATCCAATTATGGTCCCCACGCCCAGAGAAATTAAAAGTAATAATATCCGTCACCCGATGGCTCCTCCGCCAGTTTAGACGCTGGATAAATTTTCTGCAGAGACCTTCTATTCGGGTTTTCGATTCTCGGTCAAACAGCGAACGCTCAACTCAAATCACACGCCGCGCCACTACTGAATGCGCCAGCTCAAGCCCGTTAGTAGCCTGTTGCCACTCACTCGCACATCCACAGCGCCGACAGCGTGCATAAACATATTGTGCTCTGGGTTGCGGCGTCGTCGGTGGCGGCGCACAAGCAGCAGATAACAATATCCCTAAATCCCTGTGAGTTGAACTGATCTGTTTGCGGAGAAATGCCCAACGGATTTTTAGGCTTAGTTCTTTTTACCCGACTGCCGAGGAAGGGTTATGTTTTTCGAGTATATGTATGTATGTAATTTCTACCAGACGCTCTGCAGCCTAAACGGCTCGACAGATTTTAACAAATGAGGTGCTGTTATATTCGTATACATTGTAGGAGTGACATAGGGTATATTATTTCAAAATGGCATCTTCAAAAAAAAAAAAATATTGAATTTATTTAAATTTTTGGGTAAAATTTAGTTGTGGCGGATTTCAATGAAATTTTGTGGAGACATGTATTTTAGTTAAAAACGCAAGAATGTGGAAAAAAATTTTGCCAGACTCATATAGTTTTTGAAAAATTTACGTTTTACTTTGTGTCTACGCCTGCAATTAATTATTGATGTCTACGCCTGCAATTAATTATTGTGCAGGTAACAAATTCCACCTGCCCGGGACATTCGAGACGTCCGGTCGATCGCGAATCTAAGTGCAAGGTTGCACTCTGAAAATCTGCGCGTGACGGGTCAACTGAGGGCAACCCAATGATCCGATCAACGATCAAAAATTGAACGGGCAGTTCTTATCGGGACCGCGCACCGAGCGTTCACCTTTTTACCCGACTGCGGCAAAGCCAAAAAGAAGGGTTATAAAAATAGGAGTCTATGTATGTATGTATGTACGTATGTTCCATCGTAGCGTCTAAACTACTGAGCCGATTTTGATGAATGAGGTGTCAATCGATTCGTAATTACGGTCCAAGTGACAATAGAATGGATGTAACATCCGGATGATAATATAACGGATATTACATCGACAAAAGGGGGGCGCTGAAAAAAAAAATTTTTTGCTATCATATCGAGTGAGATGTCAAATGAAAGACAAGAAAATTCTGAGTTCAAAAATATAAATATAGTGTAATATTAAAATATACCAAGCGACAGAAAAACTATTTTACTAAGTAAATTTCTCTACACCATGGTAAGCGTAAGCGGGATTGTAATATCTATCTATTGATTCCATTGGTTTGATAACTCCCCCCCTCCCCCCCTAACCCCCTTTAGGGTTGAAATTCCAAAAACTATTTCTCAGCGATAAGCTATGCGGTAAGTTGCAGATGTACTCCAAATTTCATGAAAATCGGTCCAGTTGTTCCGGGAAAACCTTTTTCACCCCTTTTTACCCCCTTAAGGGTTGAATTTCTAAAAACCGTTTTTTAGTGGTTACTTACAGCCTAAAAGAAACGTCCATGCAAAATTTCAAGGTTCTAGGTCAATTTGTTTGGGCTGTGCGTTGATTATGAGTGAGTTAAAACGGAAAAGTTTAAAATAAAAGAAAAGTTTAAAAAACTTTAACCCGACTACGAAAAAATATAATTATAGGAGAAAGTTCCAAAATCTTTAACCCGACTAGGGATAAATAAAATAAACTAAAAAGTAAGAAACAAGTTCTGTGCTGATTGCTATCATCGTCTTATTGAGTAAGACTAGCCTTTTGATATGTTAAGTATATTGCTGTTTATTAAGTTCTATTGAAGTCTGGCAGTTCCACATCAAATAACGTTATACTTCAATTCAAATGCCGTGGTCGTGCGTATTTTTACCCGACTACGACCAAGCCAAAAGGAAGGGTTATAATTTTAGCAGTCGATGTATGTATGTATGGGCAGAGTAATAAATAAGCCACTTAAAACATTACAAAAATTAAGGTACTTAACCAAAAAAAAAAAATATATATATATATATATATATAATAATTAATTATAAATATTTAACTACATAAAAAGTTTTATTTTTCTATCAAATTAGAATGTTTGCATTTCATAGTTGACAAATAATATAATAAAAAAATACGCACGACCACAGCATTTGAATTGAAGTATGACGTTATTTGATGTGGAACTGCCAGACTTCAATAGAACTTAATAAACAGCAATATCCTTAACATATCAAAAGGCTAGTCTTACTCAATAAGACGATGATAGCAATCAGCACCGAACTTGTTTCTTACTTTTTAGTTTATTTTATTTATCCCTAGTCGGGTTAAAGATTTTGGAACTTTCTCCTATAATTATATTTTTTCGTAGTCGGGTTAAAGTTTTTTAAACTTTTCTTTTTTTCATAATTAATTTGTTTCATTTCACTTGTTAAGTAGTTGTTACAATTTTAAATTAGATTTGTAAAGTGGTTAAAGTTAAACTAGATAAAGTTATATTGTGATTAGTATTGTGTAAATTTCAGTTATTTAATAAATAAAATTCGTGTCGGACTAAATAAAAGGTGTGTGTAATTTGTGTACTCCCACTTCAATCTTTCCGAGGAATCGAGGCTACAACATTGATCCTTCGAGCCGGATCTTGGGAATCAGGCAGCATCTATATTCTATATACTTGTATCTGTAAGTCCCTTTCCTCAATACCTACCTTATACTAAGTGAAGTGCTGGTTACAATTCTCGGTGCGTAAATATCATATCGCAATATGTCAGACCCGGTCGTCAATCAATTGGATCCTGTAGTGCATCTAATTTCCAAGCAAAATGCTTTAATTGACCAAATGAATAAGTTTGTGTCTAATATCAAAAAGACCGGGCACCCCAGACGTACACACGGTTACTATGTTGGTCGTGTAAACGGCTGGCAGGAATTATGGCAAAAGTTCATGGTAAACGAAAGTAAAATGGCTTTGGAGAAGAACAAAGATCATGAAAAATTAGATTACTTCACGGCAGACACTTTTGCGAAACAAGAATCTACATTTTACGAAATAAAGGGTGAATTGCTCGACGCAATATCGAAATTGGAAGCAGCTGAAAAAGCAGCAGATCCCACAATTGTTGCACAAACCGCCGCGACTGCGAGTAGTGATTCACCGAACTCATCAACTTCTTCGAGTTTACCTCGAATTACCCTTCCAAAGTTCTCCGGGGAATATAATGAATGGGTCAGTTTCCGCGACTTGTTTGTATCTGTAATTCACCAAAATCAATCATTGGAAGCTGTTCAGAAATTTCATTATCTGAAAACTACCCTCACTGGAGAAGCTGCAAACGTGATTAAACAATATAGTATCACGCAAGCAAACTATTCCTCTGCTTGGAATGCTTTAAAAGCTCGTTATGAGAATAAGAGGATCATTGTGTCCTCTCTGTTAAAAACGCTTACTGCACAACCTAAAATAGTAACGGAGTCAGCAAACTTGCTGAAGAGTTTATTAGATATCACCAATGAATGCCTTACATCTCTCGCTAATATCGACATTAATACCCTGCATTGGGATCCACTTATAATACACTTGTTAGTACAAAAACTTCCTTTGGAAACCCACAAAGCGTGGGAAGAGTCCATCAGTGACAATACCGATGTCCCTATGTGGAGCGAATTCCGTAAATTTCTCGAACAAAGATTTCGAACCCTGGAAGCCCTCGGCGGTGGCTCCAAATGTAAACAAACATTCCCCGATAGAAAGTCGGAATTATCCAAGCGAGCAATCAAATTACAAAATTTTCATTTGGCGAAACAAGCATGTAAATTATGCCAGGCGAATCATTCTCTCCGTCAATGTCCCCAATTCATAAAGTTAGAACCAAACGATCGATTAAAGATCGCAAAGTCGACCGGCAGCTGCGTGAATTGTTTGGGTAAATTTCATTCAGTGAACAAATGTCTAAGTAAAAGTAGATGCGCGGAGTGTGGGGAAAAACATCATACGTTACTGCATTTCCCAAATCACGCTCGTTCAACACCTAGTGAAAAGCAAACGACCTACGGTAACAAGCCAGGGGCACATGCATCTACGACAACCGTGTTAAATTACTTCAGTCACGAAAATCGCCAAGTGTTACTAGCAACTGCAATAGTGCAAGTTGACCCTCCCCAAGGTCTTTGCACGCTTCGAGCCCTGATAGACCCGGGATCGCAAGCGACATTTATCACTGCCGCAGCTTTAAAAAATATGAAGGTTAAACCAAACACTACTCGAGTAGCGGTGACTGGCCTTGGAAACTCTCACCCGGTAAGCTCCCAAAAAATGGCAACAATAATCATGTGTGCCCAAAAAGTAAATACTCAGATTGAGACCCACGCTATCGTCCTCGATAGTCTGACCGATTTGTTGCCATCAAAAACCTTTGTACGGCAGGAGTGGACTCATCTAAAAGGACTGCCGTTGGCAGATCCGCAGTTCGATACCCCAAGACCTATTGACCTTTTAATAGGAGCCGATGTTTATCCAGAGATATTACTAAATGGCGTCAGATCTGGACCCGCAGAAACTCCAATCGCCCAAAATACAGTCTTTGGCTGGATTCTTTCGGGTAAAATCGACTCCGTCAATCGAGAACCAATCGAACCAAAAGTTCAAGTATATATGAACACTTTGGATTTAAATTTCGATCTCCGAAAATTTTGGGAGATGGAAGAAGTGCGCGACGCTGCCGCACGAACCGTCGAAGAAGAAACATGTGAATCATTTTTTCAAAGCACTCACTCACGAAAGCCCGACGGCCGGTACGTGGTTCGATTACCGTTTAAATCTGATGACACCGAGAACTTGGGTGCATCCAAACATATAGCATTCAAATGCTTCTTATCTGCGGAAAAATTAGCTCTGCGCAAGGGCTATCTGCAAAAATATAATGACGTACTTCAAGAATACGTTACTTTGAATCATATGGAAGAAATACCTTCCGACATCGATAGTAATTCAAGTAATTACTTGCCTCATCATGGCATTATCAAGGAGTCAAGTTCGACAACGAAATTACGTGTTGTATTTAATGCCTCATACAAAACCAAGGCAAATCAGTCTTTGAATGATGTACTTTTTACTGGTCCTGCACTACAACAGGATCTCCCAACCATTCTGCTGAAATGGAGATTCCGCCGATATGTTTTCTCAGCTGATATAGAAAAGATGTATCGACAAATCTGGATACATCCCGACGACACGAAATACCAAAAAATTATGTGGCGCCCTGAAGTAGGCGGCCCAGTGAAAGAGTACCGTCTATTAACTGTCACCTTTGGAGTTGCATGTGCACCTTATCTTGCTATTCGCACGCTAAATCAACTAGCAACTGATGAAAGACAAAATTTCCCAGAAGCATCCGCTTGTCTATCGAACGAATTTTACGTGGATGATGTTCTGACTGGTCGGGATCGCATCGAAGAGTTAAATTGTCTAAAAGAAGATCTCATCTCACTACTTCGACGAGGAGGTTTCAATTTAAGGAAATTCACTGCCAACAATTTTAGAATCTTGAAAGATTTACCAGCGGAATATTTAGCTGATAGTGCACATCTCTCTTTAAACGGTGACGAAACCATCAAGGCTCTCGGTATTAATTGGAATCCGAAAGCAGACTGTTTTTATTACAAACTAAACATAGATTTCGATGGAGTCCCAACGAAACAACATATCTTGTCCAAAATATCTAAACTCTTTGATCCTTTAGGATGGATTAGCCCTATTATAATTTGTGGCAAGATCCTTATGCAAAGATTATGGCTCGCAGGTGTAGAATGGGACGCCCCAATTCCACTTCTACTCGCAGATCACTGGAATGCGTTCGTGAATGATCTAAAATCGATCGAACGAATACAAATGCCAAGATGGATTCAATGCGTATCAACATCTCCCATGGAATTTCACGGATTTTGCGATAGCTCGGAACGAGCTTATGCAGCCGTTATTTACGCTCGCGTAAAACAAGCTGACGGAAGCGTTGCAGTTAATTTGATAATATCCAAAACCAGAGTATCTCCGGTGAAAACCGTATCTCTCCCGCGGCTGGAGTTATGCGGAGCTCACCTTTTATCGAAATTAGTACGTAATTTACGACAAATGTTGGAAATTCCAGGGAAATTTTACTTGTGGTCCGATTCCACTGTGGCTCTAGCTTGGATCAATAGCCAGCCGAACCGCTGGAAAACGTTCATTGCGAATCGTGTATCAGAAATCCACAACAATGCTGCAGATTCATGCTGGAGACATGTTCCGTCAGAAGAGAACCCAGCTGATCTCGCTTCTCGCGGAGTTTTCGCTTCCGACTTAGTGCATCGATCTGAATGGTGGCAGGGTCCTGCATGGTTGAAGCAGGATCCCGAGGCTTGGCCCGCATCACCAGTGGAGCTAAACTCCGAGGAGGCAGAAACGGAAACTCGGAAAGTGAAAGCTTTTCAAGTTTGCGCAACAACTCCACAAACCATCGACAGATTTTCTGATTACACCAGAGCATGCCGAACAATAGCATGGTGCTACCGAATATTCGACAATTACAAGTCGAGGAAGCCCATCTCAACACCAAGTCTTAAACGCAAAGCCTCATGCGCAATAAAAAGAATTAACCTTTCGGCCGAGTTGCTGCAGCGAGCAAAAATGCTTTTCATCAAGGAAAGTCAACAACTTGCTTTCTCCAAGGAAGTAGCCGCTCTTCAAGAAAAACTTGCAATATCCAAGAAAAGCCCGATACTCTCTTTGAACCCTTTCTTAGACCACGACAACATTCTTCGCGTTGGAGGACGTTTGCAAGAAGCCAATTTGTCCTTTACTGAAAAACACCCCATAATTCTTCCCTATCAATCGAAACTCACGGAGTTATTAATCAAACACACGCACAAGATGTCAATGCACGGTGGACCCTCACTGATGCTTTCACTACTCCGCCAGGAGTATTGGATCATCAACGCCAAAAGAGCTATTAAAAAGGTTATACAGCAGTGTATCACGTGCGTTAGGTGGAAACAACAAACAGCTCAACAAATCATGGGAAACCTTCCACGCCATCGCATAACATTAGAACGTCCTTTTTACGCAGCTGGCACCGACTTCGCTGGGCCAATTTATATAAAATTAAATCGAACCAGAAATGCAAAGGTTTCCAAAGCGTACATTGCTATTTTTGTCTGTTTTGCCACAAAGGCGGTGCACATTGAAGCAGTGAGCGACTTAAGTTCTGAAGCGTTTTTAGCTGCCTTAAGGAGATTCTTCTCCAGGCGTGGCGTTTGTAAGGACCTCTACAGCGATAACGGCACCAATTTCGTGGGCGCAACAAAAATGTTAAAGGAAGAGCTTAAATCAGCAATCCAGGACAGCATTTCCCTCGCAGCAGAACAATTGGCAATGCAAAAGGTCAACTGGCACTTTATCCCACCCGGTGCTCCACACTTCGGTGGGCTCTGGGAAGCGGGCGTAAAATCTATTAAACACCATCTTCGAAGGATACTAGGACAAACCATCCTTACGTTCGAAGAACTGACCACTGTTTTATGCCAAATTGAAGCCATTTTAAACTCACGGCCGCTCTGTCCAATATCATCCGATCCAGACGATTTGACGCCTCTCACCCCAGGACATTTTCTAATTGGAAATGCTCCACTCAGCTTACCCGAAGCGGATCAAAGCAAAACAACAACGTCTCTCTTATCGCGCTGGAAATTGCTTCAAAAACTCAAATGCGATTTTTGGAAGCGATGGGCTTCCGAATATATATCTCGATTGCAGCAGAGGCAAAAGTGGAAAACCGCACATCCTCCGGTAAACAAAGGTGATCTCGTCTTGATCAAAGAAAGCAACTTGCCGCCTTCCACATGGAAACTCGCACGCGTACTAGAAGTCCACTTGGGGTCAGACAACCAAGTTCGGGTGGTGACACTAAAGACTGCATCATCCACTTTGAAACGACCCGTAACCAAGGTTTGCGTATTACCGTTCGTCAATAAGGAACAATTGACACCCGCCGCAGAAAGCTCGGCAAATTAAATAAATAGAACCCGTTAAATCTACATTCTACACGCAATTAAACTATCAACTAGTATCTATTAATTCCATTATAGTTAAGACGTTAGATATAATCCTTTGAAGTAAATCTACTTAACGACATTATTTTAACAGCTTCCAACATCATGTGCAAATTGGTGGGGTTCATTTTCTTACCCGCAACAGTTTTATCTCTCATCGCCTTTGACTGCGGACACGATAGGATGAATCACACCAGAGTGTCGGTCCTAAATGTAGAAAGCTGCGAACTGGAACTTTCTAACTCAAGCCAAGAAAATGAGGATATCCAGTTATTAGAGTTAAACACTGTAGCGCCGATCCACATTTTCCAATGCAAAATAAATATCCTGCAAACAATTTATTACTGCGGTATGTTCAGTCATCTTTCGCTGGTCCCGGGAGGGCTCAGCTCTTTCATCGCCGATATATCTAAGGAAGAATGCCTTAAAATCCACGAAAAGGGTACCTACAAGTTGCAAAACAACAAGGTCATCTCGAACATAGAATCAAATTCGACCACCAGAATGACAGAAACGGTAGCAGGCTCACTCGATGCGAAAGGTAACTGTGCAGGAGTTCAGTACACTTTTGGCTCAAATTCGTGGCAAAATGTTATCGTAATGCAAGCCATAGAAATCATAGCCTTAGACTACATTGGCACTGTTCGGCTTGCCGATAACAAAGTGGTCCTCCGGAATAATGTGCTGTGTTCCTATCTGTCGAGTAAGTGCCTGGATCCTGAGTTCGGAATGAGTTTTTGGGATATGATTCCTGATAACTCATGTGAAAAGGCGTCCTACACAGTATTATATGAAGGAAATGCGACAAAAACGCAAACATATGACGTCGCAAATAATCAAACACATCTCATATATGCTGTGAACGCGGGAGATATCATATTCGCTTTGGAGGTCGTTGAAAACATTACCGTTTGCGACCACCTTGGATATCAAACCGAGCATCCTCGACTGTTCATCGTTCAGAAAACTTCCGCAGATTACTATTTTCCAACAAAGACAGCTAATGCAAAAAATTTAGATTTGTTTGCTTACATCAACGCCAAATTTGTTTTTGTGGAAAGGCACTTAAAGGATCAAATACAAAACTTGCACAAACATTTAATTTACAAAAAGTGCGAATTGGAGCGCCAAGTGCTCGAAACGCAGCTCGCGGTGGCTCACCAACATCCCTCTGAATTTGCTTTTATGCAAATGAAGGAACCGGGTTACACTGCAATATCCAGAGGCGAAGTCATTTACCTTATACAGTGCCAAGCTGTGGACGTTACGATCCGAAAAACAGAACGATGCTACCAGGAACTCCCCGTTTATTACAACAACAAAAGCTACTACATGACACCTACCACACATCTGTTGCACGAGTATGGAACGGAGATCCCTTGCTCATCAACGCTTCTACCTGCGTATTTAATTCATGGAGCGTGGTATGGGTTTAACCCAACCGGGCAAAAGCTGGAATCTCCATCGATTCTCCACCCTTCCAAGGATGTCCCGTGGAAATATGAAGATCTCCACGATCTCATAAAATCAGGCATTTACTCCTTTGAGAGTGCCGACGAGCTTCGGAAACAAATTATGTATCCCACAGAACGGAAAGCCATCGAGAACGTCATCACCAAGACGTTAATTGGACATGAACCCGATCAGCAGGATATTAATATACTCCATATGTTTTCCTCGCCCCAAATACAACATTTCTTATCCAGACATCTATCATCGACCTGGTCCTACTTAACCAACTTCGGCAGTCTCAGCTCCAGCATCATCGCAATTTGGGTGATCGTGCATGCTACAAAATGCATCCTGTCTAGCATAATTAACCTGGCCCTAATCCGACGAATTTATGGATGGAGTTGGTACTTGCTTGGAGCTCTGTGCGATCCTGTTGCCAACCACTTCATTAACCGGAACAGGACCTCCAAGTCAGCAGAGAATGACGTACAACTAACATCTGTAACCTGCAACGCAAATCCGGCAACCATCCAAGGAGCAGGAGCTCCATCGACCGAGTCATTGAACGTGTCAACCATAACGGAGCTAGACACACTACATCGACAAACGAAGATTTATCCTCCATTGACAATCGGCAGCAACCAGCAGTTCGCTTAAGCGAACGAGTCTTCTTTAACATCTAATTGCTAGTCGATTTTCACCAACACTTCTTCTGCTTTGGTAAGCTTTGGTTTTTTGGACTTCGGTCCAACAGATTGTTTTGGAGTGGTAGTAACGGTAGTGTGGATACTGTTCCTTGAAGATGCTGGAGTCGAAGGGTTTTCCATTGGTTGAGAAGTGGTAGTGACTAGTGTGCATGCTTGATGATTCTGGAGTCCATGGGTTTTCCACCGACGCATTTAACGGATGCGAATTGACGTCAGAAATATAATCTTCGTTATTCTAATTAAAAATAAATAAGAAATTCAATTTCAATAAATTCAAATAGAAAATATAAATAAAATTTGTTTTTCAGATGCCAAAAACACAACAAGATTGACTGGACATTGCAGAAAATATAGAAAACAGGTGGAATTTTCCTAATTGCGGAGGCTCATTGGATGGCAAACATATTAGAATTGTTAAGCCAGCGAACAGCGGATCATATTTTCATAACTACAAAGATTATTTTAGTATTGTGTTTTTGGCACTCGTCAATGCAGTTTATGAATTTATTTATGTTAACGTCGGTTGGAATGGAAGAGTCTCTGATGGCGGCGTAATAGAGACAACTGACTTTTGGCATAAACTGTTGGAAAATAAATTAAATCTTCCTGGAAACGACGTAACCAAAAATAACATGAATTTCGTTTTTGTAGCAGACGACGCCTTTCAGTTGCGTGAAAACATACTGAAACCTTTTCCAAGAGTAAGTCTTACCTCAAGAGAGCAGCGAATTTTTAATTATTATAGATTGAGTCGAGTAAGACGAACTGTTGAAAATGCGTTTGGAATTTTAGCAAACCGCTTTAGAGTTTTCCATACAGCAATAAATATGAAGCCTGAAAAAATTGATTATGTTGTTCTCGCGGCTTGCGCTTTACACAATTTCTTAAGGCGCCATTCTGGGAAATCTTATTTGCCTCAAAATTACACTGCTTCTGAACATATGGACTATATGGTCAAATACTACCGGGTGAGTGGAGGAGAGGAAGAACTCTTGACGGTCTCCAATGCACTAATCAGCGTAATATATCCCGAGTAGTTAAAGAAAATCGAGAAAACTATAAAAATTACTTTATGAGTAGGTACTGGAAGAGTAGCGTGGCATGACAAAGTCCCTTTGATTTTTATAAGATTTATATAAGATTTATAAGATTTTTATAAGTTATTTAATAAAACAGTTACCTACTTCAAAAAATATATTACTTACTTCACTGTCTGTGTCTTGATAAGCAATGTAACTTTCGTCAGTGCAGATACTTTGCCTACATTCTTCGTGGTCACTTGTACACCGTAGTAGATCGAAACACCATAAAGAAGGGTGCTAAACATCTTCAGAAGAGGTTCCCGATTTTTTCGAAGAATTCACCAAGTTTTTAATTCCTTTCGAAAAGCCGAACGTAAATTATTAATTTTTTTTTTTCACTGATTCTATCGTAGCGTCTGGAATAACTGTTTTGTAAAGTTCTAATAACTCATTATAACCCTTGTCTCGAAGTGTTTTATCCATAAACTTGTTGTATTTAACTTGCCACAAGGACTTATGCCTGCGGTAAGTGTCAATAAATTCGGTCACAAATTTTTCACTTTTATCCATTTTCAATTATTTAATTATTATAAATCACTAAGAATAACTAAGTTAGGTTCCACTAGAAGACACAAATGTTTCCTTGCTCTTAGGACACAAGCAGTAAAAAGCCGACGTACACAGAAAAAAACAATAAAATTTGAAGTTTAAACGATCAGAGGGAAAGGAACGACTTCCCCACGTAAAAATTCATCACCAACTGATCTAGTTCGCCCTGTAAGTAAAACACTTTTGCTTTTCCTAGAATAATGAAAACCCGAACTCGTCAAAAAATTTCCGAAAAAACCTATTTTCAAGGATTTTTGCACTTTTAGTGACCTTTAAATAACAATCTTTTTTAAAATATTTTTACACGCTAGAAGCTCAGATGTCCTAGCGGTAAGGATCAGAGAAAAATACCGTAATTAAAAGATCTGCTCTATGTCCGTGAACAGAACCATGAATTTTAACCAAACACTTAATTGTTTTATTATGTGGCCAGACGATCCGACCATGCCGGACAATTTTACAAAAGGATTCTTGAATTTTTTTATGATGAATGCTGTAGCAAAATGACCCACATTTTGCATATTGCCCTTAAATATACGCAGGTAGAGACCCAGATTAGTTTTGTAAAGGGTTTTCACCGTTATAAATGCTTCACGTATGCTTGTTGCCAAATCTTTCAATGCTGATTTACTGCAATTTTCGTTAACATAGAAAACTGAAACTTAATTGAGTTTTCGGGGGATTTGTACATAAAATGATTATAAAAGAAAACTATATTAAGAACTAGTAAAGAAGCAATTGGTCACATCAATTACGTGATACCCTAGATGTAGAAAAATATACTCATTCTTATATAAACATTTTTGTATAAAAACGACTCAGGCTTATATGGCAAAACTAAGAAGGAGTTGCCCGATTTTGCTCATCTTCGAACTTGACCTTGCAAGTTTAATCAAATTTTATTGTTCCAAATTACAAGTCTCTAGCTACAAGCGTTCTCGAGTTATCGTCTGGCAAACAGACAGACCGACAGACATACAGACGGACATGCATAAAACGGTTTCTTTTCACTTCCCAATCATGAATATATAGTTCTTTCTTTTCTGTGACGATTATTTCTTGGCGTTGCAAACGTTCGCTCAAAACTAATATACCCTATGTACATCTAGGATATAAAAATGAGAAAAACTCACGTGTGCTTAGTAGGCGTATGAAAGTAATTTTAATTATTTTTGCGCAAATTTTGAATAAATTTGTAAAAGAATTTTCAAGGTATAAATTAGAAACACACAAATTAAATTCAAAAAATGCAAAAAAAAATTTATCTATTAAACAATTCTTACTTTATACTTTATATTAGGTACCTTGAAAAAGAAATAACATATTTAAAAAAAATATTCTACCATGATGTCTTAAAAGTATATTGCGCATTATTTTCTATGACAGACTGCCAGAAATACCAAATCATTTTAAAAACTTGTCCGTCCACAGTTCGCAGTACATTTCACCCTCGTATACGGCCGTCAGTCCTAGACGATAGTCCCCGGCCGGTAAGTGTATGGGCACTATTAGTTTCATAATTTTGTCTATAAACCTTCATCATTTCAATCCATCAAGTAATTGTGCAGAAGATAAAGGCGAATTGTTGTTGGTTGAATTGAAATACACGTATTTCTGCAATGAAAATCCTCCAGAACAGGAAAACATTTCGTGGAACCTGCAAGACATTCAAGAGGAATATTCGGACTTTTTTATTGAAGATACTTTTGAGAATGTGAATTCCATCAAATTAGAGCTTACTTCAATGCGTTTTTTTACTGGATATGTTGCATATAAAATGCTATTGTTGTGTTTGCAGACAATGTAAACAAAAACTGCGAAAATGTTGTTGTGGTCGGCTCAGCTATGAGGAAATATTCGAATCTCGGAAGAGAAAAATCACCTTACAGCTGACCAAATATCAGACCCAACGATGACTTCGCTGTGATCGGTGTGGCGGAGGAGAACTTTCCTGCACCTGACAGCTGAGCCATTCCGAGTTTGACACTTGGTGTGTGAAGTCAATTTTACTGCGATCAAAGTTATAACTTAATTTTATCTGTGGGTAATTTGGGTGGAGTATTGTAAGACACTCAAGGAGTGAGAGTTGATATATATTATTGATATCTTGGATCATTTTATAAATTAAGTGGAGAATAAAGTATAAAACTCCATTTACATCCGGACCACGTGTGTTCGGCGCTGCCGCACCGCGGTGTTGTAGCATGCGCATGAAACCAAAGGAGAAGCCACTGCAGCCGATCAAGGCTAAGCTCAACGATAAAATAAAGGGAAGCAGATCACAAGAACTAAACAAACTCAACTTATATCCCTCTCAGCTAATAAGGGGAACAGTCCTCGAACAGCTAAAGGCGTCAATCTACTCCAATTTGGGGATACAGGAGCAGGTTCCTGAGGAAGCAGAGATGATCGCGAACGAAGAAGAAATTAACACCACTCAGGATGACACGGAAGACATCTGGAGCAAAGTTACATTAAAAAAAAGGAAGACTAATAACATGGATCCTGGCACGATTAATCCAAGTGAAAGCTTTAAGGTTATGTCTGATTTGACAAGTAAGAGCAATGTTAATAATAGAAACAAATTCGCCTTATTAGATGTAGATAGGGTAGATATAGTAGCAAACAAGCATTATAATTTAGTAAATGGATCACGTGCGGCTTCAAAGGTTAACGAGAGCAGGGAGGGGGTTAGCTTTAATGAAAAAGAGGGGTCCTTCTGTCCTCCCATATTAATCTTTAACCCTAATATGAGGGTGCTGAGAGAGCTGATTTTGACTAAATGGCCCAATCTTAATTTCAAAATAATAAAAAACAGAGGAGATTCGTGTAAATTATATATTACGGATGTCAATGTACATCAGGAAATATTTAAGGAACTCAAAAACAGTGATAGCGATGCTTTTACTTATACCCCAAAGGCATTAAAAAAGGTAACTTTAATCTTAAAAGGTGTGGATCATAGATACGATCCGGAAGAAATTAAAAATAATCTAAACAAACTGGCTCCTAATGTGGTAATCAATTCGGTCACACATTTCTCCACCAAGCGAAATAGCGAACTTGACATGTTCTTGATTCAATTGCCACTGAGTCAGGATATTAGTGAATTGACATCCATAAATCTAATTTTGAATTCCGTCGTGAGGTGGGACAGGTTCAAGAGGAATGGTATCATTCAATGTAAAAATTGCCAACGTTTTGGTCATGTGGCTGCTAATTGTGCCCTTAATTACAAATGTGTGAAATGTGAATTTCCCCATCCCCCTGGGAAATGTGGTAGGAACAAGGAAAATAGTAAAGATTCCCCCCCCCCCCCCCCCCCCCTTACTGTGGAAACTGTAGGGTACACGGTCACACGGCGAATTATAAGGGGTGCCCTGTATTTATAAAATTCAATAAAATATCCACACTTAACAATGTCAAGGTAAGAACAACTATAGAAGCCAATAAATCTTTTCATGAACATTTCGACAGAACTCACAAAAGCTTCAATATTGAAACTAATAGTGAAAAAAGCTCAAATAAAAAAGCCTCATACGCAGAAATCGCCAAAAACACCAGGAAAAATGAAATTTCGAGCTCTGATTCGTTTATGCACATCTCGTTAGATCTCTTTAATATAGACTTTGGGACGCTTATCCAAAATCTAAATAACTTCCTAATTTCCTTTAACAAGCTTACTTCCAAATCTGAGAAACAATCTCATTATCTCCAATTTTGCCTGAAATTACTAAATAATGGGAACTTTTCGCAGATATAATCCTACCTCAAGTAATAATGTAAATAATATTAAACTCATCACTCTAAATGTCAACTCAATTATATCTCAGCATCGAAAGTATTCCCTTTTGGACTTCTTTAAAAGTAACAAACCGGATATTGCACTGTTAACAGAAACTAGCTAGCTAGCTAAATGCTAGAGCTGCTTCGGGGCTATATGACGGAGTAATCGTAGGTGGCGATTTCAATGCCAGACATCCAGCTTGGGGTAACACTGGGACTAACAGCAACGGCAGACGCATATACAAATGGTATAATGACTTCTCAAATAATGGTGACTTTCACCTAATAAGTGCTACCGGGGCCACGTTCCCCTATGGAGCAAGTAATGTGGATTTCTTTTTGGTCAAACTAAATTTGTTAAACCTTATAAATCATAACTTTAATTGTAGTACGGTGGACTCATTTTCCGACCATTATGCGGTGGAACTCAATCTAGACCTACTAAATGCTTCTGTTAAAATTTCCGAACCAAAAAAATTTATTTCATTCGATAACACGAACTGGAAAAAATTAGTTACCGATATGGACATCCAATTTCAGTCCACTCCTTTGCCTAATGATAGGAACTTGTCTCAAGAGGAAATTGATAACGCTATAGATACCTTTGTTAACAATATAAACCTAGTAATTAACAACAACTCCACCCTAAAAGGTTCAAATAGACTATTTGATAGACTGCCTGCTAGTATCAAATCCCTTTTCCATAAAAGGAAAAGTTGGAGACTAAGCCTAAAAAATAAACTAGCTAGAAACCTGTATGTCTTTGACAATGATTGCAGGGCATTAAAAAATAATATCTCGCTGATTTCTATCATGATAAAAAATCAGATAAGTGAATTTCTGAATACTTCATTCCAAAACAAAGTAAACAATATCACAACTGGCCCTAACATGTTTGCCGCCATAAACAAAATTATCGGTAAAAGATCTACCAAACAAATAAAATGTGTGACACATCAGGGTGTTAAGTACCAAGATAGCAGTGGTATGCTGAATGCATTTCGCGATTTCTATAGTGATACTTACAGGAAGAGACTTCCGGAGTCCGATCCTGATAACATACATGCCGTCATTGAAAGGGTGTCCGAACTGCACAGAGACCAGACTGGAATTGGATACTTTCCTGCAATGGAAACTTTCAATAATTCCCACTCTTCCACAGATCCCGTAAATAAAACCATCTTCATTAGCTTAAATGAACTAAAAGACATTCTGCAGTCAATAAAAAGCAAAAAGTCTTCTGGCATAGACAAAATTTCAAACTTCATGCTCAAGAGACTAAGCCACAAGGCATTAGTATTCCTCTTGATAATACTAAACAACTGCATCAATATTAGGTATTTCCCTGAATTATGAAAAACTTCAATCATAATTCCTATTAAAAAATCCCCGAATAACAACAACGCTGATAACTTTAGACCCATATGCATGCTACCGTGCGTAGGGAAAATTCTTGAAAGGAAAATTCTAAGGGAACTAGAAGCTCACTGTGAGGAAACTGGAATTATACCTCACGAACAATTCGGATTTCAAAGAGAACTAGGCACAGAACATGCTCTATTAAAAATACAACATGATATTACGAAAAATCTCAACAAAAAAAAGGCCACTGTAGCCTGCTCCTTAGACATCAGTAAGGCTTTCGACTCGGTCTGGATAGATGGACTGATGTACAAAATACTAGAAATTAACACTCCACCTTTTATCTCTAAGATAATCTACAGTTTTCTACAACAAAGAAAGGCCAAAGTCAAAGTCAATGATAAATGTTCGGAGGAATTTCACATATTTTCCGGAGTTCCGCAAGGCTCTGTTTTGGGTCCTAAACTGTATAGCTTATACTTACACGATTTCCCTCACAAAACAACCCACAATAACATCACCTCCAATTCCATCTTATATGCGGATGATACTCTTATACTCACTACCCATAAAGACCCCATAGAAGCAGAAGCTTTAAACAGACACATCTCCATTATAGGCAACTACTACTCCAAATGGGCCATAAAGATAAACCCTAATAAAAGCAATTGCATTTGCTTTCGAAACCCCGCAGGACGTGCAAGGCGAAACACGGTCAGAAATAGTAAAAATATTAAAATAAAACTGGATAACACAGTAATCCCTCTACGCAAAAATCTAAAATACCTTGGCATTAACTTTACCAACCTCTGGAAATTTAACCACCATTCACTCATAACGCGAAACAAAGCCAACAAAGCTAGCAAAATATACTATTCCCTACTACACAGCAATAGTAACCTTAACAAAAAATCCAAACTGCTACTCTATAAGCAATGCTTAAGACCAATTCTAACCTACGGTTTCCTATGCTGGTTCACTTTTTCCACTACCTATGCAAACAAGCTAGAAAACCTGGGAAGGAAAATAATCCGTAACTGTACTTCGATGATATTTAAGAGAAAACAAGTACTTCTCTAACAAAGAAATTTATGAAGCAGCTAACACCACTCCTCTTCTGAGCTACCTAATCAACCTAACGTACAACAAATTAACCAAATGGTCCAACCACAGAAACCCATTGGTCAAAAGCCTACTCCAAACCCACCCAGCCGGCTCTCGAAACCTAAGATACCTCACACCTAATATATTCTTCCTACAAGATAACAGAGAAATTGTACTTAACTATAAACACATCACTAACTTTTATCATAGGAAAGACTCTAATAACCATCACAGGGGATAGTACATATACCTCAAATGTAACTAAAATTACCAATTCTAATTTTAACTATGACTAGAATACAAATCAGCAAAATTGGTATTAAAATAATATACACAATGTAAATACTCAAGTAGAAAAATAAAGCTGGAACCATTTAGTTTCACACTCAATAATGTATTGTATAATACAAAAAAAAAAAAAAAAAATGAAAACAAAACACATCATTTAATGGAATACAACTATATTGCACTGTAGTCCGTATATCTTACATTGCACCTTATCTATAAGTCTACTTTATCAACCTGTACAATATTGTAAAATAGTATTTAAGTTAGGGAACATCAGAACGTCCTATGTTTAGATTAAAATAATATAACCAAAATGTATTTATTTAACTTGTCACTGTGAATAATTTGCAATAAATGAAATGAAATGAAATGAAATGAAATGACAGCTGAGCCGCAGTCAGCTGACCGACAATACAACGAGAAATTTTCACGGTCATCGGTGGCTGAATAAGCTAACCTCGCAAATCAGCTACCCACGTGCAGGATTTCTTCTCCGACAGTTGACAACACCGGCATGACAGTCGAGTGAGGGGAAGCAGTCCCAGCTCGGCGGCCATGATCTGGCGAATCCCTATTGGCCAAATGTGGTCTGACTGGTAGCGAACCGGGACTGACATTCCGATTCGAGAATGTTCGATCCAATGCGCATGCGGGAGGGAAGAAGAAAGGCTGATGCGACTGCGTGGGGAAATCGGCACCGGCGAGTCTGGGTAGAGTCAGTCAGTGCTGTACTTGCGGAATAAGAGGAGCTTTTGAAAAATTAGGATTGGATTCACGGTACGGAGAAAAATAATTTAAATCCAGGAATTAAATAAATAAGTTAAGTTGAGTTCTACTAGTTAAAAGAAAAAAAGGAAAAAAAAAGAGAAAAACAAAATAGTAATCGTAGCATCGTTGGATAAAATAGTGTCGATTATAGTAGTTATACCGATTAGTGGAGAAATACGGTGAATTTCGTTAGGACAATCCGCCCAAAGCAAGGCCACGAAAAAACGAGTGAACGGGTCATAAAAAAAAAATAAAAAAAAAAAAAAGTGAAGAAGAGACCAGAAACCGCAAAACACCCGGAAGAAAAGAAACACAAAGGAATTTTTTTCCCTGTGAATTTTTGGTGGACGGGAGAGAAGGAGGAAAAAGAAAGAAAACCTAGGCAACCCCTGCTAGGAAGGAAGGTACGCGAGGACAGCGAATCACCCCTTTTTTTTTATGCCCCATCGGAGTCAACGAGGGAAAACCGGCAAGTCCTCCTTTATTTAGCTAACAACGCATGATTGCACTAGAGTTTCTTCTAAGTTTCATTTAACGTAGAAATTGTTTCCTTTTTGCTTTTCTTTCTCGCTCCTCCTAGAATTTGCATCTTTTCTTTTTTGGTAGATCACATCATTAGTTTTTCAGAGCATAATTGAATCATGCGCTGGACCACCTGACAAAATTCGTCCTCACGAAACCTCTACGACGAGCCACCACTGCAAGCATCTGCAGATACGTTGAAGAGGAGATCTTTCACCTGATGGGGACTGCCGAGACGATTGTCACCGACAACGGGACTCAGTTCAAAGCAGTCCAATTCAAAAGACTATTGGAACGATATGGAGTTAATCACATGAAGACTGGGTTGTACTCGCCACAGGAGAACCCCTCCGAACGAGTCCACCGTTCAATTCTTGCGGCCCTCAGAGCATATATCAAAGCCGAACACGACAAATGGGACGTTAGGGTGTTTCAAAAAAACCGAAATGTCTCCAATGTTTGCTCCGGCGCGTTTTTCCCATGATACAGACCTATCTAATACCAAATACGAAGTTTCGAAATTTTCGGTCACTTCTAACCCTTGCCGCAAGCGCCCCGAAGTTTTGAACTTTTCCCAGAAATAGCGTATTTGTATGAGCGCCTGATTATACCTCTATATACATTAATTTTTTTTTTTTTTTTGACAAATTATACTCTAAAAGATAAGACAGAGGTTTGAAAATGCTTTCCAAAGCTCTACGCCCAAAATTGGCCCATCCTCCCCCCGTTAAAAGACGTCATTTTTCAGTAACTTTTAGAGCTTTACTTCGTTTTCCTCTGATTTAACAACTTCACATTAAATTCATTACTAAGGAAGTTAAAAATGGCAAAAACATGTGTAAGGTAAAATGCTTTAAATCAGAATGTATCACCCCCCCCCCCCCCCCCCCCCCCCCATCACAAACAACCCCAAAGAACCTGCTTGTTTGAAAATATTTGTCCAATAGCGTGCCAAAATTTGATCCATGTGCGAGGCTTTAAGAGTTCAAGTTCATGTGCGCAGTGCATTGAATCCTCTACATTACTACGTTGGAACGCTCCGTGATTGCCCTGTCGGTCGTTCCTAGTTTGTTATCCAAAAAAATTGTGCGCTCTTATTTTGTGATTTTCAGCTCAAGTAAAATGAATTTGCGTTCGCAGAGTGATGAAAATATATGGCTTCTAGGTCTAAAACTAAATTCGTTACATACTTTGCGAATTCCAAAAAAAGGTGAAGTGCTTCGGTATTTTTTTTATTTAAAAGATAATGCGTTTAAATCTGAAAAGTTTTCCTCAAGCTTGGATTCAATTTTTAATTTAATTGTGCAAGAAGTCATGTCAATCTGGGAGAAAGCAGGAATAGTTGTTCAAAGGAAAGATGAAGTAAAGAAGAAGATTGTAAAATTATATGATTCTTATAAGGGTTTGCTAAGAAGTAAAAATCGAAAAAACGATAACGATATACTTAAGGAAAAAGCTTTTTTAGTTGAGTTAGATGAATATTTTTTTATTGCACGGCAGGATTCAGAAGCGGTCATTACAGCTGATAGATTGAGAGGCGATAAAGAAAAAGATGAAGACTTAAAGTTTATCAAATGTTTACGAGAAAAAAAGAAAACTTTACTAGGATCTGAAGACAGGAAGTATACAAAAAAAGTTAGAAAAAGAGAAGAAAGTAGAAAAAGAGAAATTGCTCACAAGACCAAGTCTTTATCAATTGAAATGCAGTCTTCTCTGAGTGAGAAAGAAAACAGAGAAAGCGATAATAAGAGCGGTTCGGAATGTTTTTCTAGCTCCTCTAAAGATTCCGATTTTGTTGTTAAAATAAAAAAGTCGAAAATGGACGACGTTGTCATTAAATTACCAAAAAATCCGCTTCAAAATAATGACCTTTGTCAAATGGCAGATAGATTGAACCTATCGCTTAATCAAGTCACCGGTGTGGTCGCCTCTATTGTTTCTAATTCTGAAACAAATGTAAATAATTTTACATTATCCAGAAGCACAACGCAAAGATGTCGCAAGAGAACCAGAAAAACTATTGCAGAAGTAATTAAAACAAGTTTTGAACCTCCCACGTATTGTGTTTTGCATTGGGATGCAAAAATAATCAAGCAAAGTTCCGACCGATTAGCCATTTTAATTTCTGGAGGACCAAATTATACTGAAGGAAAAATATTGGGGGCACCAGAGATTGGAAGTAGCTGCACTGGATTGATTCAAGCTAACAGTATCCTCGAGCTCTTAGAGAAATGGAATGTTTCTGATAATATTAAAGCTTTATCATTCGATATCTCAGCATCAAATTCAGGCTGGAAAAATGGTGCATGCGTTATATTAGAGGAGTCTCTTCAGAGAAAAGTTTTCTACTTTGCTTGTAGACACCATATTTTGGAACGCGTCGAGTGTGCAGCATGGCAAACGCTCTTTGGCATCAATTCAAGTCCGGACAACCCATTATTTAAGGACTTTCAGCAAAAATGGAACTCAATCCTCAAAAATCATGTAAAAACACTTAAAATGAAGAATCGAAAGATGAAGTCTGTGCGCGACTCTAATATTCTTTTCCTAAAATCTCTTTTAGAAAGAGATCCCTCGAAGACTTTGCTCAGAGACGATTATCGGGAAGTGGCTGAAATAACGATTATATTGCTAGGTGAAACTCCTCCCCGCGGTCTTCATTTCTTAAAACCCGGAGCGCATCATCACGCAAGATGGATGAGTACCATTCTGTATGCATCAAAAATGTATATATTTAGTGAGCAAATGGGTTACGATGACGAAATCTTAAATAAAATAGAACAAATGTGTTATTTTAACGCACTTGTCTACGTTAAGCATTGGTTGACTGCGTCACATGGCGCCGATGCCACCAATCAATGATCTCAGTCTTTTTACCGAACTTCGGGATTATAGGGACGTGAACAAAGACATTTCTGAAAGAACCAGCGAAATTTTACATAATCATTATTGGTATTTGACTGAAGAAATTGCCGTATTTTCCATATTTTCGGATAAAGTGCCTATGAGTAAAAAAAAAAAAGATAGCTTTGGCAATGGTTAATAATAAACCTTTAACTTCATTGAGTATCGGCGCACCTACCTTTCCTAAACTCGCGGCAAACACTAAGCTTTCAACGCTAATCGGTCCGAATTCGTGGCTTTTGTTCCATATCTTCAATTCGGAGGGCTTGTGGCTAAACCAGCCACCCACTGTCTGGAAGAACGACCCGGAGTACCAACAACTGGCAACATTCGTGCATACAGTGAAAACAACAAATGATTTAGCTGAAAGAGGAGTAAAGCTGATTGAAGATTTTTGTGGCACTATAACCAGAGATGAAGAGGATCGACAATTTCTTCTGCAATCCGTGGAAGATCACCGGAAGAAAATACCCCACTTTAAGAAGAAATCTTTGTTTTTGTAGTTTTTCAAAATAAAGGTTTTTTAGTTATCTCGACCAATATATTATTTGAAATGCTCACATACACGGGTGTGGTTCTTTGGGGTTCTTTGGGGTTGTTTGGGGTGGGGGGGGGGGGGGGGTGATACATTCTGATTTAAAGCATTTTACCTTACACATGTTTTTGGCATTTTTAACTTCCTTAGTAATGAATTTAATGTGAAGTTGTTAAATCAGAGGAAAACGAAGTAAAGCTCTAAAAGTTACTGAAAAATGACGTCTTTTAACGGGGGGAGGATGGGCCAATTTTGGGCGTAGAGCTTTGGAAAGCATTTTCAAACCTCTGTCTTATCTTTTAGAGTATAATTTGTCAAAAAAAAAAAAAAATTATGTATATAGAGGTATAATCAGGCGCTCATACAAATACGCTATTTCTGGGAAAAGTTCAAAACTTCGGGGCGCTTGCGGCAAGGGTTAGAAGTGACCGAAAATTTCGAAACTTCGTATTTGGCATTAGATAGGTCTGTATCATGGGAAAAACGCGCCGGAGCAAACATTGGAGACATTTCGGTTTTTTTGAAACACCCTATGGGACGTACATCTGAGTCTCGTAACCGGCGCTTTAGGAGTAGCGTACAGCAAGCTACAGGGTTCGCTCCATATAAGTTGCTATTCGGGCAGCATATGGTCACGCACGGCAGCACCTACAAACTCTTGCGGAGACTAAACTGCCTAAACGAAGACATCGAAGTTGAACAGCCGGAACGCCTGAAAATGATAAGAAGCCAGGCACGACAGAATCTTGAACGTGCCCATGCCAAGGGAGCAAAAATCTACAATCACCGAGCAAAGGAATTTAGCTTTTCACCAGGACAGGAAGTTTACCGGCGAAATTTCCAACTAAGCAATGCAGATAAACAGCAAAGTGCGAAATTCTTCCGCAAATTTTTGAAGTGCCGTGTGCGCGCCCGGAAAGGCCAATCTCTATACGAACTTGAGGATCTGCAGGGCAACCGTCTCGGTATGTTCCACGCCAAAGATATCCGGACGTAGAGAGGAGCAAGAATAGTTCAAACTTCCAACTATCTATACCTATCAGCTTTCTTCTGCCACTTCTTATTCTCTCTTCTATATCTATCACCTAACAGCTTGACGTAGCACTTGAACTACTTGCATGAGTAGTCAGAGAAATGCAGCATAGCAAGACGCAAGCTAATTCAATATAATAATACATCCCTCTTGTTTTAGATATGGACCCAATGGAACTAAAAGTCGGCCAGACTTACAAATGCAAGGTCAACGACCTGGCGCAGGCGTTGGGAATCCGGGCCAGGTTCACAGTCGTGAACGAAACCCGACCCCGCAACGACAAAACGTACACCACCACACTGGAGCTGGGGAGCGAAACTTACACCCGGAGCGGCAAAAGCGTAAAGGACGCACAACAGGCGACGGCGCAACTCGCCATTTGGAAGACGGCCTATCGTTTCCCGACAGAAACTAACCGACGCGAAAGGCCTCGAATGAGGAAACCACGCGCCGCCGCATCCCGACCAATAGCCGCTGTGGGACCACGAGTCGGTCCCAAGGGAATCGCCGCGGGAGCACCCCGTAGAAGGGCCGACAAGGGGACCCCATCCGCCGAGCTGCGAGAGCTGGCAAAGTAGCTGGGAGTGTCCGCACCGGTCTACCTCCTGGTGGGGTACCGCATCAGCGGAGACCGATGGGGCGTCACGGCGGGCAACATGTCCTCCGTAGCCACTCACCCCAACCCCTGGATGGCCAAGGAGATGGCAGCTCACTAACTGGTCGAGGCCTTGAGGCGCTAAATTTTCACAATACTTTAAATTTTTCTTCTTTCTTTCCCCCCCCAAAGGAAGGGGCTGAATCTTCTTTTGAAATTCCTATAAATTTTCCCCCCAATGAAGACGGGAGGGCTGAATTTTTAATTTTTGAAAATTTTTAATTTTGAAATATATATATATATATATCAATATGTCAACATAGATCCTCTTTTTATTTGGAATAAATGAAATAACGCCTTCCTTTACACCATCGATTCTCTTTCACTTCCTATCGAAGGACGGACTGTCCGATCGGACCGCGAGGAAGATGACTCCACACCGAACCAATTAGCGACAACCACGACAATTAGACGCGCACCATCATCCAGTTAGGACGGAGTGGCCGAAGCTACCTCTCATTAGGGTAGGGGAGGCTCACTCACCTGATGGGATGACCATATCAGGACAATTCTCTAGCCTCTCATTAGGGCTGGGCGAATTGAAAGTTCTGATACGAGGTCCGGTTAGCTCAGTCAGAGTATGAGAGCTCGGGCGTGGGTCGATCCACACATTGGGCACCGGACTCAGTCCGCCGACCTTTCTTCAACCCCCCGGATGCGCAGGCTTCCCGGCGAGCTGATGTTGTTGTGGTCGGCTCAGCTATGAGGAAATATTCGAATCTCGGAAGAGAAAAATCACCTCACAGCTGACCAAATATCAGACCCAACGATGACTTCGCTGTGATCGGTGTGGCGGAGGAGAACTTTCCTGCACCTGACAGCTGAGCCGCAGTCAGCTGACCGACAATTCAACGAGAAATTTTCACGGTCATCGGTGGCTGAATAAGCTAACCTCTCAAATCAGCTACCCACGTGCAGGATTTCTTCTCCGACAGTTGACAACACCGGCATGACAGTCGAGTGAGGGGAAGCAGTCCCAGCTCGGCGGCCATGATCTGGCCGATCCCTATTGGCCAAATGTGGTCTGACTGGTAGCGAACCGGGACTGACATTCCGATTCGAGAATGTTCGATCCAATGCGCATGCGGGAGGGAAGAAGAAAGGCTGATGCGACTGCGTGGGGAAATCGGCACCGGCGAGTCTGGGTAGAGTCAGTCAGTGCTGTACACGCGGAATAAGAGGAGCTTTTGAAAAATTAGGATTGGATTCACGGTACGGAGAAAAATAATTTATATCCAGGAATTAAATAAATAAGTTAAGTTGAGTTCTACTAGTTAAAAGTAAAAAAGGAAAAAAAAAGAGAAAAACAAAATAGTAATCGTAGCATCGTTCGATAAAATAGTGTCGATTATAGTAGTTATACCGATTAGTGGAGAAATACGGTGAATTTCGTTAAGACAATCCGCCCAAAGAAAGGCCACGAAAAAACTAGTGAACGGGTCATAAAAAAAAAAAAAAAAAAAAAAAGTGAAGAAGAGACCAGAAACCGCAAAACACCCGGAAGAAAAGAAACACAAAGGAATTTTTTTTCCTGTGAATTTTTGGTGGACGGGAGAGAAGGAGGAAAAAGAAAGAAAACCTAGGCAACCCCTGCTAGGAAGGAAGGTACGCGAGGACAGCGAATCACCCCTTTTTTTTTGTGCCCCATCGGAGTCAACGAGGGAAACAACGCATGATTGCACTAGAGTTTCTTCTAAGTTTCGTTTAACGTAGAAATTGTTTCCTTTTTGCGTTTCTTTCTCGCTCCTCCTAGAATTTGCAACTTTTCTTTTTTGGTAGATCACATCATTAGTTTTTCAGAGCATAATTGAATCAAAGTGATTAGCGTAAGTACAAATATACACCTCAAATAACAATTCAAGTGTACATCTCAAAAAACAATTGTGAGTGAAGTGGTGACACTTGCGGTGCGCCAAAAACCCCTCGCGAATGGGTGATCCGGCGTGATCCGCCTACGAAATCCCATCCCCAGACGCGGCCAAGGGATCAATCTCCCCCCAATTGGCGACGACAAATCTTCCTTAAAGTTTACGATAGTTTCACACGAAACAAACAGCGACGAAATGTGATCACACTTCGGCCGTTTTGTCTTCTTTTGTCAACAAATTTTCTTCGACGTTGAATTCAGATCAAATTAACCGTGTTTACTTGGGTGGAGATATACGCGGCTGGAACAGCCCTTCACATTTATGATATCTCTTTAAATTTGCATAATGATCTTGTAAAGGAGGAGTTTAAAGTAACGATATACGGCTGAAGTAAACGAAAAATCTTTTTGTAAAACTACAGGAGGACAACATGGAGTAAAAGTTTGCTTTTGAGTTTCTCTTTCCCCCCCTTTTTTGCCGCATGCCTAGATAAATTTTACTTTTCAGAGGGGGTTGACACTTTGCAGGATTCCCTTCCCAATTAGGGACGTGGAAGGGAATAGAGGGAGGATAGGGGCAGTCCAGGGGGGCATCAACATCTAAGTGCAGGTAGGTCCGGCCATGTTTTCCCCCGCTCTTGTCGTTTTTTTGTTCCTTTACCTGATCGCGGTTTTCGCTATCCCTTCGCGCGAGATCTTCGTTATGCGGGACGAAACCCTGGGCTGCGAGGACGTTTTGGCAAAACCCCCCCACACCTACTGCAACGCTAGCCGTCAAGCTCGCGCCGTCCACTGCGGTCCCAGGAGGAGGCAACTTAGCCGGGTGCCTCCTGGCAACAGCTGTTTCGTCGGGACTGACATCTGGCGGCTGTATGGAACATCCTCCAGGTGCCAGTCCCTGCTAGCATTTATGCTAGCACCATCATTTTATACATAACAATGTCAAAAGGCAAACACAACATTTCCCACCAAAACAGCTGATAACAAAATTTCCCATACCACAAAAATCCCTTGAAATATCCCAGAGAATATTCTAGACAGAATATTGTAGAACCCTGCACTGCTATAAAAGCCAAGACGCAGTGCAGGGAAATCAGATCCATTCGATCCCCAGTAGAGTACTGATCTGAAATTGAAAGCAAAAGACCCTCAGAGTTCTGATCTGAGGGAAACCAAATAAACAGAGTGGTGATCTGTTTCCAACCTATCCTCCTCAGAATACTGATCTGAGAAAACTTCTGAAATGCAAACACAGGAATAATCGGTATCCATCAAATTATTACTCAGAGTGTTGATCTGAGCTAAACAACAAAAACCTTCAACAGAGTGTTGATCTGTCCCTTAAAATTTCACTCAGAGTGTTGATCTGAGTTAACATCAAAATACCGACAGAGTGCTGATCTGTCTGTTAAAATATCACCCAGAGTGTTGATCTGAGGTTAAACAACCGACACCGAAATCACCATATCGACAGCGTACTCCAAAAATAATTTATACATCGAATCTAATTACAGAATTAATCACACGGCAAGTCAACTCAACAACAACCAACAACAAAAATCATCACGGATCCACAAGTAACAATCCACAACCACGAAACACAACAATAAAACTGAAATAAAACTGATTATTGAAATATACATTGTAAATTAAAAACTTGAATTTCTAGAATTAAGGCCGTAAATAGTTTTAAGCTGCATTTTTGTGAAGTGAATTAAATAAAATAGTTGTTAAGTTAAATTTCAATTGTTGATTGTTTTTGTCTATGATTGTTTGTCGGGTAGAATTAACTCGCCTTCTTTGGTTTCTCTCTTTAACATTTCTGCCCCCTCACGTTCTTTGAGAGACCACTCTTTCTTGCTGGTCCTTTTCACAGAACGAATTACGGCAAGTCTGAGCCTCTGACATCAATGTCGCGCGCTTTTAATGCTAAATTTAATTTAATTGATTTCTCACTCTCGAGGGATAAATTGAAGAGTCTGCTTTTCTCTGATTGCTAATTCCTTTTTATTCTTTTCACTTGTTTATATTTTTGTATTATTATTTTAGTAATCAGAACTTGATGAATTTTATCGAATTCAAAAATGAAAAATTGTAATTTTTTTTGCCGATTACTGAATTGTAAAAAAAATAAATTATTTAAAAAAACAAAAAACCCGACTGCATTAAGAAGTATCAACTGAAAAGCGAAAAACAAGTTATATTTAATCTATAGAAATTTGTAAAAGCAATGTATAACACAATATGAAATGTTTATGTGTTCGATACCCTTAAGCAAATAATAAAATATAGACTAAGTCTTATATAAATATAACTTAAATGTTGGAAAGGATATTGCAGGTGGGGACAAGCTAATAGTCCAAGTCTTTAAGTGAAAATATTTAAATTTTTTACTACAAATTTGTTTTGAAATTATTTAGTTGTTTTTTTTTTTTTTTTTGAAGTCGCTTAAAAGCAGTTGTGATAAGAATGCCTTGTTGATCAACATTTTTTTAAACAAGCTGCTCTCAATGAAGAACAGTTGATGTGCTTCCGCTGTTGGGTAGCAGCCAATCGGCGAGAAGCGCGAACTCGAGACGTAGACCAACAAGGACAAAATGAGGAACAAAATGTACAAGAAGGTGGAGAACAAATTCAACCGACATCAATTCCCACTTATAAACGTCTAGCTAATACTTCCCGCCACTGTGCATTTAATGGCTGCTTAAATATGGATCTACATAGGGTACCTTTGTTTTTAAAACGATTCTCATTGATTGATCACAACCTGTATGTGCCCTCAAGTGCACGAATATGCACAGCTCACATGCATATAAACGAATGGAATGAATTATACGAGTTTGCCAAGGAGTCATTCAGTCCCGAACAAATAAAAAAAATGTTAGACTTAATGAAAGATGCATTTATCAGCAAGGGTCAATTAGTTTTTGACGAAATTAATTCGATTACACACGAGGAACTATATTATCGCACAGGGCTAACCCATGAACAGTTTACTTATATTATCAATGAAACGCCGTCTCTAGCAGTGCGATCGAAGCGGCCGCAAACAGTTTTAGGTGTGTATCTGATGAAAATAAGGTCTGCTGAGCCTGACGACAGGATCGCATGTCATTTAAATGTGACCCGTCGTACACTTGAGAAATACTTGAAAATAGCACGCGAGTGTCTAACAGCAGACTTCGTACCCCGGCATTTAGGATTAAACCACATCAGTCGCGAAGAAATAATAAGGCGCAATCTCACTGTACCATCTGCGTTATTTGGCAATGGAACAGAACCAAAAGCTATCTTAATCTGCGATGGAACATACATTTATATTCAGAAAAGCAAGAATTTCCTTTTTCAAAAAAAGACATATAGTCTGCACAAATATAAAAACTTACTAAAACCTTTTCTGATAGTATGTTCAGATGGATATATTGTGGACATTCTCGGTCCTTATGCCGGTACCGCGTCTGATGCGATAATAACACAGGTCTGCAAAAATATACTTTTTAAAAATTGTTTTGATTATAGTAGCTTATTTTAATGTATTTTTCTGCGCTGATTTCAAAAATGAAATCCGTTTTTCTCCATCACGTAAGGTTTTCCCACAAAATAGAGAAATATCGTAGGAACAATTATTCCAATTAGAAAAAAGGTAATTTTTATTTTTTTATTTATTCTACATTTGATAAAGTTTTTGAGTTACACAATATTTTAGCTATTAGACAGATTTAAAAAAATAGTAACAATTGTAATACAATACAGTTAGTATGGTTATAAATCCTTATAGAGCCATTTACGCTTTCCATCAAAACTTCACAAGAAGAGGAAATATGGTATAGGAAATTTCCTTCTTATTTGTTAAGTTAAAACCATGCACGTTACACGAACAAAACTAACAGTCATCATGACATTACTGTCATTTCATCATGTTTTCGGCTCCGTTCAGACCATTGGAATGCCAAAATGAAATAACTGTCTCTTATCTTCAGTCCTTTGTCTTAACTCTTACAAACTTTGGGGAGCGCCCAAGACTTATCTTGACGGCCAATTACTTTAAAATGAAATAGTACCTATAAATTTTTCGCAAAATCAGAGATATTGCTATGCTGTGTTTTTAATGTACCTATAGTTACCACAAATGTAAGAAAAACAGTCTGGTGAAGTAACACATCCTTTAGAACCCTTGTTATTATAAACAACACAGAATGAAGAAAGAAATAATTTCCACTTTATAAAACACTGAAAGAAATGTGTACAGGGCTAAGTCAAGAGACACACTACAAGGTCAAAAGTAAAGAAGGACTTGACAGCTAGTAGAGTGGAGGGGAATTTTGGAGAAGGGGGTCGACAAAAAGACAGGAGTAAGCAAGAAAAATGTCCAGTTTGAACCGGATTTGACTAGTTCAACTATTGTCTGTTCAACGTAATAATGACTACTTTACTGAAATAATATTAAAACCTTTTCATATTAATTACTTCATTACAAGTAAAACCAAGCTAAAACAATAAAGTTACTGAAAAATTTTATCAAATATAGATTAAATTAAAAAAAATCAAAATCACATTTTTTCCAATTGGAATAATTGTTCCTACGATATTTCTCTATTTTGTGGGAAAACCTTACGTGATGGAGAAAAACGGATTTCATTTTTGAAATCAGCTCAAAAAATACCACAAAAATCACTTATTGGGTCATTCCACGGAAAATCGACCAATTTTCAGAAAATTTTTGGACTCACCTTCTTTAATTTTGGTAATATTTTGGTATCCGGAAGGGATAGTGAACTTATTAACGAAAATGAAATATTTTTGAAAAAAAATACATATTGGCGGAAATATGGCCTCTTATAGTTTTTGAGAAACTTCGGTTCATGTTGCATTTAAAAATTCATTTAAAATTTTCTGCTTAACATACAGTCTTCAAATATGGCTTGTTGGAAAGGGTAAGGTTCAGGTATTCTAGAAAAAATAGTGCAAGAGCCATCTCGGCCAAAAAGGATAAAAAGGATCATTACAATATCCTTTATCCTTGAATATCTCAAAATGCGCACCTTTGATTTTCTTCATTTTTTTATATATTTGAAGCAGTTATGTAAGCTACTTGTGTGCAAAATTTCAGAGTGGTATTCGTAAAAGTACAGTCCTAAGAAATTTTTAAAAGTATGGGGTACTATGCCAACCAAAGAATATCTATAAAAAATGGAACTGACACGGGGTGAAACTTACAAAATATGGTACAAAACACCTTTATGTTTTAAAAATAGACTTCAATACTATTTTGCAATATTATTTATTTATTGTTCAATGACATAAACTAATACTTACAATATCCTTATATTAATTAAACTGTAAAGTTCGTACAAAGAAATATATTCAAGGTATCAAATTGTCAAAAGTATCAAGTATTTCGGAATCACTTTTAAGAAAATTCCTCGAATAACAATAACCCTCACAAGCATCCGCGTTGCTGAGAGACAGTCCTTATTGCTTATTTCCTTAAATTTGTTACCACGCGGCATTTCTTTAGTTTTTCACAAGAGTGGTGTATACGGATTTTTATTTTTCAGAAAAGTACTTCGATTTTTTTCAGTAACCAACAAACAAAATTTATTAGTAAGCAATCATAAAACAAAAATAAACAGATTCCGTTTTCATTTATTGGCGCCGAGAACAATAAGGATTGTTTTGGATTTTCCCTGCGTCTAGTATTTCGTGCTAACTGCAATGCCTGTAGTTTCGTTTGATTCCAAGAATTTGCTTCAAGGGTATAAATCGAAGGTAATTGAAAGGAAAGAAAAGGAAAGGAAAGTCCTGGGTATATGTAGACAAGAAAATTTGTAAAATGGGCATTCTGTTTCTGGAGTGCAAAGAATAAACGTTTAACAGAAGTTTGAGTGTTTCACATATTTAATATTTAACCAACTAAGGAAATTGAACATTACACAAAACATTAAGTTAAAGTTTAAATATATAGATTTTAAAAATTTTTTAAAATGGAAAATCGTTTTCATATCAAACGTTGTTGCAATCCATTTAAAAAAACTCGTCATACTGTGAAAATAAAGCTCAGAAATGTATTACCATGGATGCTGGAATTAATACCAAACCTACAGTTACAATGGAAAATCTGTACCCCATGTCGAATTAAGTTATTTAAATTATATAAAGAAAACAAAGAAAATATTAAGAGTGATTTAAATGTTAGTGAAGAACTGGAAGGAGAAGAAGTGAATGTTGGTGCCAGTACTTCATATAATGTTAGAAGTGAAGAAAATATACTAAGAGAAATGGAATATGAAAGTGTAATAGATACTGAAAGTGACAATCCAAGTGATGTAGCATTTTGTAATACTAGTGAAGTAATAGATCTTTTAAATAAGTGCCTTAAACTTATTGGTGAACCAGAATTTGAAAGGAAAAGATTAAAAGATGCTTCTTATATCCGGAGAAAATTAAAAAACTTTAGTAACGCATTGAGCAAAAATGTATTTCAAATAAACCAGGAACTACCCACTGAAGCAATAAAAACAAATAATGAATTAGCTATATTGAATAATATCAAAGAAGAATATTCAAAAGCTACAGAAAAAGAAACAAAGTGTTTACTTTTATCACTTTTGCCAACGAATTGGTCAAGTGCCAAAGTAATGTCCGAATTTCCTGACGCAACCCCGTACATGATAAAAAAAATTCGACGAGGTTATACTTCCCCGAAAAGGGGACGAAGTATGGATTCACATGTCGAAGGTCTCATAAAATCATTCTACTGCAGCGATGAAAATAGCAGACTAATGCCAGGCAAAAAGGACTGTATTACAGTAAAGGTATATCTCAAAGAATATTTTTCCTAATCATAGTGTATTTATGTACTGTATATTAATTCTAGACTGATGAAGGGAAAGAGAAAGTTCAGAAAAGACTAATATTGTGCAACTTAAAAGAGTTATACAGCCAATTTAAATCTGATAATCCCGGTATTGAAGTCGGATTTTCTAAGTTTGCGGCACTACGGCCTAAACACTGCATTTTAGCGGGAGCATCGGGAACACATTCTGTCTGTGTATGCGTTATACATCAGAACGTCAAATTAATGATTGAAGGATCAAAAATAAATTTTCTAACAAAAGATTGCGATATAAGCTTAGCTAACTATAAGGACTTTTTATCTCTGATGATATGCTCTCCTCCACAAACAGATTGTTATTTTCGTAACTGTCAGAATTGCCCTGGATTAGCCGTTATTCTAAGTACATGTGAACAAATTTTTGAAGAAAATTGCGTAAGCAGTATTAGTTATAAGCAATGGACTTATACCGATCGTTCTACATTAGAAACTAGATTAGAATCTACTGCGGACTTTATTGAAACTTTTTCCAATAGATTACATGTATTGCTTGAACATTCCTTCCTAGCAGAACAGCAGAGCATGCACCTTAAAGCACTGAAAAGTCGCCTTCGCCCAAATGAATTAATAGTTATTCTTGATTTTTCGGAAAACTATTCATTTATTATACAGGACGAAGTACAGAGCTACCACTGGACAAATGCGCAAGCGACTATTCATCCTTTCGGCATATATTACTTCGATTCTGAATTGCAGACTGTTAGTTCAACAAATCTCATTATCATATCGGAATGTATGAAGCACAACACTACATTAGTTCATTTATTTCAGAAGCATTTAGTAAATTTCTTAAAAAATAAATTTCCCACCATTGACATTATCAATTATTTTTCTGACGGAGCAGCATCCCAGTATAAAAATCGATTTAATTTAATGAATTTAAATAAACATTTAGAGGATTTCGGAATAAAAGCCGAATGGAACTTCTTTGCTTCTTATCACGGCAAAAGTATTTGTGATGGGTTAGGTGGAACTCTGAAAAGATTGGCGAGTAAAGCGAGCTTGCAGAGACCATATGATAACCAAATAACTACACCACTTCAACTATATGACTGGGCTAAAGATAACATCGTTAACATGAACTTTGTGTATGTACCACTTAGCGAGTATGAAAATGAGGAAAAGTTGCTGCAAAATCGATTTTCTCAATGTCCTAAAATTCCGTCAACACGGAGAATTCACTTTGTTTCACCTTTGAATGAAAATACCATTAAGACGAAATACTTTTCTTCCGCAGAAGATTCGACAAATCACCGTCTTTTATAAATATATTTCTTTGTACGAACTTTACAGTTCAATTAATATAAGGATATTGTAAGTATTAGTTTATGTCATTGAACAATAAATAAATAATATTGCAAAATAGTATTGAAGTCTATTTTTAAAACATAAAGGTGTTTTGTACCATATTTTGTAAGTTTCACCCCGTGTCAGTTCCATTTTTTATAGATATTCTTTGGTTGGCATAGTACCCCATACTTTTAAAAATTTCTTAGGACTGTACTTTTACGAATACCACTCTGAAATTTTGCACACAAGTAGCTTACATAACTGCTTCAAATATATAAAAAAATGAAGAAAATCAAAGGTGCGCATTTTGAGATATTCAAGGATAAAGGATATTGTAATGATCCTTTTTATCCTTTTTGGCCAAGATGGCTCTTGCACTATTTTTTCTAGAATATCTGAACCTTACCCTTTCCAACAAGCCATATTTGAAGACTGTATGTTAAGCAGAAAATTTTAAATGAATTTTTAAATGCAACATGAACCGAAGTTTCTCAAAAACTATAAGAGGCCATATTTCCAACAATATGTATTTTTTTTCAAAAAAAATTTGTTGGTGCACATAACTCAACTAACTATATTCGCAGACAAAATTTTATTAAAATCTGACGATATCGATCCAAGGCCGTTGGTCGATTTTCCGTGGAATGACCCCAATTTGAAACAAACACAAACGGCAACTATTTAGGCTACTAGAATTACTTTTTGAATATGATCCTCTTTTAAACCAACATATTCGAAAATATGCGTCAAAAGGTTTTGGCTCTTTATCGTATTTGCCTAAAGAAAGCACGATGGGCATTTTTTTATGGAGACTGGGCGTAAAACCAACAGAAATAAAATATATTTTATGAATAGTACTTTATGTCTAAATAACGTTTACACGTGTTTCATCTTCATCATCGCTGGGCTTGTTGAGAAAAATAAGATCCAAAATGTGTATATATAATATAAAAATTTACGTGTCTATTCGTATATTACACCTTGCAGGCAAACAACAAGTGAATACAGGCCTACTGAGTGTGCGCGCGTGCGATTTGCGTGGGAATTCTACATTTTCATGTGACTTTTTGCAGTCAAAAATTCATTGGTTTTTATAATTATTTAATTTACTTATGTTCTATTTAATACGCGTAAATATAGGTACTATATTATACGAGTATCTTTATACGATCAGTCAGTCAGTCAGTAGTTTCAAACGTCTATATCTCTGTTCTCCCACGATTTTGGTATTCGTTGTCCTAATATGAAATGAACTACTAATTAATTTTAGGCGTTCATATAAAATATATTTCAACTCTGTTGGTTTTACGCCCATTTTGACCAAGACTCTTTGCAATGAATTTTTAAAGCTGTTAGCTGATTTTATTTTGATTATGTAGTGATATACATATATAGACAGTTTCAAGGTTTTCTTTTAAAAATTTATTTAAATACTAGCAAGCCCGGTAATGCTTCGCTATTGCCCAGAATATGGTGAACTGTATTGTAATGTTTTTAATGCAATGGGTTTTTAATGATTTATCCTTAGGAGAGTTTTAGGGCTCAGAAGGCGAATTTCCGAAAACCATAAGTGCTCATCCAATCCAATACCTATACGGAACCTCTGTACAAAGTATGAGCTCTTAAATATTAAATCTTCTTACAATTAGAACTTGAGAAACATTGATCAGTCAAAGAGTTGGTTTTGGCTATTGGCTTATGATTCTCTGAATAATACATTTATTTTAGTCATAATTATAACATTTCAAAGACATAAAAAATTACTTAGAGATAGTTAATTGTTTCCACGCCATTAGTGATTTGTTACGAATTTTATTCACAAACATATACTTAACGCATTTTTAAGGAAATTATAGAATTTTTGAAAATTTTGGAATTTCAAACTTAACATATTCAAATCCTTTTTTAGATAAAAGGCGTAGCTGCGAACAGGTAACTTATATTTTTTAAATATTCTATAGGCCTTAGAATTATAAAATATAAAAGAAAACCTGTGTTATTTTACCTGATATTTTACCTGCTGAAAAAAAAGGATTTCAATATTTTAAGTTTGAAATTCCAAAAATTTCAAAAATTCTATAATTTCCTTGTTTGTCACTATATTCTTATCTTAATCTGTGGGGTCTTCTAAAAATTTTAAGACCATAATCATTGTGATGTGATCTATACAACCCAAGTTATAAGGGTTTATGTGACCCCTTTTCTTCGCCGAAAAAAGTTTTTGAACCGAAAATAACGCAAAACTACTTAGCTTCAAAAATTCATAACTCAAAAAGTATTTGAAATAAAAGAAAAACAAAATGATGTCGTTAATTAGGGCAGTATAAAGAATCCATAAAAAAAATCATTGAATTCTGAGAACATGGGTTTCATGGCCTGGATGAATTGACATGGAATGACCCTTACGAAAAACTTCGAGGACGTTGCGCCACCTGTAAATATATACCGATTTCACTAAAATTTTGGAAACCCTCTTACTTTGTAACTTAGAACCGAGATCCGAGTACTCCCATGATATATTTCAACTTTGAGGAATTTTGGATCACCCTACCTACAGGTATTACATGAGCACTTATGGTTTTCGGAAATTCGCCTTCTGAGCCCTACAACTCACCAAAGGACAAATCATTAAAAAACCATTGCATTAAAAACATTACAGTACAGTTCACTATTTCCTGGGCAAAAGCGAAGCATTGCCGGGCCTGCTAGTAGATTAATAATTATTTTTAATATTTTATTATAACCGATCTTTCCTCTATCGTTCTCTAATGCAAACTGAAATATTCCAAATTAAAACAATGTTCACTTACATTCTAAAAACTGACTTGATTTTAATACATGAACATTGAACAACTTGAATTTTTTATAAAATAACAAGTAATGAAGTTTAAGTAAAACTATTCTCTTTTTCACACAATATAATAAATTAACTTGGTTAATACCGCCACAGTACCCCCCTTTCAGTGTAATAGCATAGAGAAATCACTAACAGAGTTGTAAAATCTAAGGAAATTTTGTGACCACTTTTTGAAAGCTCCTTACAAAAACGCTTTCAAGCTGACCTCTCTAATTTGTAATAGGTGTCCTGGTCCACATGTGTTAGGCATGTCAAACGTATGTCACATCCATGCGAGGTGTATTGCGTACGCAAAGTCACTGGTGGTCCGGTGGACAAACCGGTTTTATGTAGCCTGCAGCCGGATTTTCTTGAAGAAATTATAAGAATTCGGCAATTACTTCTCGTTCCCTAATTGCAAGTCAAATTCTTCTACTCGGAAGTCGCGCCTAATCACAATGGCAAATTGACAACGTTGGTCGTCGTTCCATTCGTGTCCACTTCGGGCTGAAAAATCCTGTTTTTTACATGGGAAACAAGACCCGAAGACAAATCGCCGGTCAGGGGAACACAGAAGAGTATTCGTTCGTGATCATCGTGTTACATCGTGAGAGCATGCTACTTCGGGTACTGACAAATGTCTTGGAGTGGAAATTTTACTTTACTGCGGACGTGTTCATGGGTCGAAGACGAATCCGAGTGAGCACGAATGTTTCGATTGACGACTTTGTGACTGGGATTAGATTAGGTTCTCACAAGTGCACCTTCTTTTTGCATTAGAAAACCAGTTTCAGAGATTTGTTTCTCACACATGCTGCCGACCACACTTCGGTTGACAGTTTATCAGAGAATTCTGATGGTGTGTGGCTTGTTTTTTGGCGGGCTGTCAAAAAAACTGTGTATGTATTGCTTTCAGGTCGACCACGTGCTATCGCCTGCGGATCGCGAGCACTTGAGCTCTTGTCCCGATTTTCTTCTTAGAAATTACAACTCTGCTAGTGATTTCTCTATGGTAATAGCAGATAAGCGATATTCAATTAGAGTCCCGAAAATTTATTATTTTTTTTAAAATATGATTAGAAATTTGTTTATTTTTAAAACAATTTATTGAACGAGTTAATGCATTAATGTTGCTATTCGTTGAAGATGAAGAATCATTAACATCATCGTGATCGGCGCAAGATGTAAAATATGGTTTAAGTCGATCCAAGAAAACAATCTTTACCATTAACTTTAATAGAATAAAAAGAGAGTAGCGTCTGCTTATCGCACTGTATCGGGACCGGCGGTTTTCGTCATCGCAGCAGTCATTCCCATCGACCTGCTCGCAAAAGAGAAGAGATTAGTTTATATTAGGAGGCAGGAGAGAAACAGGGAGCTGGTAACTCGCGAAGAGAGGGAAAGAACGGTGCAGGCTTGGCAAGCTACCTGGAATATGGAGACAAGAGGCAGATGGACTGCGCGCCTCATCCCGGATTTGAGGACCTGGCTGGAGAGGAGACATGGGGAAATCGACTATTATCTTACCCAATTTCTCAGCGGACATGGATATTTCAGATCATATCTGTACAGGATGGGGAAATCAGACGCAGCGGAATGTATCTACTGCCCGGAGAAAACGGACGATGTGGAGCACACCTTCTTCCGATGTGCTAAATGGAATAACTGGTCGGAAGGATTAGCACTGGAGAATGAGTCGATCTCCCCAGAAAATGTTGTAGCGATTATGCTCAGCAACGAGCAGAACTGGGCTGTTGTATCGCATCAGGTGCAACACATACTTCGGGCGAAAAAAGCTGATCAGGATAGACATCAGGCCACGATAAATCAAGGCGAGAACCAACAGGCCTAGAAACATGGGGGCCTAGCCCCTAGCCTGAAGTAATATGATAAACGGTTCCGGGCTAGTGCCCTGATGCGACAAGGGGGGTGTTTTAGCCGGTAGTACGAAGGGGAGTCCGGCACGACGGGGTTTCCCCTAAGTGCGTAAATGCATTTCACCTCCCTCCAAAAAAAAAAGAAAAAAAAAGAAATAGAATAAAAATGCTCTTACCTTTTCACGATAGCAAAAGGTTCTTCGTAACAATTTCGAAAAGAACCTTTAAATGGAATACTATATTTCGAACGAATACATGTGAACAATTTTTTAAATCTTTAAATACAAAAAATTTTGATTTAGAATGGTTAGAAGCCGGAATCGGACAAATATTACCAAAACAATTTGGTAAGCGATTCACTAATTCACTTTGAACAATAATTTGAGAGTATGGTTGTTGATGAAGAAAATCTCCGGGTAGTCTTAACGATTGTCCGTACAAAAGTTCGAAAGGTGTTGCTACAAATTCTTCATGAAGTGTTCTTCTTAAACCAAGCATGTAAAACAGATGGCTATATTATTTGGCATATACCGTTTTATCTGCCAAATAATCTCATGTGGAAAAGTGCAAATTTATAGGAGGGATGCATTAATAAATTGGTCGAATTGGTTGACCATTTGTTGTTCTTGCAGTCATATTACTTGCATTCTTGGCCAAAACGAAGAAACCATCGAAAAAGTGGATAAACTTGTATCAGAAGATGGCCGGTTGAAGAAGAAATAGCTTGCAGTATTGGTTGGAGTATCAGAAACAACCATTTTGAATATCCTACATCTACATCTTCACATGAGTAAAGTCTGTTCAAGATGGGTGCCGAGAATGCTCACGCCGCCGCTTCAAAAACGTGATCGCGTCGGCTGTTGTCGCGAGTTTTTGAACCGCTGTGGAGAGCAAAAGGAGGAAATTATGGTGCAAATTGTAACCGTTGATGAAACTTGGGTTCACCATTATGAACCGGAGTAGAAGCAAGAGTGGATGCAGTGGCAGAAAAGGGGCATACCCCCACCTAAAAAATTTAAAGTGTCTCAATCGGCCGGGAAGATCATGGCGACAATATTTTGGGATACTGAAGGTATCCTTTTGATAGATTATAAAGAACGTGGCGTTTCCATAAGAGGAGGGTACTACGCTTCCTTATTAGATCAATTAAAAGAAGCTAAAAAAAAAAAAGGAAAGGAAAACTGACAAAAGGTGTGCTCCTTTTGCACGACAACGCACCCGTGCACACAAACCATGTTACGAGTTGCGACGGCTACCATTCATCGATGCGGTTTTGAACAACTGCGCCATCCACCCTACAGTCCAGTAGTGATGTGTCGGTCGCGAATGATTCAGTCGTTTTGACCGAGTCAGTGACAGACTCAATAGACCCGAGTCAATGGTTTCTGACCAAATCGGTCAATCGTTCATTTTTGACCTAGCCTTTATAAAGTTCGGAGCTTAGAAGTCAAATCACAAATGTCTACTCAATTGTCATAGTCAAATGTCAAGTATCGTTCGACGTTCTTTTATTCTGTCTCAGGTCTCTTCTCTGTAGTGTGGTGTGGTCCTGGTCAGTGGTCAGTGGTGTGGTCTGGTGCTGGTCTATTGTCAATTCACTCAATGGTGTCAGGTTGTGTTATCTTAAATCTTAAAATATCATCTTTAATAGCTGTCATCGCTACATAAAATTTGGATCATCGTGAGTTTTTGTGTTGATAAAACAAATAATAGTGAAATTTTGTGAAAATTCGTTTCGTTTCAGGTTATAAAATCGAAGTTCAATTCATTCTGAATTCTGATTCTTGTCTTGATTTCTTGCAAATTATAATCTTATCTCGTGCACGTGCTGTAGTGCAGTAGTGCACATTTTGAATTTTCTGTCTTGTCCCTGTGATGTCGGTTACGGAATCATAAAATATCATCGTTAATAGCTGTCATCAGCCATCGCTACATAAAATATGGATCATCGTCAGTTTTGGTTTTAAAAAACAAATAATAGTGAAATTTTGTGAAATTTCGTTTCGTTTTCAGGTGATAAAATCGAAGTTCAATTCTGAATTCATTCCGATTCTTGTCTTGATTTCTTGCAAATTGCAAGCAAATTGAAATTTTATCTTTTCTAATATCTCGTAACTTTTGCAGTGCTGAGTGCAGTAAAGCACAATATTTGGAATTTTCTGTCTCTTCCCTGTGCTGTGGGCACTTGGGGTCGTGGATTTCAATTTTCAAATCTATGGTGGATACAACTTAATAACTTAAACTTAACGTATAACAACTTATCTCAGTAATTGTATTTAAATTCAATCCAAGAAATGGCTGTGAATCGCCAAAAAGATAGAGATTGGAAGTTAGTGAAATTTATCTGTGCAGAACTGCAGAGTGCACATTCCACATTGTACAATGCAATGCAGTATGCACTTGTTATCAATGTACGATAAATTCTCTGATTTGAAGTGCTTCTATAGTTCTAACTAAATTGATGTATTTTTCCGGTTTCATTATTCAATATTCAAACTTTGATTGATAAGAGTAAGATAAGATTATTAACACTTGTATTTAAATTAAATATGTAGATATGGAATTCTCCAGAAAAAGAAGTTCTGTTTGGAACTTTTTTACCGTAAATGACGGAGATGTGCTAACGTCAAGAGCTACGTGCAATTTCTGTAAAAATAAATTATGTTTTAAGGGAGGATCAACAAGAAATTTGTTGCGGCGCTTAAAAACAAAACGTCCAGGTGTACAGGATTTCAGAATAAACGATTCATATCAGAACTCGGAAGAAGAGGTTCAGGTTCAAATTTCTAATAAGGGAGAAGCAACGGGCGGCAACGTACATGCACAAAGAAATGAATGTGCAGGAGCAAACAAGTCAGTATCTACAATTTCAAGAAATAAACAGAGTACTCATAGGCGTGCGCACGGGGGTCACCAGGGGTACCATGGTACCTCCATTAGATTCAAGTATATGTATAAATATTAAATACGATATGAATATGAATATGAATAACATGAGAAAAAATTTACAAGCAAATTAAATTTAAATAGATGCATTGCAATATGCACCTTGGCCTTGACTTCAGTTATACTTGTAATACTTCGGAGAATATCAACAATTGGCAACGCCACATGGCTGGATCTCCAATTCTGTTGAAATTTTCGGTACAGAGAAAACACTTGTGTTTTGGTAACTTCTACTGTACCAACTTGAACTTCTAACTTCTCCAAGTCCAAGTGAGCAGCGGGAGCACGTCTCTCGCGCTGCCCATGCTTCTCTCATTGTCGTTGCCCTCCAAGACCGGTTTTTTGGACGGCGCGAGTAGCAGTCTCACAACCTCGCAGACAGTCACAGTTTCTTTGAATAGCAGCAACATACCAATACCGACAATATTGTGTATTCGCTAAAAATTACTAAAGACGATAGACTAAGACGGACTCTTTGACGGAGTGGATTAAGTTGTATTGTATGGCCGTCAACTAAGTGAAGTTAAAGTGAAATTATTAAAATGAAGCGTACTGTGCAAACATCTGTGTTAAATTTCTTTAACAAAAAGAATAAATTGGAAGTTTCCCATGATAGCGGAACTGCAATCGAAGCTCTTGCTAGTGAACAAAGTTTGGTTTCTCCTTCTACTTCTGCTAGTTTTGAATCGCCAGCAAGTAAGACACCAACATATTTATCATTACTGTTTTTTACTACCGAAATTAGAACTTATAAAAGTATTTGCGCAACCACAATTTTTTAGATTATGAAAAGTTGCAGTCCGAGTGCGAACAAATTATAGTAGTGTCTCCATTTTTCAGATGTAACAAATACCGAAAAACCTTCAGTTCATACTGACGACCCACATTTCAGTCTATCTAACAACATGTTAGACAGATCGGCTCGGATAAGGAGAGGACCCTACCAACCTCGACTACGAAGCTATCCGAGTAAACTTGTTGGATCAGGAAAAAATGTCAGAGATACATCCATCAATTGAAAATGGTTTGAAATGTTCAACTGGCTAGAATACAGCATCGAAAAGGACGCTGCTTTTTGTTTTGCATGCCGATGTTTTTCGTTAAATGACTGCACAGTAACGGGTGCAACTGAAGAAACATTCCTGAAAACTGGGTTTTCGTACTGGCGAAAGGCCATTGCAAAATTTAAAAAACACGAAGTCAGCAATTGCCACGTTTCAAGTATTGTTGGATGGCTGGGTTTTGAAAAAAATAAGTCAATTGATTTGCAATTGGATGAGTTTAAAGAAAGTGAGCTGAAAGAAAAGGAAAAAATTCGTCCTAAAAATAGAGAATATATGATTCGTCTTATAGATGTTGTCCGCACTTTGACCAAAGGTGGGAAGCCTCTTCGTGGACATGATGAACATCAAGGTAGTGTTGAAAGAGGTCTGTTTTTAGAGACAATTGGTTTACTTTTAAAGTATGATCCATTTTTTAAATCATACCAGGACAATGTTGCTAAGAATTCAACATATCTTAGTAATCGAATTCGAAATGACATAATACAAGCAACCAAAAACGTGATTTTGAGGCATATTGCCAACGAAATCAAAGATCAGCCAGTTTCAATTATAGCTGATGAAACGTCAGACATCAATCATCATGAGCAAATGGCTGTTGTTATCCGATACATTCCTCTCGGAGAAGATCGTGTTGTAGAGAGATTTGTCGGTTTAAAGAGACTACAAAAAACAGATGCCGAAACGATTTTCAATGCCCTGGGTGAAGCTTTGCAGGAAATCGGAGTCAAATGGAAAAATGTTTTATCTGTGTGTTTCGACGGTGCATCGACAATGGTTGGCCAGTTTAATGGAGTTCAAGGAAAGTGTAAGCACATAAATCCATCGATATTTTATGTGCATTGCTACGCCCACTGTCTAAACTTGGCCTTAGTCAGCGCTTGCATTAGTCATTAGCATAACCCTTTAATATCGGAATTTTTCGGTATTGTACTAATATTGTACAATTTTATTGAAGGGAGTCCTAAAAGACATGCTGTTTTTGAAGACTTAGTAAAAAACAGTAATTCAAAGTTGAAAACTTTAAAGTCATTGTCCAATACTAGATGGGCTTGTCGGTCAGAAGCTGTTTCTGCAGTGGCGGATCAATTTGAAATAATTATTAAGACAATAGAGGAAATAATTGAAGATACCACTGATTCGAAAGCAAGAGCAACAGGGAAAGGAATTTTGCATCAAATAAAAAGAGTTAACTTCATATGCTGCTTGCACATGATGAACCCTATTCTGCAAATTGTTGTAAAAAGCAGCAAGATACTTCAGACTTCTAATTTGGATCTTTGTGAAGCGGTCGAGGAAGTGGAAAATGTGGCTTTAGCGTTACTCGACATGAGAAATGATGACACAGTATTTGAAGTAATGTACGACAAAACAGAAAAATTATGTTCGAAAATGAACATAGATATACCTATGCCCAGAAAAAGTAAAGTGTCTGTTCTCTGGAATGATGCTTGTGCTGCTGCAACTCCAGACAATGGTTTTTACGTAAATACGAAGAAGGATGAGATTAAAATATTTACATATTATCCCGTTCTTCATGTTTTAATTCAAGGGCTGAATGACCGGTGCTCTCAGGAAACCAAAGATGTAATCTGTGCGATTGGTATGATAATTCAATTGAATCTTGGGCCAAATAAATGGACCAGTGAAGATTTGGACATTTTGGGAAGACAATTCGACATTGACCCAAGTGCACTTAGAGCCGAGTTGAGGATCCTAAAATCGCGGAAAGATGTAGGTTTTCCTCCAATGAATGTTCACGAGTGGATTTGTTGGCTGGGAATGTCTCAAAGAGTAGCCAGTTACAATAATTTCCTTGTTGCTCTTAAAAAGTTTGCCACAATTCCAGTCACCAGTTGCTCTTGTGAACGAGGCTTTTCAAAACTAACCATCATCAAGTCTAAGCTCAGATAGACATTTATTGAGCAAGAACTTTCTCTTGCAACAAGTACCGAGGAAATAATTGATGAGTTCAAAATGATTGGCGCTCACCAGAGAAGGATGGATTTGTAAAATATAAATATTGTGTTATTATTATTTTGTACAATAATCCAAAACTGTATTTTTTTTTTTTTATTGAAATGTATTATTTTTATTAAAAATATTTAGTTGCACTGAAAGTTAAGGATTTTATTCAATATACGTATGTGCACTCGAATATGCATCATTTGAAAGGCTTTAATTGTCAGGTTTTTGTCGCTCTTACGATTATGAAATCGGAACCACACAAAAAATAGCTCGTTCTGGTACCTCCATTTCTTTAAGTCTGTGCACGCCTATGAGAGTACTCTTAAAGATTATTTAAAAAAACCTGTCAATTCAAAAATCCAAACAGTTGGATGAACAACTTATAAAAATGATTGCAAGAGAATATCATCCATTTTCTTTGGTGGAAGATAAGGAATTTAAAAAATTTGTTTTTTTTTTTTTACTAAATTCGAGTTATAGTTTGCCAAGTCGTAAAACAATTTCAACTAGTTTAATTCCTCAAAGTTTTGAAAAAGTTATAGATACTGTCAGAGAGTCACTTAATCCATGTGAAATAGTATCACTAACCACAGATGGATATCTAATGATTGCGTTTTGGTATCATATTTGCTGGAATATTTTGAATGCAGTGACGGAAGACATACTGCAGATTATATTCATAATGAGCTACAACGTGTTGTAGATGAATGGGGTATTAAAAACAAGGTTTCTGCCATCGTAATCGATAATGCTGCAAATATTGTAGCTGCCGTTCGTAAAGGCAATTGGCAACATATTCCATGCTTTGCACACACACTTAATTTAATCGCACAAACAGCTATTAAATCAATAGAAGAAGTGCGTCAAAAAGTCAAATCCATCGTAGAATATTTTAAAAGAACTCCGTTTGCTGCTAAAAAGTTACTTTCCGTCCAAAAACAAATGATAGGGACTGAAAATAAATTGATTCAAGACGTTCCAACGCGATGGAACCTTACATATCACATGTTCAAAAGAATACTTGATGTCAAGGAACCTTTATTATACACTTTAACCTTTTGCCAATTCCGTCTTTCTGCACTAAGTGCAGCGGATTTTTTAATCCTCGAAAAGGCGTGCTAATTATAAAGGTTTTTGCTGAAATTACGGAAGAAGTATCCTCTGAAAAAAACGTTTCTATATCTAAGGTTTTACATTTCTCTAAGTCAATAAAAAAATATATATCAAAAATTAAATTACAACCTGATGTACCCCTAGAAATAACAAACATGATTTTTGAGATACAAGATGAATTGATCAACAGACTTTCTGATCTGGAAAATAAGCATTTATATGCGGAAGCAACACTTTTAGATCCGAAATTCAAAAAACACGCTTTTAGTTCTGAAGGGCGAAAAAAAACCATCGACTCAATAACCAGGAGAGCCAGTCAAATTATTTTGAAAGATAGTAGAATTCAAGTTGAAGTTCTATCATCAAGAGAGAAAACTTCTTCTGTTTTCTGGGAAGAATTTGACACCGACATTAACCAATTTCTTTTGAGTCAAACTTCAACTGTGGCTGGAATCCACTAATTGGATAAATATTTATTAGAACCTTCTGTTGACCGTAAATCAGACCCATTAAAATGGTGGGAAGAAAGATAATTATTGTATCCACGTCTGTATGAAATAATGAAGAGAAGATTGTGTGTTCCAGCTTCTTCTGTACCCTGTAAAGAATATTTTCACATGCCGGTCAAATAATAACGGAACGAAGAAATCGTTTATCATCGGAAAAAGTATCCTTATTGCTATTTTTAAATAGTAATTCATAGAAATTTTACCTGAATCAGATTTTTTTCCGTCCCTGTCTTTTGTTTTTGTTTGTTGTTTATGGAAAAACTTTTAGAATTTAAAAATTTTATGAAATTTGATATTATTCAGTTTTAGTATTGAATACTGTGCAACAATTTCTTGTTATCTTCTCTTAATTTATGTTATTGAGACTAATAGAGAGAATTCCATTTATTTTATTGTTAAAATTTGGTGAAACTGTTTACATAGGTTCCTTTTCAAATAAAAACACTGTTCAAGGAATTCAAGTAACTACAAATTAAGTTTAAGTTTCACGTATTATAAATTAGTTTTAAGTTTTACGCCAAAATGACATACTTGTTGTTACTGTGTTATTATTTATTTGTCATTTTTATGTTGATTTAAAATTAGGAAAAATACCTTATAAATATTAGAATTACTTGTTGAATTACTTGTTGTTAACTATGTTTATACTTTACAAACATTATGTTATTAAAATATTTAAAAATACTTGTAAATTAAGGTTACTTGTTTGCTTGAACGCCTGTTAGGAATTAATTTTAATTGATTATAGTAGGGATGAAAATTTACTGTAAAAAGGCGGCAGACATTCGAGTTTGACTCATTATCATTTCAATCGAACGATCAAGACATTCCAATAAGGGTATTTGATTTGTAAAGAAATTGAAAGAGGTAATCATACAAATACAAAAACACAAGTCAAGTTATTCTTTAAAAGGGCATTTGACTTACATTACAAAAAAATAAGGTTATTCCTACAAAAAGGGCATTTGATTTTACAAATAGACAAACACAGGGCATATATAGAATAGGATAGATAGACGATTCTAAATAATAATTAGAGCATAGATTTTATGTAATTTTGCATATTGTTTCACATATTAATAAAAGGATTGAAAACATAATTAAGTGAACCTCTTTTCTTCATACTGCTACACCCACCCACCTACTACTACACCCATTTGTTGGTATAACAAACACCTTTATTCAAGTTCACAATTTCAAATACAAAGTTATAAACTAAAACTTCCGAAGCATTTTACGCACTTGTTTAATGTTTTTCTTCGAAAAGGGTAGGAGTCGCCTGTCGAGTGCGTTGCGTGCGCAATATTGTATTGTAGAGTAAATTATGGTTTCTGATAAAATGCGAATACTAATGCGCCGCACAGTGGAAAATGGTAGAACAAAGGCAGATCAAAAATGATTTTTAACAATGTCGCTAATAACATACTATTTTAATTTTTTTTCATAGTTTAATAGTCAAACTTTACTAAACCGTGGATTTTTTATATAAATTATATATAAAAAAAATTGTTTCAGTGCTCCAAAGTTCATTATTTTTATGGATGCCTCTGTCAAGTATGTGTACATCACCACTTTTAAAGTTAATTTCTTGTTAAACTTTCTAGGAATAGATATTAAGTATTACGAATTTCTCAAAAGCTAATCTTATGAATATTTTATAAGAATGATCCATTTTTCATTATATGGCTGTAATTGTGTATAAAAAAAATAAAAAGTAGAACAAGTGGAAAAAAAATAACTTCTTGAAGTTCATCGAAGGATTTAACTATTACCCACGTTTGCCCACGCTTTAAATTTGATAGGGGAGCGGCGTACATAGTGGCCCAGCGTACAATGTGGCCCAGAGCCTTTTTGGGTATTATAACAATTGGTAGATGAAATCTGTCCGGTGTCATAAGTGTGTTAGTTAGCAACCCAACTTTGTCTAAGTAACAGGTGCGATCAACCGCGCATTTAATAGGTCCTGTGAAAAAAATCAAAAAAACCCATTTTTCAAGTTTTTTTAAATTTTTTTCATTCCTTCACAACATCTAGTATTTTTAAGACATTTATGAAAACTTTATATGCAAAGACTTACTGTGATATCCTCTCTTAAATATCATAATTGATTTTGGATTATCTTCAATGTTTCTTATAACTTCGATCATTTTTCAAAATAACAGAAAAATTCCAATGTGGCCCACGCGGTTCGTACAAAGTGGCGCAAGCATATATTAGGTTTCTTCAATGACGAAGCTATTATGGTTTTTAAATGTTTATTGTTCTTCTAGCGACGAGTTATTTGGCAATTCTTAATTTCCTTGTGCCAAGGAAAAAGGATCTTTGAATGTTTTATTGTCTCTCTAGCAACGAGATGTTTTGCAATTCCTTCTTGTGCAGAGGAAAAAGGATCTTTTATTGTTTTATTGTCCCTGTAGCGACCAGATATTTTGCAATTCCTTCTTGTGCCGTGAAAAAAGGATCTTTTATTGTTTTATTGTCCCTGTAGCGACCAGATATTTTGCAATTCCTGCTTATGGCGAGGAACGCCGCTGTCCTCGCGGGTCTGATAATGAATATGCCATTTCTTGCGTGGAGGAAACGACAGGATTCAAATTGCGCGTGGTGCAATACAAACGGATTCGTTATTGCGTAGTTCTTTCCATAATTTGTCGGCAAATTCTCAAACTCAAAGGAATGCGTGAACAACTCAGACTATTTGCCAGCCGAAATGTTCTGACTCACGCGCATGGGAACGGTGTGACTAAGTAATATATGGAAAAAGGATTTTTTAAAGTTTATGATCCGTAAATGTTTAAAAATGTTTATGCCGAAGTGAGGAAACATGTTGGTAGAGGAAAGTATGGCCATTCCTGTTAGTGTTTTCAAGAAGTGTAGTTGATATAAAGCAAGGGAAAAGCATCTTTTAAATTTTCAGTTCCAGAGTGAACAAGGTTTTGTGTGAGAGTTTTTAAAAAACGCCAGAACAGTTGAAAACTAGTGGTAAATAAACAAACCTATTTTTCAATATTGAAAGTAACGCATAGAATTCTTAATTTAATCCGAATAGGTTCAGTATGAATCGTAATCGCCCCAGAAAATCTGAGAAAAAAGATTTGTTAGTGTTGGTTGCAGCTGTGAAAGCTGTTATAATTGAAAAACAATCAGTTCGTTCGGCTGCCATGGCATATAATGTTCCACGTAGAAGTTTGACAAGATACGTGACTAAAGTCGGTGAAAAAATTTCAAAAACAGCTGCTGCAGATGATGATACATTGAAGTCGGTTTTAATCAAAATTATTTCTTGTGGTCCACCAACGGTAGGCAATTGAACTCTATTTACATTTGGTTTTCAATAAAGTTAGTTGTTGAAATATTTCAGATTTTCACGGAAGAACAGGAGAAGGCATTAATGTGCTATATTCTGCAATGTAGCAAATTTTTTTAAGGTTTGTCCATGACCGATGTGAAAAAATTGGCTTTCGAATTCGCCAGAAAAGAACATGTGCAGTATCCATCGACTTGGGAGACATTATCTATGGCCGGAAAAGAGTGGTTCTATGGTTTTTTAAAGCGTCACAGAAATCTATCATTGAGAACACCAGAACAAATAAGCATGAATCGGGCCAAATCGTTCAACAAGGAAAACGTGAAGATGTTTTTTGATAACTATAATATAGTGCTTCTTCAATCAAACTTTGGACCTTCTTCTATCTGGAATGTGGATGAAACTGGGTTTTCCACTGTAAGCACCAGAACAGGAAAAGTTATTTGTGAGAAAGGCGCAAAGCGAGTTGGTGCTATGACATCCCAAGAGCGTGGAACAATGGTAACTTTAGCGCTTGCTGTAAATGCAAATGGGAATACAATACCACCCTTCTTTATTTATCCAACAAAAAAGATGCAAACAGTTTATATGGAAAACGCAAGCAGCGAGTCATTTGGAGTAGCCAATGGATCAGGTTGGATGAAACAACCGGAATTTTTAAAATTTATGCAACATTTTGTGAAATATACAAGATCATCGAAAGAATCACCAATGCTTCTTCTTATGGATAACCACGGTTCCCACTTATCTATCGCAGCGCTAGATTTTGCTGTTCAGAATGGTGTGACGATATTATCGTTTCCGCCCCACTGCAGTCATAAAATGCAACCTTTGGACGTTGCAGTATATGGACCGATAAAAAGTTTTTACATATCACAATGCGATGCGTGGATCAAGACTAATGCCAATAAACTTTTTCAAATTCGCCACATCGCTAATATTGTCTGTACTTGCTTGGATCTGGGTGCAACACCAAGTAATATCAAAGCTGGTTTCAGGGCCACTGGTATTTGGCCATACAACCCAGATGTGTTCAATGATGCTGATTTCCTTGCTGCTCGGATAAATAGTGAAAATGAGTGTGGTGCTATTGTTGACGAAGAAGCCCTCGACATCGAGGAGCAACGAGTGATTCAATTAAGAGATGAGCCTGTCGCGAATGAACCAGTTCCTACTTGTAGTGCTTCAGATAATTCATCAAAGTTAAGTAAATCATTGCAACAAATTGGTCCGGTTCAGTTTAAATCACCGACAAAGAAAAGTAATAGAGGCAGAAAACCCATGCAAACCTGCATTTTAACATCTCCAGCAAAGTTAAAATTGTTGCACGAAAGAGCAGAAAAGCAATCGGTTAGCAAAGGACAACCAAGTAAAACATCCAAAACATCAAATACAGTGAAAACATCTAGACCAATTAAATCGTCAAAGAAAACGAAGACATCACAACTTAAGGACACATCAAAGAAAAATCAAAACAGTTCGAGTGAAGAAGAAGAATTCTGCATAATTTGCACTAAAACTATGCCTTCCATTCTAACTCGTGCAAATTCAATTGAATGCATTGAGTGTAAAAGACCAGTGCACTTGAAATGTGCTAATATATCCAATAGTTTCTATATTTGCATTCACTGCGATTCCGATTACGATGATTAAGCCGATCGCGATGAACTAAATTTAATTTTTATAACATTTTTTTACATACTAAACTTATTTTTCTAATAAATTTTTGAAAATTATCGAATATCTATTGTATTTATTTCATTTTTCCAGGCAGATGTTACACTTGTAATAGTGCGCCACATTGTACGCACATGCGTACAATGTGGCCCAAAGAGGTCCCTGCAGTTTTCGAGCTATATCTCGGAAAATATCTACAACTGAATAATGATTTCTTCACTGATAACAAAGCTTAGTAAATTTCCTTTCGACTCGTGTCTTCACTACTGATCTAAGCCTCCTTTAAATATCCTTTAGAGCTCTAAACTCAAAACTATGCGCACATTGTACGCCGCTCCCCTACTAATTGGTAGTTTAGATATTCCTAAAAAACATTTATAAAAATCAGCTGCGACTTTTTGCGACTTTTGAAGATATGGGGAAAAAACTTGATAAAAGGCGAAAACCGCAAATCGCTTATCTATGGTGGTTTGAAACTTAGATTATTGTTATCAATAAGTCGCGGTATTGGAAAATGGCAAATCGCTTATCTATTGTGGTTTGAAACTTAGATTATTTCTATCAATAATTCGCGGTAATGTTTTTGCGACTTTTAGCGGCTTTTGAAGATACCTATGGGGAAAAACTTGATAAAAGTCGGAAAACGGTAAATCACTTATCTATGGTGGTTTGAAACTTAGATTATTTCTATCAATAATTAATTCGCGCTAATGTTTTGTCATTTCTTCCATATGTTTAATGTAATAGCATATCACCAAAAATAAGTCAAGTGCCTGCCTGCCCACTAAATTACTCAGCTGCACTGACCTAAAAAGAAATATTTAATCACAAACACATTGCGGTGCAATTTGACCCTAGCTCAAGTGCAGTCAGTGACAATTAATTTGGTCACAAAACATGGTTACGCAAAAGGCAGCACACTTCCCAAAAAGTAAACAAGAACCATGCGCGAAGCAAGTTGCGCCCGCACACGTGAATAGGAAAACGTGACTTACGAGCGGTCACCAGCATGGGGTAATAGTGCTGGGTCAGGTTGCTGCACTTGACATAATTATTAGGGTCATCGCAAATAAGCGATTATTGAGAAATAGGCAATATTTGTGAATAGGCATATTTTTAGCTATTGATTAGGGAGTAGGGATGAACTAGTTAAGAACAAAATTGTATAAAAATAAAGAGCACCTAGAATAAAGCAGACATTGTGAACACGAAATTTGTTTCACTCGGGAGTCGTGCTAATTAGCTGCTCCCTAAACCAGTCTCTAGGAGTTGTGCTCAACAGCTGCTCCAACCTTGAGTTCTGCCTTCGGGCTGCTCTACACCTCTTCGAATTTCTTAATTATCCACCCGAGAAGGAAGTTATTACATTAAATTGATATTAAGGAGTTTATCATATTGTTTATCATTTACGTGGGAAAAAGTTATCAAAAAATTCCACACTGTCCTTATGTTTAAAATAGTATATAAAGAGCTGACACCTTTATTTCTAATGCATAGTAATAATTAAATACGGTTGTCGCGTACAAATATTACTTAAATAACGTTTTAAAATGTCAAGTTTTAAGTGTTTAAAACGTGAGTTAATTCTTTCGTACATTGAAGGAGGGAAAACAGTAGAGGCACTATCAACATTTTTAATTGAAAATAATCAAGTGTCTCAAGAAAACATTTGTTTTATCATCAGTGATATCCAAAGGCATATTCTACCTGCGTTTAACAAACGATGGTCAGAAGCGTTGCGGAAAAAGGATAAATTTTTAGAAAAAAACAGTAACTGGTTAGACTCAGAATATTCAGTAACTTTACCAAACTTGGAAAACGTAACAACTGACATCACACCATCTACTTCTTCTGGAAAACGTGGAAGGCCGTGCTTATCTTATGGAGACTCGTCAGAATTCAGTAAAAGGAGAAAAAATACTTTGTTACTAAATGAATATGGATTTGAGCACATCTACAATGCATATCTTCAGGGTTTACGTTTGATACAAGAAGGAACAGAAGCAAAACTTGTGGAAGCATTAAGGTTGGCTGATAGCGACAAAAAGACCTTATTCTCGAGTCTCATGGATGGCGCAAGCCAGAAAAAGATGCTGACTGATATAGAAGCATTGAGTGTTTTAATTGATTTAGATTTAACAAAAGCTCAATATTTGTATTTGAGGAATTTAACAAACGAACGAAACTGTTTTATATTCCCACCATATTACAAAGTACAAGAAATTAAACAAACCTGCTATCCACCATCTACTGCAATAGAAATTACGAACACACATGCAAGAATGCTGAAAGTGCAAGATTTATTGGATCATACAGCAGCCAGGATATTGACAATTGATTCCGTGTATAACAATGGATTGAAACATTTACTTTTATACAGCAAATGGGGTTGTGATGGCTCATCTGGTCAAAGCCAGTACAAACAGAGACTGCCAGAGGAGTCTGAATTTATTTCTGATGCAAATTTGTTCATTACTTCTTTAGTGCCTATCAAGCTAATTGATGAAATAACTAGAGCTGTTATCTGGCAAAATCCGGCAACTTCGTCTGTTCGGTTTTGTCGGCCTATATCAATAGAATTTTGCAAAGAAACTCCAGAGAAAATTAAAGCTGTTGTGGATGAAATAAATAGTCAAATAAATTCTTTGGTCCCATCAATAATCAATAAAGAAGGTGAGGAAGTTCAAGTGAAGCATGAACTCTTTCTGACAATGGTAGATGGCAAAGTGATTCAGGTATTATCGGATACGCCTTCTGGTTCCACATGCACAATATGTGGAGCTACTCCACGACAAATGAACGACTTGGCTAATGTGACTGCTAGGCCTGAAAATGAAAATTCCTTTCAATACGGACTTTCTACATTACATGCCTGGATTCGTTATATGGAAATGATATTACATATTTCGTACAACCTTTCTTTCCAAACATGGTCCGCCATAGGCGAAGAAAAAAAACGAAGGAAGCAAGAGAAGAAAACCTTGGTACAAAATCGTTTTCGTGAAGAGCTAGGATTGATCATCGACCAACCACGACAAGGAAGTGGTAATACCAATGATGGAAATACTGCAAGAAGATTTTTTTACAATGCAAATTGTTCTGCTGAAATTACAGGAGTGGATGAAAATTTGATAAAACGACTTTACATAATTCTGCAAGCTCTTTCATCAGGTGTAATGATAAATGCTGAAAAATTTGGTAGTTATGCTATTGAAACTGCAAGAATCTATGTAAGAAATTATAATTGGTACTATATGCCATCTTCTGTACACAAAATTTTAATTCATGGAGAAAGCATCATTAAACATTTTGCAGTGCTACCTATTGGTCAACTTTCAGAAGCTGCGCAAGAATCCCGTAATAAGGATTACAAAAAATTTCGGCTAAATCATGCCAGGAAATGCTCTCGATCAGCTACAAATGAGGATGTGTTTCATACTCTTCTTTATACGTCAGATCCGTACGTTACAAGCATTCGAAAAGCGTAGAAGAAAAGTGTAAATCAATTTGATGAAGATACCCTAGATCTTTTGATGGAGAGCGAACTCATTTCAGATCCGGAACTTCCCGATCCCGAAGTGATATTAGTTCCTTAAAATGTTATTAATTATACAATAATAAACAATTTTCGGACATATAATAAATTGTATTGTTAGTTAAAAAATAAAATAAAAGCCATTTTTGAAACTTTTAATTTTTAAAATATTTTTATATGTGTGTTTGACTAAAGCAAATCTTAAAAAGAATATCCCATTGCGAGCCCTATATAATATTCTATATTTGTATCGATTTATGATCAGAGACAGACCTCGATTTTCCACTGTGCGCCGGCGCATTTTATAAACCAAAGCTTAATGGCGCCGCGGGCCGCCGCCTACCGGCGTACCCCTCCCCTACCGCGGCGGATGACACTGTTTTCATGTCTCCACGCGAGCATCGCTTCAGGGCCACCCTAACCCTCGCAGACGAGCCAAGGAAGGAAAAACATGACGGTTTTGGGCCCACGCCCGAGAAGGCGCAGATAAAGGCGTGTGAGTCCGCGGAAGCAAACACCAAATTTGTCGCAATTAATAGTAATCGTCAATTGTCCTCCTCCTCCTCTACCAGACGAGGAAAGAGATACAAGAAATACCGTATGAAAAGACGAATGAAACAACAAGAAAAAAAACACAAGCCACACAAAAAAAAAACACGAGGAAGACACACAAATTGCCAAAAAGAAACCAGGACAAGACGAAGACACAGAAATGAAAAATGTCAACAGCCCAAGGACGTCGTCTGGTTTGAGGAGGAGGAGCACAAGGCAGAGGACCTTGAGAAAATATAAACTAATAAAAAATTTTGGTATAATCATAAAATAACAATTGTTAATTATAATTAAATTAATATCCATATCTATTTTAGACCCAAATTAAGTTCTCAATTCTGTTGTGCAATGTGTTGGCATGCTTCAGTACGCGCGCGCTGTCAAAATATTGTAATGTGCTCGTGCCGTGACCCCCCCCCCCCCCCCCCCCCCCCCCCCTCCCACAAATCAATCACTAAGTGTTGTCTTTTGTTTGGTTAAACATTTTTGATCCAGCTCAACCGTGCACCTAATTTAAAAAGGTAAGTAAATATACTATTTTCTAACTGATGGTTTAATAGCAACATATTATTTTGAAGTGATATTTGAAATAACTTCTTATGACACAAAATTATGGACGAATATAAAAGAAAATTGTAGTATTCGATCAGGTTAGTTAAAAGGAAAGGGGGCGCTCCACTTGGTTGCAGGAGTGCACTTGTAATGGTTTTGTAGCCCACTGAAGTAATAGCGACTGTACGGAATTCTGGTACAACTACAGAAGTTCAGCTGGACGTAAAAGAGAGTGAGCGATTCAAAACGGTATTTCTTCAGGCCCGCCCAAAATAATACAGTTCTACCGTACTTGCACTTCACTTGGAAGTTATCTGTGGACGAAGCTCGACGTAGTTTCAACATTTGTAATTATTATAGAAAATCAATTGAAAGTGTTTTATTAAGAAATTAGTCAATACAGTTTATCGGTGAAAAACAGGAGTCGAAGGTTTTTTCGTTTGTTCTCAGCTCACCCTTGGAACCCTATTCTCCTAACAAAATTGAATACCGCGTGAGGGCGTGAAAATACTTTGAGAATGTTTATTTAATAAATAGCATTATTACAGTATCTCTAATCAATTCAATGGTATGTATGAGCTGAAAAAATTCAATATGCGTGTAACAATAGTAAAATCGTGTACACAATTTTAATTGTTTTAATCATAAAAATTATCGTACCAACTTACTCGGTGCTAATTCGATTATTATTTTTCGGAAAATACAAATTATAATTGCAAATTATTATCTCAATTTTTATAGGTATATTTTTTATTTCAGGCAGAAAATAAAGAATTTCATTTTGACAATGAGTGATGGGAGAAAAAGACTTAGTGGAGCTGCTTACAGAAAGCTAGCTAAAGGAAAAGCTGAAAAACAACTTCAAATCGATAAGCAAATTCCCAAAATATCTAACTTTTTTAAAAGAAAAGGTAATGGTGGTATCAACAATACTACGACTGAATCGGATCTTGTTCAACATCAACCAATAATGACATGTTCGAATGATAGTGAATCAGCTTCATCAGGTACTTCCTCTCTAGCATCAACTGAGCAACCGGAACACTGCGCGGAACCGGAAGAAGTAGATCATGACATAGCCATAGATCAAGAGAATGAAATCAATACAATTTCATCTGCTGAGTTTATGCCTACATCTGAAATCATGGACGATCCTGCGTTGTGGGAAGTAAATGTTGCTACCCGGGAATATATCATTCAAAATGGCATACAACAAAATATACATAAACTTGACTTAAACAAATCAAAGCGAATGGACGGTGATCGATACCGGTATCTCTCTACCTCCCTTTTCAAAACTAAACTAGTAACTAAACTATTTAATGTACTCTGAAAGTTCAGGGATGCTGTTTTGTGTGCCATGTCTGTTGTTTGGCAAAGCATCTACAAAACTCGGAAAAGATGGGTTCGATGACTGGAAGCATGGTGCGGAAAGTATCACTAAACACGAACACTCAGCTGAGCACAAATCGTGTGTTCTAACCTTAAAGACCAGATCCAGCCCCCATGAAAAGATTCATTCACAACTTTTTCAACAAATAGAGGTAGAAGCTAAGTATTGGCGCAGCGTTTTACAGAGAGTCGTTGCAACAATCTGCTGCTGGGTTGGCACTAAGAGGTCATAATGAGCGTTTTGGATCAGAGACCCACAGTGGAAATTTCATCATGTGTCTTGAGTTGATAGCTAAGTTCGACCCATTTCTAGAAAAACACATTAAAAAGTACGGCAATCCTGGGAAAGAATACTTCTTATTTGTCTACTACAACATATGAACTGCAGTTTGTCAAGCTTATGGCCGAAAAGGTAACAAGAGAAATCGTCAAACAGATAAAAGATTAAGAAATTACATGGATTTAGATTATAGATTATAGAGTGATTGAGTCGCGTGTGTTTGTTTTTATGCATTACAACTTAAGTGATGACTAATGTTTTACATAATTTTATCTATGACTGTGTAAAATTTTGACTATGCCTAAACGTAAGTCTACGATTGAATACTTTTTTAAACCAATACAGAGCTGTGTCAGTGCGGAACAGTGTCTTCGTCAGGATCTTCCGAGCCTGGCACTGATCCCTTTAATGTCGAAGCAGGTACATCATCATTTAAATCTACAGTTTTTGCTCCTGAAAATGAACCAATTAAGGCCCGTCCAGATAGTTCCGCCTCCTTTCGTTCGTTCGCCTCCGTTCGTTTTTTCTTCTTCTTTCATTTTCGTCCGTTTTTTTGTAATGTCCACATAGCACCGTTTCGTTTCTTTCGTCTTTTGATCTTTTGACACTTGTCATTCATTGTTTACAATTTAATAGCAATGGAAATATTGAGTGAGCTATTCGGGGACTGCACTAAATTCACTCTATTACATTAAATTTACTGTCTACGTACGATTCACCGTATTTCAATTCAAATTTATTGTGATAGGCAGAAAGTGAGGTTATGCCCGTCCGCCATTTCGTCTAAAATTAGAAATTTGGCAAAGTTTTTCCCCTCCGTTCGTTTTCGTTCGTTTCCGTGCGCCTCTATATGGACACTTCCATGGTCAGTATATGGAACCAAAAAATTGAAAAAACGAACGGAGGCGAAACTATCTGGACGGGCCTTTAGTGTGTTGACGTACAGTAGCCTTGACATACGCGTTCATGTTGGTAAAAAAATTACAGATGATGTCAAAGAGTCTTGGTCAAAATGGGCGTAAAACCAACAGAGTTGAAATATATTTTATATGAAAGCCTATAATTAGTGGTTCATTTCATATTAGGACCACGAATGCCAAAGTCGTGGGAGAACAGAGATATAGACGTTTCAACTGCTGACTGACTGACCCAGTGTTTTTGAGCTGAAATTTCCAAAAAAACAATATTTTCGTATAAAGACACTCGTATAATATAGTACCTATATTTACGCGTTTTAAATAGAACATAAATATCCTCGACAGAGCCAGGTAGACTCTTTGCTTATAGTGTAGAAGTGCACGACCAAACATGACACAGTAGGGTCCGGTGTAAATTCATATAGAGTCGGGAGACTCACATAGAATCGGGAGATTCAAATAGAGTTGGGAGACTCACATAGAATCGGGAGATTCAAATAGAGATGGGTGACTCACATAGAATCGGGAGATTCATATAGAGTCACGAGACTCATTTGGGAAACTCAGGAAATAAAATAAAAATAATATATTTGGAGTTTTAGTATTAAATAATATTTTTTTTATATATATTGAATAATGATAATAATAATAAAACAAACATTGTTTAAAAAAAAATACAAAAAAAAAATCGCAAATTAACGGGAAGTAAGGCCATTATATGAAGTTAAATATCAGTATATCAGTGCTACATACAAGGACTCAAGGAAAGCTAAGGAATTTAAGGAATTTTGAGGAAATCGGAAACGATAAACATTAATTAACTAAAGGATTATCAAATATGGAAAAATTAAGTTAAAACGGAAATTAAATTAATGATATAAAGTTATCTAGATGATTACAACTAATAATTAAATTTGGAAATATACCTAACTAATACCTTTAACCTGCTCAAAAGAGGATTTACGACACTTTTATGAGCAATAATAATCTAAATTAATTATCAAAAATTATTTTTTTGGGACGGCAAAACATCCCTTTGGGCGGTCATCGTGATGACGGACAGCTTCTTCAAGAAGACCGTAGTCCGGTAAATGAAGGAAACTTCAGAGAGCTGTTGCGGTATAGAGTACTATCAGGAGACGAGTTGTTGAAGGCACACTTGGAGACAACTTCTTCGAGGGCTACTTATATCGGAAAAAACACCCAAAATAATTTGATAGAATGTTGCACAGAAGAAATAAGAATCGAGGTATTGGACAGAGTAAAGAAAGCAGGATGCTATGCTATAGTTTTCGACGAAACGACAGATTTGTCTCACGTAGAGCAATTGTCTTTAACCTTGAGGTATGTTCATGATGGACAAATTCGTGAAGATTTCATAGCATTTATTGATGCCCACGAAAATCTACAAGAATTGAATGTATATATTACCTTGTTCATAAGCTTCTACTTATAATGTTAATATAATGTATATATTATCTTGTTCATAAGGTTCTAACTTAAGTATAATGTTAATATATATATAATTATGAATAAATAAAAAGTGTATAAAATAGCTGCAGTAGATTGATGAGTTCTATTTAAATGAAGAAAAAATGCATACTATCCCCCCCCCCCCCCCCCCCCCCCCCCGTAGAGTGATGACCACCACCGAACACCTGTCCTGGAGCCGCCACTGCTTCAACCAGATTCCGGGAGGAATTGGATCAAAGGAACAGGAAACAGCTCAGGGGACAAAGGAAAAAATAGCAGTCAACGTAGTAATGCCAGGACACAACCAGGATATAACTAATTTACTTCAGCGGGGAGCTAATGACCTGGCAGGCATTCAGAGACCAGTTTGTGGCCAGGGTCCATGAGAACCCTGATATATCTCCGGCCTACAAATTTTCACATTTAAAAAAAATAAATTATTTAAAAAAACAAAAAACCCGACTGCATTAAGAAGTATCAACTGAAAAGCGAAAAACAAGTTATATTTAATCTATAGAAATTTGTAAAAGCAATGTATAACACAATATAAAATGTTTATGTGTTCGTTACCCTTAAGCAAATAATAAAATATAGACTATGTCTTATATAAATATAACTTAAATGTTGGAAAGGATATTGAGGCAAAATTCCGAAAAATGACGTATAGAATTTTTTCAAAGTAAAACGTAATTTTTTCAAAAACTATATGAGTCTGGCAAAATTTTTTTGCATATTCTTGCATTTTTAACTAAAATACATGTCTCCACAAAATTTCATTGAAATCCGCCACAACTAAATTTTACCCAAAAATTCAAATAAATTCATACTTTTTTTTTCGAAGAAGCCATTTTGAAATAATATACCCTATGTCACTCCTACAATCTATACGAATATAATAACACCTCATTTGTTCAAATCCGTCGAGCCGTTTAGGCTGCAGAGCGTCTGGTAGAAATTATACATACATACATATACTCGAAAAACATAACTCTTCCTCGGCAGTCGGGTAAAAAGGTCTCTCAGAGGAGAAGCACTCAAAACTTTAGGCCAGTGGCAAGAGAATGAAGAATCCTACAAGCAAGCATGGGAGCGGCTTGTCAGCATTTATGACAAGGAGTACCCTATATGTAGGGAATATTTGCGGCAGTGGCAAGCTACTCCAGCCATAGTAGGACCACCAACTGCGGCCGCATCACATCATCGCTCAAACGTGATCCACGAGATGGTACGGCAATTGAGGGGACTCAATATACCAGTGGACTAGTGGGACATGATTATTATTCATAATATTCATGAGAAGCTGGACGGAAACACGGCTATGGAATGGGAATTGCAAAGGAATATTGAGCAGCCAAAATTAATAGAAATGTTGGGTTTCCTAGACAAACAAGCGGTCGCGCTAGGAAGCCGGGGAGAGTCTAGACCGAAAAATCAATGGACAAATAACCTGTTCAACAGGACGTCAGGAGAGACCTCAGGATCCAGTAGGTCACAAACACCTTCGGAAGCACCAAGACGCTCTAGGATGTGTGTGATTTGTGGGCTAGATCATCCAATCTACTATTGCCGGGAATTCTTGTCTTTGGCCGTGATGCGGCGAGGACAAAACTGTTCGTTGATGGAACTATGAGGTTGACCGAGGATGAAGAGGATGGACCACCGGGCCCGGCCGGCCCGAGTGCGATATTGGTTTCGGGTAAGTTGACGTTTCTATAATTAGTCTATATAATTAGTTTATATAATATAAGGGTGTTTTATAATTAGTCTCTGATGTGGGAGATTGCGCTAAATATCCACTTCAATCACTTGAGACCTTGCAAAGCAATAATCGACCGTCTATTATGAGGTTGACCGAGGATGAAGAGGATGGACCACCGGGCCCGGCCGGCCCGAGTGCGATATTGGTTTCGGGTAAGTTGACGTTTCTATAATTAGTCTATATAATTAGTCTATATAATTAGTTTATATAATATAAGGGTGTTTTATAATTAGTCTCTGATGTGGGAGATTGCGCTAAATATCCACTTCAATCACTTGAGACCTTGCAAAGCAATAATCGACCGTCGGTGATTTGCTACGCACCTGCTAAAGAGCCCAATAATAAACAAGAAGAAGCTGCATCAAGGTAATTTTCATATAATCAGGTGATCAGAATATTAAAAATCTATTTTACCAGTATATACCACGAGGATGTAGAAGAAGAAGAGGGAGATTGCGGTGAATCACTTGAGACTAGCAATCGACCGTCGGTGATTTGCTACGCACCTGCTAAAGAGCCCAATAATAAACAAGAAGAAGCTGCATCAAGGTAATATTCAAATAATCAGGTGATCAGAATATTAAAAATCTATTTTACCAGTAATCGGCGCATCAGGCCCGTGGAAAGATGCAGTATATGCCACGAGGAAATCGAAAAACGTTTAGCAAAAAGGCATTTCAAAGTGTGGCATGCAGAAAAAGCAGAAATGCTTTATTGCATATACTGCCTGACACACTTTGCAAAAACTAAGCATGAGATGCGCGAACATGTACGAGAAGTACACATAAAAACCAATAATTGGTGGTGCAGTAGTTGTTTAAAAATGTTTAGCGAGGGAACGAAGTTAAGTAAACATAATGATAAAGTTCATCGTGGAACAAAACTTCGGGCAAAAGAAGTCGGCCGAAAAGAACCGAATAAATATTTGGCGATGGCGGATGCCATTTTAAAGCGCCGACCAATGGTCTGGATGCATTTGCACTTTCCACTATATGCCGTCGTAAACTACGCTGACTCCTTCGCATCATAGACGACTTTGTTGAACCAATAGGATCTTGACTCACGGTATTCTTCCTTACTACAGCATTCCAATCCTGTTTTTTCTCGCTTCTAAAGAACAATATTCACAAATTGTGTCAACTCAATGCGAGAAATCTCGTACCCTTTGGACCCGGAACGGTTTCCTACCACCTTTGATATTGCACTGAACACATCTTTAACCCCATCTTTTTTCATTTCGTTCGCTAATCCCTCGACAATGCCAATCTGGAAGTCCTTCATAATTCGCCTCTCCATTACTTTTCCTTTCTTCGTACCTGCACAGATCCATTAAGTAACACAGATTGCGATTTAAAATATACAGCATAAAATAAATGCCCCAAAACCCCAATTATTTTATTCCCCTCCCCATTTACCTGCCATTTGCATCTCTCGCTTGCAGAGAAGGAAATATGTGGAGGCTCGGAAATTGTGTCCAAACTGTCCCAGAAAGGGACACATTAAGGAGAACTGCGAAGATGTTAGATGTACAGCATCGGAGTGCGCACGGGACCCGGCGCACAATAGCGTATTGTGCCCGATGAAAGCAAAGAATTCAACTGGGCCAGTGTATACCACCAGTTTGGGAGGAGGAGGAGGAGTTAAATCAAAAAGGAGAATGAATTGACTCGAGGAGGAATCAGCAGCAAAATGGAGGAAATTGGATAATGGAAACAGACATAAAAATAATAAGGGATTTTTGGACTTTAGACATAAGGAATCAGACGATTTTAATGAATTTTTGGAATTTAAAAATGAAGAAAATAATAATTTTAAGGAATTTTTGGAATTCAAAAATGGAGAAAATAATAATATGAAGGACTTTTTGGAATTAAAGGAAAATAAAAATAAAAATTTGGAATTCAATAAAAATAAAAATTTGTAATTAAATAAAAATTAAAATTTGGAATTCAAGGAACTTAAAGATAATAAAAATAAAACTGTAAGAAATAATCATGTAAATAATAATAGAAATAATAAAAAACCATTTCAAACTTAACCAACGGTGTTTAATAAAGGGAATTATAAGGAATTTTTACCAACTATAATGGTAAAGATAGTCGTGAAGGATCATGACATTGGAAATTGGAGGGGATTTGTGGATACAGGCGCGCAACCAAATCTGGTGAGTTCAGACGTACGAAGGGTGTTAAAAACTTACATCCGAAGAACGTCACAGAAAATAGTAGGAGTCAATGGAGATCCATGCCGGATAAAGGAGAAAGTACTTTTAAAAATATTTCCATGGTATACCGGTCCGTACCGGTCTACCCGGTTTCACCCGGTCGGTTGGTTGGTGGAATGATTGTTAAATTATCGTGCCATTGATTCATCATCGTTTTACATTCTTATTGTTGTTCGCCTCTTTATCTATATTTATTGCTTCTTCAAAGGACCAACCTTTCGTATTATAATAACAATATGAAGTATAATGCAATTAGGTATAATGTAATACAAAAAAAAAATTTTAAAACAAATTAGTTAATTATTATTTAACTTCAAACTTTTACAGAACTTAATTGATTTAAGTAGATAGCCTGACTTTTCAATTTTGTGTAATAAATCAATTTAAATATTGGTCTCCCAAATTTCACGCACGATGCCAAAGAGAATAAATATTCAGAGGACTTCCTTATAAACAATGTTTTTTCTTTTTTTATTGGGTGGCACTAATATTACCAGACTCATGGGCGACCTTACTCATGAGCAAGCAACATAAAACTGACCGTGGGAGAAATAATCTTCCCTTAAATCTACGCCTGCATATTTTAAAGTGTGACCCTGAGAAGTGAGAATTGTTAATCGTCATGGCGAAACAAACTTTGATGGGAAATTGTAGTCTCTTAAAATCAAAGGGGTGGTCATTAGGTATTAAGGGAATACGTGGCACGACAGGAACGACAGTTTGAGGGACATTTTCCCCGTCAACAAATAAAATTTCCTCAACCATTTTCTTACTTTTAAAAACGAACTGAATAGCACCAAGTCACTCACGCAAAGGATGCCAAATACGCGGCTGACGCCCACTTTACCCCTAGCCATTAAGCAGACACCCCAGTTCCAGATATATCATCAACCTGGAGCTTATTAATCGCTTCGATGTTATCTTGGAAGCCATGAGCTGTGGATACCCAATTGATCCTGACGCATTCGGGAAATACACAGAAGAAACAGTGGAATTATACATCAAGCACAATACTTGGTACTATATGCCCAGTAGTGTGAACAAAGCGTTGGGAAAAATTGTGAGTTCCTCCTGTGTCCTTCCTATCGGCCAGCTTTCGGAGGAGGCGCAAGAGGCCAGGAACAAAGACTGCCGAAAGTACAGAGAGATGTACACGAGAAAAACGTCACGCGAGTTACATATATCTGACACAACGTAAGCATAAACATGAAAACATTATGCTACCAGAGTCATATCAAATCCCCAGAAAACCAAAGCCAATGGGTTGGTAATAAAAAGCTTTCGTCCGCAAATTCATTTGCAATCTCGCTGTACTAATCAGTGCCACCTTAGTTAAGATATCAAGTTTGTTTTTCACCAGAGGAATTTCTTCTGGGAACTTTAAGAATGCTTATACTTGCTTACCTTGTCAAAATTAGAGATAGTGTTAAGGAAGGAATTAGATGAGAAAAGTCAGTGAGTTCTAAACCACTGACGGAAGTACTTGATTGTCCGCGGCAGTAATTTTTTTGTATCGTTGCCCAGAGTAAAAGTTCGTTTAAGCCAGTTTGTTTGTTAAATCTAAGAAAGTTCGTTTAGATTAGTTTGGATTGTAATAATTTTTCTTAAAATAAATGTGTAATCGGTTCCCGAAGTGTTGTGATTAAACCAGAACCCCAATTCCCCAAACAACAGTGATTGGATTCGTTTTCTCTTCCTCCAGTTCGCTCCCTCGATATTTAAGTCGCGTGCACACAAATACTGATAACATGCTGCACAGTGCACAGACTATTGATTTCTTTAGATCCCCTCATAACGAGTCTCAGAAAGATGCCAAAAAGAGGTACTAAGAAGACATTGACGAGAAAAGTTCTCACGCTTCTTAAAACGCCTGAAGAAAGTTCTTTTAGTACATACGCAGAAGATATCTCTTCCGAAAATGTATAAAATCGGCCCAAGCTTTTCTGAAAATTATTTTGAATTTAGATTCGCAATCAGAATCTATGAAAGCCCCCAGATAAAAATTTGCATGCTAATCCGTTTAAGTTGAAGCGGCCGTAACGAACAGCCTCCAGGTATTAGTCCCTGCCTGCCTATTTGCAGGCACCAATGTTTATGTTGTTCCACAACATAAAAACACCATAATAAAATACTATGTACTATATAAGAAACTTCATAATAAACACAAAACCTCATGTACTAATTAGCAGTGTTATCAGTGAAAGTTTAAAAGAAGGCGATTTTTGAGAAACGGTGTTTTAAGTGAAAGAAATTGTTGTCAACTGTTTTTACTTTAAATGGCACCTGTCAAACGGTAATTATTAATTTTATTTTTAAAAACTAATTGTATAAATTAAATTTACAGTAAATTTGGTTAAGTTTTTTAGACATTTGTATAATAACGCGATATTTTTTTTTATATAGAAAAATAAATGTCTGTTTTGTATTTTAATATATTAAAATAATTAAAATATTGCAGTAAAATTGGTCATTTGTATTTTTTTAAATTATTATTGAATGTTTTTGTACGTTTGTGTAGGAAACAATTAACCGAAGGTCAACGAGGAGTGATAATTGGGCTAAATAAAAGTGGAAAGTTCATTCGGAGTATTGTACAAATAATGAAAAACGAGGGTGTTACAATAAGCAAGAGCGGCGTGGAAAAGATTTTGAAGATGTATCGTGAAAGGAGGTCAGTTTCCCGTAAAGTAGGGACAGGAAGGCGAACGAAACTAACCAACAGGGACCGTCGTTCTCTTAAAAGCTTGGCCCTACGGAATAGGAGAACAACCTTCGTGGAGCTGGCTGCCACTTTCCAGACATCAGCGGGTTTCCAAGTTAGTCGGCAGACTGTAAGTCGTCATCTGAAGGCTGAAGGGATCCGAAGTTATCGTTGTCGGAGGGTTCCACTGTTAACACCTCGACATAAGAAGCAGAGATGCGAGTGGGCGAAAGCACACGAAAAAACCGACTGGACAAAAATTATCTGGTCTGACGAATGTCGGTTCTGTTTGGTGAGCGATAGACCTCAAAGATGCATCCGACGTGCTGGAGAGCAGTTCCTACCGGAATGCGTTCAAGGAACCACAAAAAGCAGGCAGGGGATTATGGTTTGGGGATGTTTTTCTGCACAAGGAGTCGGAACATGGAAGAAAATCGACGTTGGAGTGAAGATAAACGCGGCAGTATACCAATCGATTCTGGAAGAAGGATTACTCACTTCATTGGATAACTTCGCACATCCTCGTATACTGATCTTCCAACAAGATAATGCACCCTGCCACACTGCCAGGAGTGCCAAAATGTGGTTGGAACGAAATAACATCGAAACGTTGGACAACTGGCCTGCACAGATCCCTGACCTAAACCCCATTGAAAATTTATGGGACCATATCGATAGGGAACTTCAAAAGGAACCACCAAACACCATAAACGAACTTTGGGATGCAATTCGTAAAGCCTCGGATGAAATTCCATCATCACTAATAAACAAGCTAATTGAGTCAATGCCAAGAAGATTAGCAGAAGTTTTGAAAAATAAAGGCAGCAATACTAAATATTAAACAATTATAAGTATTTTTTTAAAACAAATGCAATAAAACATAATAGAAATATGTTATTTGTTTTAATTTCGACTATTTTTTACATACTAAAACAGTTAGAGCTTCGAACTTTTCACTTTCTAAGGTTTTTCGTACTGTCCACTTTTCTATGGACAGTAGTGTAGATATAACAAATGGACTTATTTTCCAGTTACTTGTTTTGATTTTACATCGGATGCTGATAAACAAATTCAAGATAAAGAGGGTATTTTACTTTCGGATTCAAATGGTACCCAAGCGCGGGTTTATGATAACTAAACTATCGCACCTCTCCAAGCAGACAGCTGGTTGTTTGTTGGCAAGCAGCGAAATGGGCATAGAAAATGAAACTTCTGGCGATATTTGTATTACGTCTTGTAAAATTGTTGTCAAGTGTTGTGATCATCGAAGTAATCGAAGTAAAAAGAATAATACATTATGGCTGCTGCAAATGGTGCAAACGACGATGGAATGATGGAAATACAACGAATTATAGAAGAATTGAGTGAAGCCCCAACAAGGCGGGCAATAGCGAAGTTGCTCTGCCAAGTTGCGTAGCAGACGGATTTTGCCTATAAAATCGATTCGTGCAAGGGTCATTCCAGTTATATTGATCACATCACAGTGATTTTGGTCTTAAAATTTTTAGAAAACCCTACAGATTAAGATAGTAATATATTCATAAGCATATACCTAACGCATTTTTGAGAAAATTATAGATTTATTGAAAATTTTGGAATTTTAAACTTAAAATTTTCAGATCCTTTTTTCGATAAAAGGCGTAGCTGGGAACAGGTTACTTATATTTTTTATATATTCTATAGGCCTTAGAATTATAGAAAACCTGTGTTATTTTGCCTGACAATTTTTTTACAAATTTTGAAAAAAAAATTTTTTTTTTCAAATAATTCCAAGAACATTCTACCAATATTGGAAAATTTTTTTGACTTCGTGTGTTTCGATTATTTTATAATAAGATTATCGTAGGTAGTATGAAATAGATTTGGTGGTTTTTCAAAAAAAAATTCCGTTTAGTTTATAACGGGACTCGAAAAATTACAATTTTGACAAATTTTCATATTTCAAAAAATCACTACTCTTGCAAATATAGTTATATTTTAACAATTTATATCTCCTTTTATAGATAGCACTTTTGAGTTTCAGAAAAAAATACACCGAAATAAATTTTGCTCAAAATGGCCGACAGGGATAAATTATTGACCGTTATTTTTGAATATTTCAAAATCCATATTTTTTTTAATTGATTTTTCTTTATGTTATGTGTAATAATGTTCGTAACCACATATTTCAATTTCAAGTTGGTATAAAAATTGGTTTGGCAGGTAGCACTTTTTATATCCCACCATGTCAAAAATTTTCGATGTGAGTAACACCGAACAACATGGTGGGATATAAAAAGTACTACCTGCCAAACCAATTTTACTCATGTTGTATGAAGACATAAATAAATCGTCCTTACGTACATACATGAAATATACACGGTTGAGTTTAACCTTTGTTTCTTTAAGAATAAGGTTTAGGTAAGACTATTGCAAACCGTATCGTTGCAACTTTAAGTTGATTTATGTGTGACAAGTATATTTTTCTTCTTTCATTTTGGCTTTCTTCCATTTTTAATATTTGAAAAACAATGCTTTCTTAAAGAGGACCTCAAGGTCAAACCCCAAGGTCACCATCAGGTATTCATTCAAATTCGCCCAGTCTCCTTTGTATGTTTACAGTTTCATATACACGTCGCGAGACAACAAGGGAAAATACATGATGGAGGCAGGTCGTAAGACGAAGAGGAGGATGAGGAGGAGATGGAGGATTAGGAGGAATAATTTAGTATTAAGAATTAGTATTATAGTAAATGTAGAATTATAATTAATTTTATATTTAGGATTGTAATTTAGTATTATAATTAATTCTAGTTTTAGTAATATTAATGCTCAATTTAAATGTTCTAGTTTTAGTTCGTAGAATATAAAATGTTAAATTTTTTTAATTTACAAAACTGAAATACTATACAATATGCCAGTACTCAACACTTCCTTCCATTTTCAATTGTAATTTCCTCCAAATACTAAAATTCTAGCTTACTTTGACAGCACAGCGCCATATTCCAGCAAAAAGAGTTTACATTGTACAAAACATAATCTGCACCTAAGAATTTGCACTCGCATTATCTAGCGCGTCATCGCGTTCACATTCTGATGGGTTGACATTATTAATTTTCAAATTCGTGTGAAAGTTTTTAATGAGTTTTAACATTTTGTATTTGAATGAACAACTTCATTATTAAAACATTCTTCATTCGTTCAATTCATCGGTTCATTAAGTCTAGACATAGATGCAGCATCGAGAACAACTTCAGCACTATATCTCCTTTCTGTCATTCATCTGTGAGGCTGAAAAGTGATACACGGGCACATGCGTTCTTCAATTAGAGATTATTCGATTTTTGTAATGTGATCCTATTGTGGTAGGTAATCAATTATATATATATATATGTGGGATTAACTTTTCAAATACGAATTTATAAATTTAATTAGGGAGTATTATTTCCTTACACTACTAATTCTCGTACGCAGCCTGAATACATATTTTTATTTTCTAATTCAATTACAAACCCTACCGAGTATATATAATAAATCTTCATAGCCTATTTTTCTTTAACACTTAGAACCCTTCATATATAAACTTAAAAATTAACACTTTAAATATCCTACAACTAGACCATCCTGGAACTAACATCGTCCTCGATGCTAATCATCAGGTCTGGCAAATGAGTCCTCCTCCTCCTCCTCTTCCGATGCAGAGTCTATTTCGAATCCATAGTCCTGATAAACTGCAAATGGTTTTTTATAGGCGGGACCAGTCTGAGTTTTCTTCGGTTGAATAAAGCCACAAAAATTTGGTAAAAGCGTCCACCACAGAAAACAGGTGATTATAGTTCTTGTTCGTGGAAGGCATTGGTACCTTTTGAATGACGAGTATTGATTTTCTTCGTATTCCCGATATAAAATTACTCAACTTAATATGAAGTTCTTCTCTTTACCGTTTTCTGTATTCACAACTAACCTTCTTATTGCAGCATCTGCTTCTTGCGCACTTTGAATTTGAGCCCCAAGGCCATCTTGATTCTTTTTTACAAAATACACTGTCACCGGATATCGACTTAATGCGTCAGAGTACCTCATTGACGTTCCGGGCGGATGATCAATGTTTATTTCAAACTCTTCGATCAGACACGCCCGGCGAACTACTCGGACACAAATTTTTTTTTACCATAGTCATCGCGAATGCTCGACAATCCTTGACTATCATGACTGGAACACCCAATAAGTAGACTCTGAATTTTTTAAGAGCTTTAATAATCGCTAGCATTTCTAACTCATAACTTGTATAATGCTGTTCCGCCGACGTCCTCTTCCAACTCCCATAATAAATCGGATGCAACATGCCATCTTAACCGTCCTTCTGCATCAGAATCGCACCCAATTCGTACTTCGATGGATCAGTGTGAAGCTCAGTTTAAGCTCCCACACGGTAGAGTTTGATAAGTGGGTCCTCGAGAAGCGCTGTCTTAAGTTGCTGAAAAGCAATCTGCTGTTCTGATCCAAATTCGAATTTCGCTCCGTCCTTGAGTAAATCCGTTAATGGCTTTGAAAATGATGGAAAATTTTGCAATAAGTTTGCGCAAATAGCCGGTAAGGCTCAGAAAACTTTCTTACGTTCTTGGTACCGGAAATTCGACGACTGCCTCCGTCTTCGTCTGTGTTTGTTTGATAATTCCGTCGAGGTCAATGTAGCCGAGGAGCTCAACACGTCATGTTAAAAAAATTCACTTACTCCATCTTGTACGTAAATTGTTTCTTTCTGCTACCTGCAGCACCTGTCTTAGATTTATCAGTCCTTCATTTTTCTTCTTCGTTGGTATAATCAAGTCGTCCAAATATGTTTGCACTATGCCATCTACAATTAAGTCCCGAAAAACCACTCGAATGTGTCGCTGGAAAACATCAGGCGAATTACATAGGCCAAATGGAACTCTTCAAAATTCATATCGACCATCCGGCGTACCAAATGAAGTATACTTTATACTATCTTCAGTGATTGGAACATGCAAAAAAGCATTTCCCAGATCAAGGGTACTAAACATTGCCGCTCTCTGCAATCGATCTAGTTGGTTCTCAATCAACGGCAAAGGATAGTGATGTCTGATGATTTTCTTGTTAAGTTGATTGCAATCGATGCATAACCTCTGTTTTCCGTTCATTCCGATGAGCACGATAGGATTCGCGTACTCAGAAATATGCTGGGTCGTATAATACCCTTCTCGAACCATTTTGCAATAATTTTGTTCACATCTTTACGTTGGGTTGCTGAAAGTCATCTGGGATTTTGATGTACTGGAACCTCGTCCTTTAAGAATATCCTGATTTGTACATCACTGTCATCAATTTCCCTAGGAGGATACCCCTCAATCACTTTCGTCAATTCGAATATTTCACTCACATATTTTAAGTGTAGATCACTTGCTGAGTTAATTATTGCTTTTATTGTTTTTTCCAGAACTTCAACTTCTTTACAAATTTTATTATCAGATGCCGTCCATGCATCTACTCGTCTATTGCAATTATCATATGAAGCTAATTTCCTCTTTGAGAGACAATTCATCGATACATGTCCGAATTCGTTACATGAAAAACATTTCCTGCCTTTCGTTTTGTTTGAACAGTCCCACCTGCTTACGTGAGACCTGTAACTGCAATTATAACAGCTTTTCGCCTGCTCCATTTTTTGATTATTTCCAGGACGTTGCCCTGGACGTATTTTATCGGCGGAATGTTTCATCTTAATCTCCGCAGTTCGTTAATATTATTAGCGCTATATAAAAGAGCCTTATTCGGTTAATCATATATTGAATTTTTGCTTCCATCTCGATTTCTAGCAATTGACTAGCAATTTCCAAGACCCGATAAATGTACTCTTGGTAAGATTATTCGGCTTTCTTCCTGACTAAGCAAAGTTCTTTGTGAAGAATCTTACTATTCATTGTTCCTGAAAAATCAGAGATTAACGATTTCTTGAAACTAGTCCAATTCCTAGCATATATTTGAAATCAACAAATAACTTTGCTGATCCACTGAGAAGTCGTTTCGCGTAAACAACTTTTTGTATATCAGACTAGTTACACAATTGAGCAGTTTGCTCAAAGTTTTCAATACACCACCGTCTCCGCATTTTCTCTAGGGAATCTTCTACATCTTTGAAGGTCAATATGGCTGTCGGTGTTCGAATCCTCGGTCAATGCGTTCACTTCGGCGATCACCGTCTTCCTGTTGTCTTGAGTTTAGTTTCGAGTTTGCTTCGTCGTCGTCATCATCGGCATCTTCGTTATCGCCATCGTCGTTTGCTTCGTCATCGTCGTCGTCCTGTATTTCGTCTTCCTCGATCTCAAGAGTATCTCTCAGCTTTGTGTACAGAGTTGCTTTACTACCCGTCGTTTTAAGCTTTAATTCTTGAAGGCTGTTTTTGAGATCCACCACTCTGAGTGCATCAATATCTTCGAAAGTTTCTTTTGCTGTCCTACTCTCCGTTTCATCTGGTGTTAACCGCATTTTTAGGTTATGTGTCGTCAAATTTCTTTTACAAAATATCAGTCCCGCTTCAATTTCAAATTCGCTCTTTGATCCCTACTTCTCGTACGCAGCCTGAATATATATTTTTATTTTCTAATTCAATTCCAAAGCCTACCGAGTATATATAAAAATTTACAAATATAAATCCACAATTCAAATATAAACTTAAAAATTAACACTTAAAATATCCTACATATACATTATACAGTATTCAATATGTTGGACCGCAAACATTAACTTGTCGGATGTTGAACAATAATTCACATAGTGTATATTTTATTGTATACTATTTTAGGTTATCTCGACTAAACTACAAATTCAACTCTGCTGAGGTTAAATTGATGTTGAATATAAGAAAGAAGTTTTTGAAGTAATCATTGACAAAGACAACTCTTTTTGCTTGCAGATAGCGCTGTGCTGTCAAAGTAAGCTGGAATTATTGTTTTTGGAGGAAATTACAATTGAAAATGGAAGGAAGTGATGAGTACTCCCATATTGTATTGTACTTCAATTTTGTAAACTGACTTCACGTTATTTAAACAATATTTGGGTCAGTGGGCTATGTTTAGTTGCACCGTCTCCAGGTGATTCTTAATAGCCTAAACAGAATAGCGCGGACGCGGCCGACGGGCGCGGAAAACGCACGCCCACATAAAAATTCTCGTGTGTCGGCAGTCGGCACACTACCCATTGACCCAGACAGTTTACCGTCGAAATTAAGTTTATTTCTAATTTTTGTCCGTCGCCGCTCAGGGGTGCCAATCGTTAAGAATCGAATTTTGACAGCTTCTCTTGTAAAATTGGAGGGACAAGTCGAAATCTAAAATATTAAAAGTAGCAAGCACCACACACAATACAGGCCACTTTCACCGTTTCTATTATTTCTTCCCATATTTCGATTCTTTCTAGTTGCATCACCATCATTTCTCAAAAACAAATATCAATTATCAACAAAGCTGTTCAGTTGACGCGCCCGTCGTCCGCGCTATTGTATCTTGTGCCGAGGAAATCCGAATTCTAGCTATTCTGTTTAGGCTATAAGATGTTCGTAATGTACTTCGGTGACATTTGTTTAATTTTTTTTAGAGTTAAAATAAAAATTAATTTGATTGAATTTCTTAGTTTGATTTTAATTTTTCTTTTCAAGATTTCATGAGCCTTCTTATTAATCCCAAACTTTTATAAACGCTTTTATTTCACTTACTGTGTTCTTAAATATGTCGCAACGTCGTCGGTTGGTCGGACGAAGCAGACATAATTTTTATAAGTGCACATTTAATCTTGAATAAACCTTGTTATCCTTTAATAAATTGAGCTCACAGTTATTTTAAACAACTTATAGAATCTGTGACAATAATTTGTGAAAACAAGTGCCGTGGTCTTTGGCACACGTGCGATTACTGGAACAATTTAAGATTGCCCAGCAGTTGAGTTCAAAACATGTTAAATAATATTAAAAAGAACAACAAGGTTGCCCACATGGGTACAGGGAGCGTGAACGACCTCCTGACGTCACAATTAGCCTAGTAGCCTCTCAGGATAAAACGAACAATAGGAATCAAACTCCATGAATTTAGAGTACAGTGCTTTCTCTTTATTAACTAAATAATTCATCTTGCCATGCGCGAAAAGATACGAAACGACGTGCCGCACGTCCAATTTCGGCCACTTTGAAGTTCAACCACCAAACGGAAGGGTTGGGGGTGCGTAGAGCAACCCCCACCCCCTCCGCAGCTTCTGCATATCATGTGAAAGCGTCAGAGGACCTGTTGTGCACTTCGGACGCATTATTGACGACGAGAAAGCGCACCTCAGTAATTTATCTAAAGTAATTTAGGGGGATGGCAGGTTGCACGCATACAGTCGGCGGGGATCGCTATCCAGACGCATGCAAAAAAGCTCTGTGGCTAAATCAGTACACGAAGTGTGCTTTTGCCGAAGCACAAATGAGTGCGTTTCCCCTTGTGTCAAATTCTACTTTCCCGGTGAGTTTGCATTGCATGAGGGGAAAAGCTTATCATCGATTGCACGCATGCAACCGACGGGGATCGAAGTATAAAAACATTGCTGACAAAAGCTCACACAAAATGCTGAAATTTCTAGTTGCTTGTTGGCCCACTCATTCTGATGATTATTTTCATAATACGATGGGATTTGAAGCAAACATTATAGTTCTTTACTACTTTTACCAATACGGCATTTTTGTCATTTGCAGTTGTGCAAAAGTTCTCGCATACATAACGAAAAAGGTGTCGCATCTTAGTTAATAGATATTCTTTGGCGTGAGTGGAAAAACCGGATTAAAACCGAGATTAAAACCCCGTCGAAAAGTCCAGCCTGCGTAAAATCTGATTGCCAGTGATTTTGACCCGCGTGAATTTGACCTGCGTAATTTTTTTTGCATATTTTCATGTCGCTGAGCAGCGGTAGTTCGTTGCCAGAAACCAGGATCCGGCTGGCAAAGTCCCTGCTCCGCCGCAGCTCTCTTCTCTTTTCACAGTTTTCTGTTTTTCCACTCCTCAATTCGGATCAGAACCGTTATAACCTGAGCTGTGAGTGGGACTTTTGTAAATGCACGTGCACTTAAGCAAAGTCTGCGCAGATTTTACCTGGGCCAAACTGCGCAGGGGGCATACACTATAAAATGAGCGTGAAGGGAGCCCTAATGTTATGTTTTTTAAATTTTATTATCAAAATTTTTGATTCAGCATAGTGTAGAATATGGATTAGGTATCTTCGTAAGAAATTACTTTTTCTCTGTACATTCTGACAAAAAAGGAATCGCCTACGAAGTTTTAAGAAATTTGGATCAGAAGAATTATTATCGACGACAAAACAATCACTTCGTGCGGAAGGTGAATTTGGTGCTGTAAATGTGTTGAACATTTTGGAGAACTCACCAACTAAAGGCAAGAGCATAAGTAAGACTATTTCGAGTTGCCCAACATCCGCATTCACTGAAGAGATTGCTCGTTCTATTATGTACCATCTCGGTCTGAGTGTCGAAAAGTACAACTTCCTCCGAAGCAAATGTAATGAAATCAGACATGATATATTTCCGTCTTATTATAAATTGAAACAAATGAGAGAAAGTTTACTGCCAGAAGATAGCCACTTTACTATAAGTGAGAAGTCAGCCGAATGCAATTTACAAGCACTGTTGGATAAAACAGTGGAAAGTATTTTAAAAGTAGTTGACCTCCGCAATGACGACCATCAGGAATTAACCCTAATCTCAAAATGGGGATGTGATGGCAGTTCTGGGCATAGTATGTACAAACAAAGGCTTGGTGACAGAAGCGGAACCGACGCCAGCCTATTTATAAGATTCGTCACCTTCAGAATACGACAATTGCCGGTAAAACCATTAAGCACAATTTGTTTCTGACCATGGTGGATCAGATGGTCATTGAACATATTACCGACAATAAAGGATCGACTAATTGCTACGTTTGCAGAGCTTAGTCGGGTCAAATGAATGATCTTGTTACTGATCGCCCGAGGAAAGTACCCGCAATGGAGGATAATTACCGCTATGGATTATCCACACTTCATGCGTGGAGTAACTCATTCCAGTGCTTACTTCATATCAGTTACAAACTCGAGGAGCACGTGTACAGAAAAAACAAGGACAATAAAAGCGCGATCGAGGATAGGAAGAAATCCATTCAGGAAGCGTTTTCTAAGGAAATGGCCGTGAATGTGGACTAGCCTTTAGCAGGATTCGGTAATACCAATGACGGTAATACGGCGAGAAAGTTCTTCTTGGAATGGTAAAAAAGAGCAAGTATTACTGGAGTTAATGCTGTACTAATTAAAAATTTAAGGACGATATTATTGGCATTAACATCAGGACAACCAATTAACATCAGCAAATTTGAAGCTTTGACTAAGGATACAGCAAAGCTCTACGTTAACCTATACGATTGGTATTCCATGCCTGTAACTCTACATAAGATACTTATGCATGGGTCAGATGTTATAAAGCATTTCTTGCTACCAATTGGAAAGTTTTCTGAAGACGCACAGGAAACTCGTACATAAGATGTTCGGCGATTTCGACTAGAACACACTCGGAAAACAGGACGTATAGCTACGAATGAAGATTTAATTAAGCGACTGTTCCTCTCTTCGGACCCATACATAAAATTTTTAGGGGGGAAAAAGGCAACGAAGGAAACTTCGAAAGATGAAGATGTATTAAATATATTAGATTTAAATGAAGATTGTACAGATTCTGAGTACGAAGACGCTGAAATTGATCCTGATTTTAATCCATATTGATTGAAGATATTATAATTTAATAAAATTTAGTATATAGAATACAAAAAAAAAATGTTTCTTTTAAAAATCCCATTTGAAATTTTCAATTCTCATATACTCCCATATAAACTTGGTACATATATTTGATTATAATTTACTAAAGTTAATATAATCGACAAATTCTAAAGAATGCATAAGCAAGTCCTTTCATTCACCTATCTAGAAATGAGAATATCCTTTTTTGGTCCTGAATACTTTTTCGTCCTTTTTCGAAATATACGTGAAAATGATTTTTAGAGAACAAGGATCATGATTCTAACATTCAATATTCAATCTCATATATTTTTTCCTTTTGTCCCATAGCCTCGTCACACTGTGCGCCGCCGTGCCGCGCCGTATAGTAAATTGGTCATTGACCATGATAATAATTTTGTTATGGTTTTGTTTTGACTATAACATAGCACTCTGCACGGGATCAATCACACGTAAAACAAGGCCAAGAGTAATTAAAAAATATCAGTCGCATCATGTCAATGAACGACAAAAATAATTGCAGGTCACAGCATTTCAATGGGCAACAGAGGTAAACATTGTTGGCCCAAAATAGTCACGTGCACAGCAAGCATGCTGTCGAATAGTTGCGACACCACCTGAACCGATAACCCAGTGCACAAACGCACAAACTGCAAGGCCAAGCATTTGATTGCAAAACAATTGAATCGCCCAAAGGGTGCAACATAAGCCACCTGACTCCCGATTCCCGGGTAACTGTTACAATGTTACGAAGTTTGTTAACCCAAAAGAAATGCTTCCAGATGCGGAATTCTTAGAAAAAAACTTAGAATGTAAGCAAATTATGTATTGGAAAATATAGGTACTCAATTTGTATAAATAGCCAAGGGAAAAATCAATAAACAGATCAGTCGGCAAACCATTCTTTTATTGGAAGGAGCCATTGCTCATCTAGCATACTCCTATTGCCTTGATCCTTTTAGACATCGAGTAGGGTTGATACCAGCCACTCGCATTGGAGCTGAGCCTTGTGAAACTTATCATTGGTTTTCCAATAGTCCTCTGCAAAATATAAGCACATGTGGGAAGCCATTAATCAGAACACACGATTTTTAAAATTAATTCAACTCATGGTCAGTCGAAGTCGCTGGTTATCCAGATTCCAAGCAGTTGATCGAATTATGGACCAATATGTGGAACTGGAAACTTTCTTCGCAATTTCTTCTTTAGATGAAAAATGTCATACTGCCGTCATACTTTCAAATGTATAAAAATAAAAGGAATAAACTCGCTCTATTATTTTTTAAACCTATACTAAAATCAATTCATTGCTTAAATTTATATTTTCAAAAAGACTATATTGATCCAAGTGCAGCCATGGACGAGGTGCTACTAGTTATACGTTCTCTAGCTAGAACAGTTTTCATGGACAGATTTATCAGTTCATGTGATAATATTTTTCATATTATTAATGGTATCAGTACAACCAAACGATGATCAGTACAACTAAACGTAAACGATATAAATTATGGAACTGAATTTTCTTCTGAAGCAAATGAATGCTCTATAGATACAAAAGACCTTCGCAACTTACAAGAAAATTGTAAATTATACATTTTCAGTCTAATTAGAGAGTTAATTACCCGGCTTCCTTCAAATATGGAAATTTTGGAAAAAGCGAAATTATTTTCTCCAAAAGTTTGCCTAAACCCGGTCAGGCCAAAATTTTTTGAATTGCCATTGTTTTATATAGATAAGAAAAGATATGCCGACACTGAAAAAGTTTCTCAATTAAAAGGAGCTTGTGGAAAGCCTTTATTCGAAAATATATCTAAAATCGTCAAATGCGACTGTTGAAAGGGTTTTTTCAACACTAAACGTTATAAAGACAAAATTAAGAAATAGGTTAATTTTTGAATTCAGTGGAAAAAATCAGATTTGATTGGACTCTTGGATTAACCAGTACATTACTTGTAACATCGACGTTATGAAAGCTGTTGTATTTTCACTGGGTATGATACTGAAGCAACTGTCGTTACCTTATGATTCGTAGATCAAAGGGTACTTGGTCTGCTATTTGGATTTCACTTATTTTTTGATATAAAGTTTAGTTTTTGATTCATTCCAGTTTTTTCATAAAATTCTTTTATCTGAAGGTGAGCTTTTCCAAAAATTATTTTTTGTAGTTTTCAACTTTTTCATGTGCTTGGCTTCCGTTTTTTTACTTTTTTAAAGTTTTTTTTATATTTAGATAGATTCATTCCAGGAGCAAAATAAAGATTTGTGAAATTTTATACCTTCCAAAAGAAAAATTTGTAATCAAAATATGTTCTGTAAAACATCCGTGTTTTTTAAAGAACTTGAAAATAACGAAACTTTTCGTCGAAATTGGATTGTATATTCCGAAAGTACTGGAAACATTTATTGCTTGTTTTGCAAATTGTTTGCTAATTCTATTTCGAAAAGGGGAAATAGTATGTTTGTTTCTACTGGTTTTAGTAACGGGAGAACAGTTACTGCAAAAACTAACTAACCTTAAAGTACAGCTAGGTATATAGCAGAACGAGCTGAAAAAAGAGAGCAGAAAATTCAACAAACAAAAATATCAGAAACGGGCAAATCATCGGTAGCACCGAAAGCAACAACGACTAAAAGATCATCGAAAGCAAAGAAACCACCACCACCAACAAAGAAATCATCGACAGCAACAAAAGTATCAACAACTAAAAGATCATCAAAGGTCACCAAGGAACCACCAGCTAAACGAGCGAAAATAATTAAATGCGACCTCAGTAGAGAAACGACGCCAAAAGGGATGACTCCGAACAATACATACTGGTGTATGGGCCCAAATTGCAACAAAGTTGCTCACCAAAAATGCGGAGAATTAAAATGCAGTGTTTGGACTTGTGACGAATGTGATTCAGACAATGATGATTCAATTTTCGATAAATATTTCAATTATAATTTACTCATTTTTAATTCTGACATGTCCAATTCCAAAATACATTCTTCTTTTTACATGCCCAGTTTAGAAATCTGGTCCTTGATTGGAAAATAAAATTTCTTTAACGACACAAACTGTATTTGAGTTTTAATTTAAATCAACTCAAAGTATTGCTAGAACAAAACAAAGAATGGCTGATAAGAAAGTTTATACAACAGAAGATATCCAAAAGATTGCACCAAGATATCGTGGAAAGGCAGAAAATTTCGATCCTGATAAAGTAGCCCGAGTAAAAATTTTCGATGATTTTATGCATAAAAATTGTGTCTAATTCTGCAGAATCACTCTGCCGAAAATTGGCCCAATTCATTGCAGAAAGTATTATGCAATGCTGCGAAAAATATATATTTTTAGTATTTCTAGTGGTCAGTACATGCTACGATTTACCCAATGTTATGGCTGTAGGAAGTTCACAGTGAATCTATTATCATTCAATTTTTATAATATAATACCATTTTTTATTTACCTCGTACTGGGCTCGAACCCGGGCCTTTTTGCATTCAAGTCGGAACTCGAAGACCGAATTTGGATGGGTTTTCAGAAACGCAAAGAATGCCACGTACTTTCTATGGACATTGAAAAAGCCTACGACAGAGTTCGCTGGGACATCATCACATCACAGCTTGTGAAATGGGGCGATGATAGACCTTTCATTCTCCTTATAAAAAACTTTCTTTCTTCCCGATCTATCCAGGTACGAGTCAACGGGTATACATCACCCAAGATTAGCCTAGATAACTGCTTACCCCAAGGCTCACCCCTATCTACCTCGCTATTTAACATTTTCATTTTTGGACTAACTACTAAACTAGAACTAATCAACGGACTGGACTACTACATATGTGTAGTAACTAACTGACTGACGCGGCAGACCCCCAACCATTCTTTAGGTCGATATTACAGGTATTAGACTTATGGACTGCCGAAACGGGTGCCATAATTCCTCCCCAAGAGGCAGAACTAATAACTTTCTCTAAACGCCGAACACCAACCATCCTCAACTTGGAACTAGAGAACGAAACCATTCATGCCAAAAACAACATTAAACTACTAGGTATGAATTTTTCAAGAAAGCTAGACTGCACATCCCACTGCAAAGTAATCAGCAATAAACTAGAGAAAATAAATAACCTAGGAAAAGCCATTGCTGCCAGGAACAGAGGAGCCCCTATTCACGTAGCCAATTAAATCATCCAGACATTAATAAGAGGAGCCATTAACTACTCCCTTATACTATACTCAAACACCAATAAAGCCAACCTACAAAAAATCCTGGTTGGCATAAATAGAGCCACTAGAACAGGATGTGGAGCCTTACCAACAACACCTAACCTGGCCCTAAGAATAGTGAATGGAATGTTGCCTTTAGTTACCGTACTGTTTCACCTCTGCGAAAGATATCAACATAATCGAAGGCTCCAATGAATTTAAGCTATTCTTCACGCTAAAAAAAACTGGCCAAGTTAAAATTTGCTTATGAGATGAAGAACTTGGCCACTTTCATATCAGTACTTTCATTGGCCAAAGAACTTGGCTCCTTTTATTTCAGTAATTTGTTTGGCTAAAGAACTTGGCTCTTTTTACCAAAGCAAAGCCAAAAAGAAGGGTTATGAATATAGCAGTCTATGTATGTATGTATGTACGTATGTTCCATCGCAGCGTCTAAACTACTGAGCCGATTTTGATAAATGAGGTGTCAATCGATTCGTAATTATGGTCCAAGTGACAATAGGATGGATGTTACATCCGGATGACAATATAACGAATGTTACATCGAAAAAAGGGGGGCGCTGAAAAAAAAAATTTGTTGCTATCATATCGAGTGAGATGTCAAATGAAAGACAAGAAAATTCTGAGTTCAAAAATATAAATATAGTGTAATATTAAAATATACCAAGCGACAGAAAAACCATTTTACTAAGTAAATTTCTCTACACCATGGTAAGCGTAAGCGGGATTGTAATATCTATCTATTACATTGATTCCATTGGTTTGATACCCCCCCCCCCCCTCCCCCCAACTCCCTTTAGCGTTGAAATTCCAAAAACTGTTTCTCAGCGATAAGCTATGCGGTAAGTTGCAGATGTACTCCAAATTTCATGAAAATCGGTCCAGTTCTTCCGGGAAAACTTTTTCACCCCTTTTTACCCCCTTAAGGGTTGAGTTTCTAATAACCGTTTTTTAGTGGTTACTTACAGCCTAAAAGGAACGTCCATGCAAAATTTCAAGGTTCTAGGTCAATTTGTTTGGGCTGTGCGTTGATTATGAGTGAGTTAAAACGGAAAAGTTTCAAATAAAAGAAAAGTTTAAAAAACTTTAACCCGACTACGAAAAAATATAATTATATTAAAAAGTTCCAAAATCTTTAACCCGACTAGGGATAAATAAAATAAACTAAAAAGTAAGAAACAATTTCGATGCTGATTGCTATCATCGTCTTATTGAGTAAGACTAGCCTTTTGATATGTTAAGTATATTGCTGTTTATTAAGTTCTATTGAAGTCTGGCAGTTTCACATAAAATAACATTATACTTCAATTCAAATGCCTTGGTCGTGCGTATTTTTTTATTATTTTATTTGTCAACTATGAAATGCAAACATTCTAATTTGATAGAAAAATAAAACTTTTTATGTAGTTAAATATTTATAATAAATTATTATATATATATATATATTATATATATTTTTTTTTTTTGGTTAAGTACCTTAATTTTTGTAATGTTTTAAGTGGCTTATTTATTACTCTGCCCATACATACATACATCGACTGCTAAAATTATAACCCTTCCTTTTGGCTTGGTCGTAGTCGGGTAAAAATACGCACGACCACGGCATTTGAATTGAAGTATAACGTTATTTTATGTGGAACTGCCAGACTTCAATAGAACTTAAGGGGGCAGGGTCAATTACAAAGCCTAAATTTGCATGATTTTTAAGGATTTTTTTACGGTAGAAATAATGATACTAGAATTTTGAAACTGGGAAAAAACTGAATTTTCATCATATTTTATAAATACTAGTTTACATTTAATCTCTTTTAAGCTATATATTCGTGCAGCATTTTCTTTGCAATCTGAGGAGTGAAGATCTTATTGGCCTCTCAAAAAACATTTTCTGATGTTGTAGACTGCAGCCACGAATAGATATCTCTATATATATATATCTATATATATACACACGATTACATTTTAGTATAGTTCGTAAGAAAACATTTGTCTTGATTTTGAGGGCTCAATATAAAACAAATTTTTTTAAATATTTTTGTACGGTAAATGGGCATTCAATCAAATGGTTTTTGCTTTTTATCTCGAAAACGAAGGAAGATACGTCAAAAATTCAAGAGAACAAAAATTTGTATTTTTGCTTGCTTTATCTAAAAAAAATATCATAATTAGAAAAAAGTCAGTGGCGTACACATTTTTTGTCAATAATATCGCTTAAAGTGCCCCCACGAATGCCACTGGACTTAATAACCTTAGTCTAGTTAAGGTGAAATGATCTCCTTATTAATGCAAACAATGCTGCAAAATTTCAAAAAAATCGGACAAAAGATATTGCAGATATTGTTAAAAAACCGATATTTTATAAAAAGTTTAACACCCTGTATTTTGGAAACCATGCATTTCCGGACCTATGTTTATATGAACTTTTTTTCATGAAATGAACTCAGAAATCACCTCCTTAAATATTGCCGTGTTGTTTTTAAACACCCTGTATAAATTGCTTATAAGCAAAGTAGGGATAGCGGTTCTTGCAAAAAAGCCGGTTTCAGTAATTTTGGGTTTTTCACCCCTAAGTTCAACCTGCAAATTCACTAATATAGACAAAAGACAAAGTAGGGGTATTTTTTTGTTCGTAGACCCTATCTTATTTTCAAAAAGGAACATTTTTTCCTAACATACATGAAGTTTACCTGCATTTGCCCACCTAAAAATAGATGAAGAATATTTCTTCCGAAAAAACATTGGCAGTTTTTCTAACGGTTCACTCTGTACGGCATGTCTTCTTCAGAAATTTGAAAAAAAAATTGGTAAGGGTAGGGGGCGGGTGGGGGGTGTGGTGATAAAAAATATGTAGAATGAAATAACGAACAACTTTGCCTTAAACATAAATATGATTGGAGTTCAAAATAATGAGTTACAGGTAACGATTTCGAAGGCAGTCCAGTTGACCTTGAACTGTAAATATCTCAAAATTTTGACGACATGCAGCAAAACGGATGATAAATTCGAGCTCAGCGGCCCAATTTTATCTTAGAACCGTTTAGTTTAATCAATTTGAGTTTTGGCTGTTGCACAGTGTAATTGGTCGTGAGATAAGAAACTTCTTTGATAAGTACTATAATAATACCTATTATAGACATAATTCTCAAGATATGACCTCACCTAATTATTCACAGATAGATGCCAGTATAAATGATTTGCGATATACTTATTGGGATTATGTACTTTCAGGAATTCTCCAAGGTAGCTCACAAATAAACACAATATTGCTATTACATAAAATTGAGGTTTCCATAGAAACAGTTAGTCGAGCTTTTATCGCCTTTGCTAATATGCTAATTCAATCAAAAACATTACAAAAGTTCTACGGATGGCTTAATATGAAATCTCCTATACATTCTGGAATGACAAATCCATCTATTCCAAATTTGGTTTAAATCGCTTGTAAAATAAGTCAATAAAACGGTGGCAACTTTACTAGGGCTGAGCCGCACTGAGTAGAACTGTTATAAGTAATACCAATCACCATTTACTTGTATTAGGTGTGCAAATTGAAACTCGGCTTTTTTTGTTTAAATTTAATTTAATTTAAAATATTCTTATTACAAATATTAATTATCAAAATAATCTCCATTATAATCTATGGTCTTTTGGCATTTATCGGGCAGATGATGAATGCCTTCGCGATAGAAACTTGGTGGTTTTGAAGCAAAATATTCATCGAGCCATTTGCGTACATCTTCAACTTCAGCGAACTGCTGGTCTTTAAAATATGATGACATCGATTTGAACAAGTGATAATCCGACGGAGCCAAGTCTGTTCTCCAGACGCCGCATGCGGGAGAACTTCCCATCCTAAGGAAAAGATGAGGTCCTGGGTTGCTTTCGCTGTATGAGGACGTGCATTGTCATGCAGAAACATCACTTTCCGAGTTCCTTGGCCTGTAAATGATCTTTTTTCCTCCAGAGCATCACTCAATGTTATCAATTGGTCCTGGTAACGATCAGCTGTCACAGTTTGACCAGGTTCCAAAAGCTCATAATGAATGGGTCCTTTGCAGTCCTACCAGACACAGAGTAACACTTTTTTGCCATGAATGTTCCGTTTCGCGACTGATGTTGATGGCTTGCCTGGATCAACCCATGATTTTCTGCGTTTAGGGTTATCGTATAAAACCCACTTTTCATCACCCGTAATGATTTTGTGCAAAAAATTCTTTCTTTTGTACCGAGAAAGCAAATTCATGCAGACGTCAACTCTTCGGTTTTTGTTTTCTTCCATCAGTTCATGAGGAACCCATTTTTCTTCCTTCTGTATCTTTCCCATTGCATGCAATCGAACTGATATTGCTTGATGAGTAACTCCTAACTGTTCTGCAAGCTCTTTTTGAGTTTGGCATGGATTTTCATCCAGTAACATTTGAAGTTCTTCGTCTTCAAATTTTTTTATTGTACCTTAAGGCTAAAATTTCCATCACGAAATCTTGCAAACCACTTTTTCACTGTTGAATGACTCACAGAATGTTCACCCAAGGTCGAATTGATCAATTCCGTAGCCTGAGCAGCATTTTTTTTCATTTGAAAAGAGAATAAAATGCAATGTCGTAAATGTTGCTTATCGACTTCCATTTTTAAAAAATTTGTGAACACGAAATGACAGATTGTAAATGACTGAAACTTATGTCAAATAAACAGCAATAACTAAGCTGCATATATCCAAAATGGCGAGCAAATTGGGTGCGTTCGAATATGTTTTTTAATGCAACCAACTTCACAGCCGAGTTTCAATTTGCACACCTAATACATCCCTGGTAATATGCACATCTGTTAGTAATTACAGGGTTTCCAATGCTTAGAACTATCTAGGTAATTTGAATTTCCAAAATGCGCCCTTCGTAACTTTTATGACCCCATCTGGAGATCCGCCAGGTAGTTTTCCGCAATTAAGAATTCTGCATTTACATTTAGGATTGTAAGAAGGATATTTACTTTTAAGATTCTGAGAAGGCCATGCTGAGAAAAGAAAATAGAAAAATTAGGCAGTCAAGGCCCAACCAAAATGTACATAAGAAAAAATAATAAAACATAACATAAGGCTGGACATATGGGCTTGATGTCCGTAGCTTACGTTCGTCAAGTCGGAAACGTCAAATTTACGTTCGTCAAGTACGCAAGATTGGGTGAGAATCCAACTCTTGCGTATACTGACGGAATTTTGACATTTGGACAAAAGCAATTTGTTGTGTTTACTTTAATTTGATTTAAAGTGAAATGAGTGCGCAAGAAGATTTGTCTGCAAATTTAATCGAAGTAGTGCGCGAGGAGCAAAGTTTATATATCAAAAAGCACCCACTATATTTTAATAAAATTGAAAAAACAAAAAAATGTTGCAAAGTGGCGGAGAAAGTGGGCATATCAGGTTTGTATTCAAAAATGTTTCTCGTAAAGTATGTATTTACTTCAAATTTTATATTTTTTAGCCAATGAATGTGAGAGGAAGTGGCGCTTATTGCGGGAAAAATATTCGCGGGAATTACGCAAGTTAGACATGCCTTCTGGCAGCGGAAATGTAGAAAGTGTAGCGTGGGAATATTTAGAGAGTTTGACATTTCTAAAAGAATATATCGCTCCCAGAAGGTAAGAAATCATGTCAACCACGACAAAAATTTAAATTAAGTATTGTTTTTATTATTTTAAGGACAATAAGCAACGTCGCATCAGGAGTAACATCTCCAGAGCTTCGTCAGAATCACCATTTTCGCCAATTAATTATGAAAGCAACGATGATTCCAGTTCTTCGAAACGTAGGAAAGGCGAAACCACCAAAAAACTTGAAATACAAGTGGCGGAGGAATTCAAAAAAACTTTGAGCGCTTATCGGGAGAAAGCCTAGACAACCCAGGCAACATCAATGGCTTATGCTGGTGAGCCCTTCATAAAGGCATTGATAGGCTGCATGAATGATTTCCCCTCTATAGTAAAGGATAGGGTTCGTAAACAAATGTTTGAATTAGTGATGGAAGAAAAGGCAAAACTAGCCAATACAAATACACCAATATAAGTAGATTTAAATAGGTGTAAGTAGATTTAAATGTAATACAATATTTAACATTTTCTTCATATGAGGACTGATGATAGGTAATAAATATTCAAACGAAGATACAGTCATTCTCGCATGGATAAAAAATTGCTGCGGATCCAATTCTTTTATTTTAAGGAATGCCACAAGATAATATCCCAAGCGTTTTCTTGTTTTATTGATAATTCTGTTGCGTTTTTTGTTTTTGCACTGCTTTGATATTTTGTTATATTGACACCACAACTTGAAGATATCATAAATATCTTCCAAATCTCTCAAATCTTCCATTTTTCAACTAAATTCACACAGATATCAACAAAAACTGGCGCAAATGCATTAAAAATTGGCATATGGATGACAGCTTTCTTTACGTATTCATTTCGGGTACATTTACGTTTTGACGTAATTTTGACATACGAAAGCTTACGTTCGTTCAATTACGCTCGTATTCTTATGTACTTTTTGGTTGCGAACCTGTCAGCAGCGAAGTCGAAGAAAAACTAGTAAGGAAGCAATTGGTCACACCAATTACGTGATACCCCAAATGTAGAAAAATATACTCATTCTATGTAAAAATATAGACATGCATTTTCTTATGTCATTAAGGCAAGTAAGTTGTCCGCGACTGCTTAATTTAAGAGTACTCAGCATGAGCTTTAATTTGATATCATACACTCCCCAAACAGGACAACTCCAAGGGAGGTGGTTCCACCCCCACCCCCACAACCCCAAAAAAAGATTTAAAACATTTACTCCGCCAGAAAGATCCCAATTAATTCATTCATTCTAAATCAAAAAACTCTATGTAAATCCAATTACGTTTACCATCTTAACACTGCCGACGTTTTCTTCCATTTCTATTATTTTAATATCGTGTAGAAAAGACCGTACAAAAAAAATTTCTGACAAATAATTAATTATAATCCGTATTTATAACAATATTTAACGAAAAAAATTCAAAATATAAACATTCAGTCACCAAAATCAACATTTTTGTATTAAAAACGACTCAGGCTTATATGGCAACACTAAGAAGGAGTTGCCCGATTTTGCTCATCTTTGAACTTGACCTTGTATCTAGCTACAAACGTTCTCGAGTTATCGTCTGGACAGACAGACAGACAGACGGACATGCATAAAGCGGTTTCTTTTCACTTCCCAATCACGAATATATAGTTCTTTCTTTTCTGTGACGATTATTTCTTGGCGTTCCAAACGTTCGCTCAAAACTAATATACCCTACATCTAGGGTATAAAAATGAAGTTCCAATGGACTTACAAGGAGCTGATTCCAGGTGTCATACTTCGATTTTCAAGCCGAATATCTAAAATGAAATCGAAAGTGTTATGTTTTCAGCTATTCAAATTTGAAATGCTAAATTCCACCCCTTTACCCCCAATTAAACCCCTTTAAAATGGAATTGAGCCGATATAAAAAAATACGTGTCCAATTATTTTTCAAGACCTTTCATTTGTTGACTTCAAAAAGTTGGGTTTTTGTTATATAAGAAATAAAAATTATTTTATACTTTTTAAGTGTAAGTTTTTTTGAAGTCGGTTCAATTTTTTTTAAAAAGAGTTTTTGGTTTATTATTTTAAATAATAAACCTATGTAATCGAGCACGAAAAAAAAAAATTATAACCCCCCTGAAATTTTGTCAGTTTACGTTTTGAGATATGTAGATTTCAAAAAACGTATAAAAAAAAATTCGTCCGTCCGCCGTCCAGGCTTTTTCTCGGAAACTACTGGAGATAAATTAATTAAATTTGGTTCAAAAATCAAGGAACCAAATATTGAAAAATTCATATTTCCGAAACCGTTCAAGCTTTTTTCATAAAACTCGGAATATACAATGGTCTAATATTACTCAATAGAATACATTTTATTGCATGAATTTATCTTAGTTAGTTTTTGAGTAATGGAATTTTGAAATTTTTAGTCTCCATGAAATATTCCATTTCTTAGTGGATTAAAAGACGTGAAATCACTTCACATGATAACTACTGCCATCTAGCCTTGACTTGAAAAATGTCAAATTTTTTGGAAAAAATAAACCGTTGTGTAAAATTTACAGTGTTTTTTATCAAGCAATGAAACTGCTGCAAGGTTTTTTAGATTGAAAAATGCATTTCAGGACCCGATGACAGAAGTTTATCTTATGTTTTTCCACGCTAATTTACCAACTTTTACCAACTTTAACAAGTTTTTACAATACGAGCACCCTTGCATTCAAGTCCTTCACGATAAAATTATGGAATTCTTCCAAAAACTCTGCAGTAAATTTGTTGAAGTGAGGACCATAAGAGAATGTGTAAAAAATAAAGATTTCACTTGTGGCCATGAGAATCATTTAAATGATGAAGACCTTTTTATAGGAATGGCAACAAAACACAAACTTAGAAAATTGTTCAATGATAGCGATGTATCTCAGCAAGCTGTTACGCACTTTTATCAGTCAGTGAGGGCATTTTTTAACACGTCTCTTGAATACGCACTAAAAAATTTGTCAATTGGGGATTTATTCGTCAAGAGTTGTCAGCTGGCCAACTTTAAAGAGAGATTAAATTTGAACTTTGATGCTGTAGAAAATATTCTCCAAAAACTGGGTTTGCCTGTGTTAACTCTTAATGAAATAGATGAACTATCACAAGAGTTCATATCCTATCAGCTCATGGATGATAATGATATTGACGAAGAGACAAGGAGGAGCGCTACTAATGATGAGGGCTTCATCAGGATGGACGTCGTTTGGGGCCACATTTTCGGAAAACAAAAAGTTGATGGTGGGAAGTACTTCAACCACTTAGAGAAAATAATTGAGGCTGTCCTTGTGTTGCCCCACTCCAATGCAGCTGAACTCACTGAAGAACGAGTTTTTTCTATGATTCGTAAAAATAAAAACGAATTCAGATCTGCTTTAAGCATTGACGGAACCCTGTCATCCATTATAACAGTCAAACTTGCATCGTCGCAAAATCAGACTTTTGAATCTTCTAATGAACTTTTAAAGAATACCAAAAAAGCAACGAAATTTTACAACGATCAACATAAGTGTTGATCAACATAAATTCAATTTAACTTAATTTATACTTTGTCAGCTTAAAGTATTGAGTTTAGTTACAGTACAATTTTATTTAATTACTTATTTTTATTTTTTTTTTATTTTGTTAATTTGTTAATGAATTGTTTTATGTTATTTAGTTAAATTTAAGGCTTAAGTTAGGGAGACGGACCACCCAGAAGGAAACATGGGATTCTTATGAAATTTCGTAAGGACGTGTGTTTTAACGTCTGAAGGACGAATCCGAAGGAATTTTATCAAAATGTTATTCATTTTAGGAAATATTCAACTTGGAAATTTTCAAATTGACAAGTCTATTTGACCACATTCTTAGCACTTAAATACATTTCGTCCTTATCAAAATTACACTAATATCCTTAAAGAACAATCTTTAATCCTGTTTTTCCTTCTAAGTAGTCCGCAGGCCCCTAAAATCACTAAAAAAAATCACAAAATCTTTGTTTACACTTACTGTCAATTGTCATGGTTTTCCTGCTGTCAATTACGTATTTGGACTAGAGCACGTTTGGAAAAGAATGAATATTTTGTATGCACAAATTTCTATTTATCTTAAAGAAATTAATTTTACAATTTTGTTATTATTTAATGTTTGAAATTTATATTCTTAATTCAAAACAATATTAAGCCATTTAATTCTATTAAAAAGGGTTCATATTCAAGCAATATTTACAATTAATTGAAGTCACTCCTTTCTCTGATTCAGCGCTTACTTTAATAGCTGAATATACTTGAAATTACGATTTATTGCGTTAAATTATGTAGAGAATTTATTTTTGTAATTTATTATTAATTGCTTTGAATATATAATATTACGTAAAATATATTTTGTATTATTTAGTTATATTTAATAAGAATGATAAATAAAAATATTCAGAAAATATTTTGAATTTTATTAGAAATTGTCCCTGACTGTAATTTTTATTTACAACCAAATAAGTAAATAATAGAGTAACGGGATTATAATATATACACGTTCATTTGAGCCGTGCGTAGGTGTACTTCCGATCATTCTTTTACGAATAGTGGCAGCGTTTAAAATAATTATCATTTTGTGGAATTATTTTTATAAATTGTTGTTGAAAAATCTTGTGTAGGTGTGTAAATTATTGAGAAAATGGTAAGTACTTTTATTGCAAACATTATTTTGTAATTATAAGAAGCAATTTAAATAGTTAGTTTATATTATTAGTTTTTATGCATAATATATGAATCATGATTAAAATTTAAATTAAAACACATATGCGTGCTTGCCATGTGCAAAGTTAACTTGAACGGCGCATTTTAAATGTTTTTAATTTCAGAATTATGATTAAAATAAATTTAAAACACATATGCGTGCTTGCCATATGTGCAAAGATTATTTGAACGGCGTTAAATTTGAATTTTTGCTATTATCATGTGAATTGATAATTTTAATATTAAATGTTTGTTATTGTTTTAGGCTTCTAGTAACCAAAACAAAATTACTTTAGAAGACATATTTCTAATGTCCCGCGATATGCCTGCGTTCGTGCAAGCACTGCAAGAATGGGGAGCGATCGCGGTGGAAGGCCTGCTTATATGCAAGGAGTGTGGACAGGCCATGAAACTGAAGAGTGTGAGCAGGGAGGACGGGTTTAAGTGGGAGTGTCTGGGCCACATCGTTAAAAAAAAAGAAAACTGTGAGGTGCCGGAGGCGGCAAAGTATTAGAAAAAATACATTTTTTGACAACTCAAAGCTTAGTCTTAAGCAAGTAAATATCGCATTGTCTAATTTTTGTTTAGAAAGTAAACATTTTTATGTTAGATTGTAATGTTTTGCCATATGTGGGGCAAGAATATTGAATTAAAAATAATTCAGGCCGAAACCCGTATGGCCAACGTTACGGCTGTAGATTGGAACTCCTTTTGTAGGGAAGTCGTAATCGACTTCTGTATGCGCCGGGAAAAACCCATAGGTTAGCATTATAATACATAATTTTTCTGTTAACGATGAGTTTTATGAATTTATTTAGGTGGTGTCAATATGACTGTAGAGATTGACGAATCGAAATTTGGCAAGAGGAAATACCACAGAGGGCACTATGTTGAAGGGCAATGGGTGTTTGGTGGTGTTTGCCGCGAGTCCGGAGACGTATTTCTGATGCCTGTGGAACGTCGCGATGCGTCAACACTGATCCCCCTCATTGAGAAGTGGATTACACCCGGTAGTACAATCATCAGTGATTGCTGGAAGGCGTATGACGGGTTGGATGAGGCGACGTTCACGCATCTAAAAGTTAACCATTCAGTTAACTTTAAGGATCCGGAAACAGGTGCCCACAGTAATACCGTCGAAGGAATGTGGCGCCATGCCAAACGGAAGTTGCCCGAATACAATAGGAGGAAGTCCTTCTTGGTCGGTTATCTTGCCAAATTTATGTTTCTTCACTTTTGTAAGGTGAATAATCTTGATACCACCGTGGAGTTTTTTAAGGCGGAAGGAGTCCTTTACGATCCCTACAGACGATATGTTGACGAGTCTACAGAGTTGGAGGTAAAGTGAATATTCACAAATTTAGTAATTTCAATTAAGAAAAAATTTTCACGGGAAAGGGAAGCATCTGTTGAAGAGCTTCCAAGAGCCGCTGTAGGATGGTGTTATTTGTTGGTAAATTTTTATTGTATTTATTTTTTTAATAGGTAGCCGGGCCGAGCTCCGATATGGGGGAGAGCGGAGGTGATGGGTCCTTAAATTCAGAGGTGAGAAGATTTTGAGTAATTGAATATGTTTAAAAGCTATTGTTTTAATAGGAATTTTATGACCAATATGAGTAGGAGGTTTTTTTTTTGGGGATTAGGGCTACTGGCGATACCCCGTTAACAAAAACGAATGATTTGACTGCCTCATGGGCCATTTGGAAAGTCAAAAAAAAAAAAATACTTTCTATACACATATATTTATTGGATTAATAGATTGTATTTAGTTTTATTAATTTACAATGTGGTACACTGAATGTTTAACAGTAAATAAACAATGAAAATAAATTGAATTTTAAAAATTTGACAAAAATATATATTTATTTTTAGATGGGTTTACCATTTAAATTTAATATTTTACGTTTTATTAAGTTTAGTGCATACGCACGCTCTCTTCTTGCATATCCCTCATTAGGGTCGTCAAAATATCTGTATCTCGCAAATATTTGGCGAGATCTATCGCGAGTATAATGCTGTTTTAATGTGAACATCATTTAGTAGTTCAGCAGAAACACCGTTTTGGTAACTGAATGTTACAAGTTTTAATCGATTTATATCACTTAAATTTTTGTCCCACATCATTATCCTTATGTAAAAAGGCCACTTGTTAGGTTTCCCAATAATGTCTTGTAGTAAAAGCCACGGATTATTTATAATTTGGCTCACTGAATTCAATTTCTCAGAATTTGAAAAAAAAAATGCACAAAATGGTAATTATTTTCAACACTGCAACTATTCGTAAAAGAATGATCGGAAGTACACCTATGTACGTCTCAATTGAAATTGTATATATAACCCCGTTACTTTATTATTTATTTATTTGGTTGTAAATAACAATTACAGTCAGGGACAATTACCAATAAAATTCAAAATTTTTCCGAATATTTTTATTTATCAATCTTATTAAATATAAGTAAGTAATGCGAAATATTGTTTTACGTAATATTATATATTCAAAGCAATTAACAATAAATTACAAAAATAAATTCTCTAACATAATTCAACGCAATAAATCGTAATTTCAAGTATATTCAGCTATTAAAGTAAGCGCTGAATCAGAGAAAGGAGTGACTTCAATAAATTGTAAATATTGCTTGAATATGAACCCTTTTTAATAGAATTAAATGGCTTAATATTGTTTTGAATTAAGAATATAAATTTCAAACATTAAATAATAACAAAATTGTAAAATTAATTTCTTTAAGATAAATAGAAATTTGTGCATACAAAATATTCATTCTTTTCCAAACGTGCTCTAGTCCAAATACGTAATTGACAGCAGGAAAACCATGACAATTGACAGTAAATGTAAACAAAGGTTTTGTGAATTTTTTTAGTGATTTTACGGGCCTGCGGACTACTTAGAAGGAAAAACAGGATTAAAGATTGTTCTTTAAGGATATTAGTGTAATTTTGATAAGGACGAAATGTGTTTAAGTGCTAACAATGCGGTCAAATTGACTTGTCAATTTGAAAATTTCCAAGTTGAATATTTCCTAAAATAAATAACTTTTTGATAAAATTCCTTCGGATTCGTCCTTCAGACGTTAAAACACACGTCCTTACGAAATTTCATAAAAATCCGACGTTTCCTTCTGGGTGGTCCGTCTCCCTAACTTGTTCCAAATTTAATTTTGTTTTCTGTGAAAACTCTACGAATTTGTATTTACAAAACATAATATGTGCGAAATAATATTATGTGAAAATAAATTTTACTGTTATAACTCTTTTTGGCATGTTTGAATTTTCTCACGCAATCTCACGCATTTTTTGTTGAACCATCACGCATTGACAATTCTCTAGGTTGACAGGTCTTTCTAGTGTTCAGTTGCAGTAAAGGGGTCGCACAAACATGAAATGCATTAAATAACTAGTTATGTGCACTAACCTTGGATTGTCCTGTTTCCGATTACGAGAAACTTCCTACAATTAACTAATTAAGACGCACAATATCCTAAAAGCACTCCCCGAATGAATTCGTCACTTTCTTTTTACCACAGAACGCAGGATATATATTAATATAATTGCTATTTAGCAATTTTTTTTTCAGTTTTTTCAATTAAACTGCACGGAAAATTTTCGCACTACCGGCTATCGAAATTAATTGCATTTCCTGCAAGAACACGCTCAGACAAGAATTATCGCCGATGACAGATAACTGATAAACAACTATTTTGCCGCTCACTCAGAGAAACATCGGTTGTCTTGCCAACCTGTTGCTCAGGCATTGCCACTTTGATATGTATGTATCCATAATTTCGATAATCTTCCGGGCTAGAATAACAAATGATATTATTATTCAAAAAATTCGACTTTTCACATAATGTTTAGAAGTTATCGCAACCAATTTTTATAATTTCGATGTAAAATAGAAACTAATTATAATAAATTCCTTTCGGAAAGTGCTTATCTCTACACAAATAATATTAAAAACGTCATAATTTATCCAAGACACTGACCGACAAGACACTGTTTGGTTGGATCCTAGCTTAAAGATAACACAACGAAACATGTGAAATGTTTATACGAAAACATTCAAGTGCCCTGTCAAATGTCTTTTTAGTTTTTAAGCGAAATACGCGTTCAAGGTAAATTTTATTTATCCGTGTAGAATAATAATATGAGCAACAGTTTAGATAGATTAGGTATATAACTTACATAATTATAGAAGTTGCATTAATTATCTTCACAACAAAATTGTGGTACCTTCACGTTTCACTATACATCTATAATTAAAAATAAATTTCAAAACAATCAAAGATTATTTGATTTTATGAATTTTAGTTATACACAAAGTGCAGAAATAATAATATAAAAAAGTACAGGTACAGATGAAGATAATGTTGATGGGTGTTGCAACTACAAGCTTTTTTGTAGTTGGGGGCGAAAATCGAGAAAAAGTACTAATTTTGATGAACGAACTTTATTGCTCGGCGGTCCACAAAGAAGAGAGAGAGTTTTTGGCAGAACAAATTTAGTGAGCCTAGAGCGGTAGTATTCCTATAAATCCACAGTTAGTTTCAATTGGGGCATAACTAATATCTATAATTCTTTACAATTCAAAATAGGTCAGTTAGAAACAGCTTGAAATTCACAATTCAATTTTGGTTCTAGTAACTAAATTAAAATATAGCTAAAGTGACCGAACATGCGGCCGGCCTTGAAGGCTTCCAGGGGAGCTTCAATTTTAACTTGTTGGCAGTGGTGCAACCTTGCGGAGGGCACGCTGGATAACCCCGTTGGGAGTTCGAACTTCGACCACTCGTATTTTTCCATCCGTGCCTTTAATGCCTCTTACTATGCGTCCCAGCTTCCATTTATATGGTGGTAGTCCGTCTTCGTGTACTAGAACCATGGTTCCGGGAAGGATGTTCGCGATCTCGCTGGTCCACTTCGATCTCTGCTGCAATTGCTGTAGGTATTCATTTGTCCATCTTCGCCAGAAATGCTGATGTAGCGCGGAGACGCGCTGCCACCTGTGTAGGTAATTTAATTTGTTAAAGTCATAGGCAGGTTCTGGGAAGGTTTCCAAGGGAGCCTGATTGAGGAAGTGCGCTGGGGTAAGGGCTTGGAAGTCATTTGGATCGGTGGAGAGGGGAGTTATGGGTCTGGAATTCAACACTCCTTCAATTTGTACCATCGTGGTGGTCAACTCTTCGAAAGTTAGCAGCGCACCGCTGAGGGTGCGTAAAAGATGGGCTTTGGCCGACTTCACCGCCGCTTCCCAAAGCCCGCCAAAATGTGGCGCTCTGGGGGGAATGTGGTGAAATTCAATTGAGTTATTGCTGCACCACGAGACGATTTCCCGTTGGGTGTTTTCATCCAGGAAGGCCAGCTTGAATTCTTCTAGCGTCCGTCGGGCTCCGACGAAGTTGGTTGCGTTGTCGCAGTACAAGTGTCGACAGAGGCCTCGCCGTCCAGTAAATCTTTTAAGGGAGGCTATGAAAGCGTCCGCGGTTAGGTTGGAAACCACTTCGAGATGAACAGCTCGAGTACAGAAACACACGAATATTGCTATATATGATTTGTAGACGGCCTTTCCACGCATTCGATGGGTTGTAAGTATAGGTCCGCAGAAATCTACTCCGCTGTGAGTAAATGGAATCGAGATTCGGACTCGGCTTTCCGGCAGGTCACCCATGATTTGTTCCGCGAGCCGGGGTCGATAGCGAATGCAATGTATACACCCACGAACTATTTTTCTTGCGCATTCGCGGGCGTTGATGATCCAGAAACGTTGATGAATCAAGGCTACAAGCGCCTGTGCGCCGGCGTGGAACTTCGTCAAGTGCAAATGCCGAACATACGATTCAACGAAAGGGTTTTTTCCAGGCAGTAAGATCGGGAAACGTTGATCAGAAGGTAACTCCGAGTTTTTCAGGCGACCCCCTACCCTCAACAGCTGTCGATTTATGGTGGGATGGGTTTCTAGAAATGGTGCTAATTTACGCAACGCACTCTTTCTAGGGGGGTAGTCTCCTTGTTCCAGCTGACGTATCTCTTCCCCAAAGGTATGTTGTTGTATGACCCAGACCAGGTGCATGAAGGCGTTGTCTATTTCCGAAGCTTTAAGCAGGCACGATTGACTCGTCTGCGGCGAAGTGTTGCCTTGTACTCTGTTGTAGAAACGCAGAATATAAGCGAAGCGACGACAGTTCTTCATGAAGGAACTGCATGAACATATAGTGTCCACAAAACTGCTTTGATTAGCGCTTACTAGGACCGACTTTACTTTTTTCCTTGCTGGTAAATCTTCCTCGGACACATATGGGGTTTTCTGCGGCGGCCAACTGTCTTTGGTGGCCCACAGGAACTCCGGACCTCGAAACCAGATTGATGTAGCAAGCTCCTCAGCGCTCATGCCTCGTGAAACTATGTCCGCCGGGTTAGCCTTGGAGTTGACGTGCCGCCACGGCACGGATTGTGTGAGGTTCTGGATCTCTGAAATGCGATTGGCCACATATGTTTGCCACTTAGAGGGATGATTAGCCAACCAAGCCAAAACAATTCGAGAGTCAGTCCAAAGAATTTCCTCCGTCACGGGTTTGGGAAACTCGTCACGAACCTTAACGAACAATTTTGCTAGTAGTAAAGCGGCGTTTAATTCTAAATAGGGTAACAATCGGATGATCCTCATAGGGGCAACCTTGGACTTTGCTGCTAGCAAGGTAACGAATATGTTACCATTTGTGTCTATAGAACGAGCATAAATACAGCAACCGTACGCTCTTTCCGAAGCATCCGCGATTCCATGCAAGGCGATCTGCTCCACCTGGCCCAAGCAAAGCACCAATCGAGGAATTTTTATTTGATTTAAACCCAACAGTTGAGATTTGAACGAACGCCACCTAGATTCCAACTTCGGAGAGTTGCTGATTGGTTTGTAATGAAATCGGAATTCGTCGCTTGTCGGCTCCCAGATTATACCTAACGTTTTTACTACATCATCGTCATTGATCTTGATAGTTTTCTCACGTTCGGCTTCTGGAATTTGCGATAAGAGTTGGATATCATTAGAGTACCACTTACGAAGATGAAATCTGCCCGATTTCAAGATCCTGTCAACGTCTAGGCGAACTTCCTCCAACTCCTCACGAGTGTCGGCTCCAGTGAGAAGGTCGTCCATATAAAAGTCCTTTGCGACAATCGTTGATGCCTTAGGCAGTTTGGAATGAAAGTCCTCCGATAATTGCCGTAAGCAGCGAGTGGCCAAGAACGGTGCAGAAGCGGTGCCATAGGTCACGGTGTTTAACCTGAAAATTCTTTTTTCCTGGGATGGTGATTCCCTCCACAAGATTAACTGGAAATTTCGATCCTCAGGATAGACTAATACTTGCCGATACATGGCTGAAATATCGGCTGTTAAAGCGTATTTGTGACATCGAAACCTGTTGATGATTGAGAACAGATCATCTTGAATTGTAGGTCCTACCATTAGCACATCATTTAACGAACGCCCGGATGATGTTCGGCAGGATGCGTCAAATACTACGCGGATTTTAGTTGTCGAGCTTTGGGGCCGTAATACACAACGATGTGGTAGAAAATAGAACCTCGACGGCAGGTCTCTCATTTGGATTTCCTCCATGTGTCCTTCCGAAAGATAATCCTGTAAAAATTGAGAGTACATGACTTTTAGGTCTGGATCCTTTTGGAGCTTCTTCTCTAAATGGTGGAGTCGTCGGCTCGCTATCTCTAGAGTGTTTGGAAATTGCTCCGAATAATCCTTGAAGGGCAGCTTCACCATGAACCGTCCGTCGGATAACCGTCGCGTGCTCGCGCAGAAAAGCTCCTCGCACTTGGCATATTCCGGCTTGAGTGGAACAGAGTGCTCTACTCCTTCTTCCTTCCAAAACATTTCCACTAGTGCATCTAGCGTCAGATGTTCGGATGTGCTCTCACAGATGAATACTGAAGAACGCTGCGAAGGGTCGGAACATCGGCCGGATACTACCCAGCCTAGAACGGTTTTTTGGAGGACAGGCAAGTTGTCACCCAATTTAATTTGTCCAACGCACAATAATCTGAAAAATACATCTGCTCCGATCAACAGGTCTACTTTTTGAGGCTGGAAGAAAAGTGGATCAGCTAACTGAATATTGTCTGGGACTTGCCATTCATCCGTTTTAACGAGATTTTCTGGTTGCATTCCAGTAATATGTGGTAGAACGTAGAATGATAAGTCTGTTTGAAAATCTGAGATACGCGATTTGATGCTTGTTTGCATCGACCAACGCACTTCCGACGATGTGTTTCCTATTCCACTGATAGCTAATGAAGCCTTGGATCTAGGTAAATTTAGAAGTTGCGCCAGATGCTCTGAAACGAAATTTAATTGGGATGCTGAATCCAATAGAGCTCTGGCGTAGTGGTATTGACCCGTTCTATCCTTTATCTTCACTATCGCGGATGCGAGGACTACTTGGCTTCCTGTTCCCTCATTGGAAAGTAAAGTCGAGGCTAGGGAACTTTCTGCCGGTGCAGATGCATCCCTGGATTGAGCATCACTCATGCTACCCGTAATAGTCGAGGTACTAGCGTATCTGTGCAACAATGTATGGTGGGGCATGGAGCACACCCTGCATTTTGAAGAGCGACAGTTCTTTACTCCGTGTCCTATTGCAAGACAATTGATGCATAACGATTTAGCTTTGGCCTTTTCGAAACGAGCTGAAACCGGGAGCTCTAAAAATTGAGGACAATTTTGAATATAGTGATCAGAACAGTTGCAGAACTGGCAGCTAGTTCTAGACGCTGTTAACGAGGTAGTCAGGTGACCGATTTTCTTTTTCCTCCCTAGATTGGGCTGCTTGAGTGTCGATGAATTTGCATCCACTAGGTTTTGCTTCGCTTCTAGGAATTGGCAGCGTTTATTTAAAATTTCGCAACATTGTTCCCAGGAGGGCAGCGTAGAATGATCAATATTCTCCTCTAACCTACTAACGGAGTCAGGATCTAATCTAGCTACGGCTAAATGGATGATGAGAGCGTTCATGACTTCCTCAGCACTACCCAGACTCAGTAAAGCACTTAAATGCGCGGAGGCGCTATCCACTAGGAGCCTTAGCTGCTCGGCGGACCCTCGAGAAACTTTGGGCAAATTGAAGAGATCGACTATGTGCTCTTGGAAAGTGAGATACAGATTATTGAACCTAGACTCTAATTGAGCCAATGCCTTGGCGTAATTACTTTCACTGATTTCGAACGCTTGGATCGCTCTCAACGCAGGTCCCGTCAGGCAGCTGCGCAGGTGATTAAACTTTTCAATTGCACTTAAATTTTGATCTGAGTCGACTAATTTAGAAAAGCACCCTATGAAATTCGGATACTCCGAGTATTTACCACTAAACTGAGGCAATTTAAGTTTGGGCAAATTATGTTTAGAACTTGATGGAGGAGCCACGTACGTGTCATCTGCCACCAGCGAGAATCTCCTTTGATAACTTGGCATTAACGACAGTATTTTAGCTTTAGTTGTACAATAGAGGTCCTCAAGCTCCTTACGAGTTTCGATTTCTTGACCACTTTCTGCACTATTTTCTCTGCACTCTTTTTCTATAGCCGATTGATACACTAGAACTTGTTTGAAATAAGAATCGAGGATTCCTAGCCGGCATTCGAGCTCTGTATGATCTAACGTGTCACCTTTTGTTTCAATGAGCCTTTTGATACGTGTAATGCATCCGCGTGTCGTCGACCGCTGTGACTTCGCGCTAGCTAAATCCGTCATATTTCACAAAGTTTATTTCGGAAAATATGCCACAAGTAAATTAAATCGATAATTGTTCACTTGGAAGGACAGTTACTATATTTGCTAAATACTTAACAAAGAGATACGAGTCTGGTGCACGAAAGCACCGTAATTGCAGCTCCAATGTGCACACTAAATTTTTGTGTAATTTGTTTTATGATAAAACTTTTATCTGCAAGCCCTGCAGTTACGATTTTATTCTCAACCGATTCAAAAATTAAATTGTAGAATTAGAATTGTAGCAAAGCTTTACCTTGGTATTCGACGATTGCTCTTATTACCTCGTGGTGATGCTTGCTTGGGAAGGTTAATTAAAGGACAATTTCGCACGACGAAAACGATGTCTCGTGATGATTAAACTCCAGCGCTGATCGAAAATTCCAGTGCTGGTCAAGTAGAATCTGCAACGAATGTTTAATCCCACGATGAACGAAGTGTAGTGAAGCTCCTGATAATGATACTCGAAATAACTGGTCGGCAGCAATTCTAAAGATGAATCCAACGACGAAATGAAGTACGCTGCACCAGTCACCATGCAAATGCAAATTATTAAAAGTGCATTCACTTACAACGATTAGCCAAATTTTTCCTTTACGAAATTGTCCCTGCTCGGGCGCCAAATGTTGCAACTACAAGCTTTTTTGTAGTTGGGGGCGAAAATCGAGAAAAAGTACTAATTTTGATGAACGAACTTTATTGCTCGGCGGTCCACAAAGAAGAGAGAGAGTTTTTGGCAGAACAAATTTAGTGAGCCTAGAGCGGTAGTATTCCTATAAATCCACAGTTAGTTTCAATTGGGGCATAACTAATATCTATAATTCTTTACAATTCAAAATAGGTCAGTTAGAAACAGCTTGAAATTCACAATTCAATTTTGGTTCTAGTAACTAAATTAAAATATAGCTAAAGTGACCGAACAATGGGTGTATTGAATTTTAAAGAAAGGATAAATCATTTCTTTAGTTAAACGATTCTGAGCAAAGTTTTAGTATATGAATAAAAAAAAAAAAATAATAAAAACTAAAACTCCACTACGGCTTTAACTGCCCATTCAAAAGTTATAAAAAAGATTTATGTTAGTAATTGCTAATTAGACCTCTATTTGTAAAAACGACGTATTCACACCTTTTTTCTCAATTCAGATAATTATTAATGTAGTGTGACTACGGCGCTTTTACTAATAGAGGTCTAATTAGCAGTTACTAAGTCTTGTTTATAACTTTTGAATGGGCAGTTAAAGCCGTAGTGGGGTTTTATTTTTTCTTACTTTATTTTTATTTTATATTTTTTCGTGCCATGCCTCCCTGAGAATGTATGTATCTACTAGATTTCTATCTAGAATCTAGAATAATCGACTATAATTATATTAATAAAATATATATACACTTACACGCTGGCGGCCGTAATTTTGAAGATATTTTGACCGAATTTTATTATATTATTTCCAGATCTAACAGCTTGGTTTAGTTCGTTAGATAGAAAAATCGTCGCCAGGGGGTAGGCGTGGGAGGGGCTTTGAAATGTATAAAAAATTATATCTTTGACTCTGTGAAGTTTAGAGAGAAACTTTGTTTGCAAATTTTATAGTACTCCCTATGAAGCTTATGGTGGCACCAAAGTTTCCCGTTCTGTGCGGAATCGTTGAGAAGCTCTTAATGAGTTATTTATAAATCAATAAATAACTAGGTTTTTGATTTTAAAATAAATTACTTAATCTTTACCTATAAAACAGTATGAACCGTGCGTGACTGACAGACAACGCATAGCCCAAACCGCTGGACCTAAAGAGCTGAAAATTTTACAGTGCATTCCTTTAATGACATAGATATCCGCTAAGAAAGGATTTTTCAAAATTCCGCCCCTAAAGGGGTGAATAATGGAAATTCCTTTAACATGACGTCACAGAAATTCTTTTCCACGTCTCTTCTTTGTGCGGATCTTCGTAGGCGAGAACGATCCCTCACTGAGAAAATGCGGGCCAGCGGCATGCACACGGCTGACGACGAACGGGCGAACATAAGTGCGTGCATGGTGGAATGATATATCTGGAACTGGGGTGTCTGCTTAATGGCCAGGGGTAAAGTGGGCGACAGACGCGTATTTGGCATCCTTTGCGTGAGTGACTTGGTGCTATTCAGTTCGTTTTTAAAAGTAAGAAAATGGTTGAGGAAATTTTATTTGTTGACGGGGAAAATGTCCCTCAAACTGTCGTTCCTGTCGTGCCACGTATTCCCTTAATACCTAATGATCACCCCTTTGATTTTAAGAGACTACAATTTCCCATCAAAGTTTGTTTCCCCATGACGATTAACAATTCTCAGGGTCAAACTTTAAAATATGCAGGCGTAGATTTAAGGGAAGATTATTTCTCCCACGGTCAGTTTTATGTCGCTTGCTCATGAGTAAGGTCGCCCATGAGTCTGGTAATATTAGTGCCACCCAATAAAAAAAGAAAAAACATTGTTTATAAGGAAGTCCTCTGAATATTTATTCTCTTTGGCATCGTGCGTGAAATTTGGGAGACCAATATTTAAATTGATTTATTACACAAAATTGAAAAGTCAGGCTATCTACTTAAATCAATTAAGTTCTGTAAAAGTTTAAAATCCGGAAAAGAGAATGTTATTGTGGCAGTACCAACAGACGAGGCAGTACCGACGAACTAGTCTCGAAGAGGCGACAACGACGAAAGAAGAAGAAGATTTGGAGAAGGAGGCTAAGTCGTACTTTTGACAACCGCCGTGTAAGACGTAGTTGAAGTTAGTGCTGAATAAATAAATGAGAATATTGTGATAAATAAAGTATTTTAATAAACAAACCCGAGTTTTACATCTCAGAAGTTAAATAATAATTAACTAATTTGTTTTAAAAATTTTTTTTTGTATTACATTATACCTAATTACATTATACTTCATATTGTTATTATAATACAAAAGGTTTGTCCTTTGAAGAAGCAATAAATATAGATAAAGAGGCGAACAACAATAAAAATGTATTACGATTGTTTTTAATAGAAACCACTATGTGTTTAATTATTTTTTATTTTCTATATCAAATAAACTTTCTTTTATTTTCACTTCGTTGTTGCAACGCGTGTGTGTTACATTTTTTTTTCCTCTCTATCATAATGTCATCTTTTTTTTCTCGCCAAAGGCTGCGTTCGCAATTATTGGTTTTTGTTGAGCTCACGTCTAGATGGCGTGAACATCCGGCCGGCCTTGAAGTACCATCTTCAATAGAGACATCGGTTATCAAAGGGCAAACTTTCACAATTGGTCGTCGAATGATGCCATTTGATGTTCTAATAGATACGACCCGAACTAAGTTGTCCTTTCCCGGGTGGAGATCAGTAATTTGTCCCAAAGGCCAGTTGCAGGGTAATGTCGCTTCGTCTTTGATTAGAACCACATCGCCGATTTGAGGATTTGCTTCCGGGCGCTGCCACTTCCAGCGTTGCTGCAATTGAACAATGTAGTCATGTTGCCATCGACGCCAAAACTCTTGATGCAATCTTTGTTGATATTCCCATCGTTTTAACAAGTTAATATGCTGTGTTTCCTGATGTTGTGTTTCTGGAACGGAGTGAAGAGGACGTCCAATGAGGAAATGAGCGGGTGTTAGTGCTTCAAACTGATGGTTGCTAATTGATCTGATGACTAGCGGGCGAGAATTCAAACAAGCTTCAACTTGACATGAAAGGGTGTTAAACTCCTCGAAAGTCAACATTGCTAAACCAACAACACGTCGTAAATGACTCTTCATTATCTTTACAGCCGCCTCCCAGATTCCGCCAAAGTGTGGAGCTCGTGGTGGGATACGATGCCATCGAATGTTTAGTTCGCTCATTCCTGTTGTCAATTTATGATGATAGTCTGCAGAACGGATGAACTGTTGCAGTGTCTTCAATTCCGTGTCGGCACCACGAAAATTCGTGCCGTTGTCACTGTAGATATTGCTGCACACTCCTCTACGAGCGGCGAAACGCTTGAACGCTGCTAAGAAGGCATCCGTGGTTAAATCAGTGCATATCTCTAAATGAATCGCGCGTGTGGCAAGACATATGAATACTGAAACATAAGCCTTGTAGGTTTTAGCGCCACGGCCCTTCCATGTTTTTATTTTAAACGGCCCTGCGTAATCCACTCCAGTGTTGTCAAATGGCTGGCCAACTACAACCCTGTAGCTCGGGAGGTTGCCCATCTTCTGCTCGTATGAGTGGCCGCGTTGACGTAGACAAATTGTACAGGTATGAACGCATTTTCGAACCAATTGTCTTGCACCTAGAATCCAATATTCACGCGATAACACTGAGAGTAATTGCTGAGCTCCACAATGTAGGTATTGTAGATGTAATTCATAAATGAGCAATTTTACATATTTATGGTGTTTTGGTAAGACAATTGGATGTTTCTGTCCGTAACTGAGAGTTGAGTTTTGAATTCGTCCACCCACACGAATAATTTTGTCATTGTCTAAAAATGGATCCAGATTAATTAATTTGCTTTTGATACGTACCGGCAGATCAGCGTGAAGACGTTCAAGTTCAGGTGCAAAATATTCTGCCTGAATGTTTTTTATCCACAAAAGTGATGCACGGTGTAATTCATCGACAGTCAATGGCTTAAAGGTGCGATCTCTTGAGGAGCTATGACTGCGATGAGTACGCCAACGAAAACAATATGCCGTAAAACGAATCAGTTTACGTTTTGTGCTGAACCGGTCAATAAGATCATTCTGATGATCTTGCTGCGTTGTCAATAGAATCTTCAGTCTTGCCTCTGATCCTATCTGAGTCTGTTGCTTGTCACTAAGTTCAAGGCATTGCTTTGACGAACTGGTGTTTAGGATATCAGCAGATGGACCATGCCACCACAGTGACAACTGTGACAATTGTACAGCTCCAATTCCTCGTGAAGCGCAATCACATGGATTGTTAGCTGAGGAAACATGATGCCAATGATGTACTGGGAGTACCTCCAATATTTCAGATATGCGGTTGCCTATAAATGCCTTCCAACGTCTTGGTGTATCAGACAGCCATGCCAAAACTATCGTTGAGTCGGTCCATGCGAAAACTTGCATGTTATTGGATACCTTGAGGGCAGTTTTCACCTTGTGCACCAGTTTTGCTAATAAGTGCGCTGCACAAAGTTCAAGTCGTGGCAACGTTTGTTGTTTTAAAGGGGCCACTCTCGTCTTAGCTGCTAGGATGTGCATATGAATACTTCCGTCGGCAGATGTAGATTTCATATAAACCGCTGCGGCGTAAGCCTTTTCCGACGCGTCCGAAAATCCATGGAGCTCACAGGAACCCTCCTTAAAATGAATCCAACGAGGTATTTGCAGATGATTTAGACATGTCAATTTCTTACAGAATTCAATCCATTCATTTGCAAGTTCAGGTGGGAGTTGTTCATCCCAATCTAGATTTCGTGTCCAGAGTAGTTGCACGAATAATTTGAGTTTTATTATACATGGTGATAATAAACCTAACGGATCGTACGTCTTGGCCAACTCGGACAGAACTCGCCTTTTAGAAATTGCTCCTTCCGTGTTTACATTCACTGAACATCTGAATACATCTGCAGTGGTGTCCCATTTCAGTCCAAGGGTGTTTATAAAGATCGTTTTATCAAATGGATTTGACGTTGACTCTTCTTGTAGTTCTGGTGGAATCTGCATTTGTAGTTCAGCAGAGCTTGTTGCCCATTTGCGAAGTTGAAATCCCGCAGAATTGAGAATCGTTGTAAGCTGATGAATCGCGTCTCGTGCCTTTGAAATTGCATCAGCACCTGAAATAAGATCATCCACATAGAAATCTGTTCGTAAAACTTCTGCTCCAATTGGGAAACGTTTAGATTCATCTTCAGCGAGTTGTTTCAATACTCGAATGGCTAGAAAGGGTGCTGATGAGACACCGTATGTTACAGTCAGTAATTTGTATGTGCGCATCGGTTGTTTTGGATCTGTTCTCCAAAGAATACGTTGGTAATCGGCGTCCTGACTGTTGATTGGAATTTGCCTATACATCTTGCAAATATCAGCAGTATATGCATATCGATGTTTTCTGAATCTAATAAGAAGTGTCAATAAATCGTCTTGTATTGTTGCACCGACAAGCAAATTATCATTCAGCGACGTTCCGGTTGAGGTTTTTGAAGATGCATCAAATACGACGCGTAATTTTGTCGTTGTGCTGGATGCCTTAAGTACCGCGTGGTGGGGTAAGTAATAGCTCTGTCCTGTTTGATTGAAGTCTTCTGCAGCTGGTACTGGTGCCATATGTTGTAACTTACAGTACTCATCGATGAAGTCGAAGTATCCTTGCATGAGTTCGGGATTGGACTGAAATCGTCTCTCAAGTATAATTAGTCTGCGTACAGCAGCAGTTCTGGATTCCCCGAGAGCCTTTGCATTAGGTTTAAAGGGCAATCTCACCTCGTATTTGCCGTTATTTAAGCGAACATGAGTAGTAGTAAAACTTTGTTCACAAAGTTTTTCCTCTTCAGTGAATTCCTCCTTGTCGTTTACATTTTCAAGTTGCCAAAAACGTTGCAACTGTTGATCAAGATCGATTGAACTCAACAAAGTTAAATACGGTTGAGGTTCTTCAACTGTGGTGGCGTCGCCTCCGATCAGCCAACCAAATTGTGAGTTGAGAGCAATCGGTGCACCAGAAGGATGGACAATTTTACCGTCTTTAATTACACGGAAAAATACCGCCACTCCAAGCAGCAGATGCACACGATCCGGTTGGTTGAAATCAGGATCAGCAAGATGCAAATGATCAAAGAAGTTTTCCTCAGAATCCAATTTGTATTTGGATTGAGGTATATTCGTGGTGATGTTACTTAAAATAAAGGCAGTCAGTGACATAGTGCACTCCTTTACATACCTGGATGTGATTGTGATGTCAACTTTACCACTGGTTGTTTGAGACTTGTTTGCACCAATTCCTGAGACTGGAAATTTGGCATGAGCGCGACGCAAGCCCAAATGTTGTACTAGAGATTCCGAAATGATAGTCGTCTCGGAACCAGTATCCAATATTGCACGACAACGGTGTTGCTGTCCATTGGCTGATTGTATGAGAATAACCGCAGTGGGCAAGAACGAACGAGACATACTGTCCGCTGATGATGAAGTTAAAGTAACTGACGGGATTGAAGGCCTACTATTTAATTGTTCCAATGTTAGCCCTGTTTGTGGTGATACGTTAGGCATATTAGATGTACTTGACTGAGTTGGCGTTGAACCAGCGTATCTGTATGTATGTGAGGATGTCGGCTGCGTTAAGAGCGCCGCTCTTTGCTGCGATGATTGCATGTGAGGCGTCTTATGTGACACCGCGTTCATGGACGTGGATGCCTTCTGTAACTGCCCCGTTGCTGACATCGGATACATGGATGCTTCAGCCTGTTGATTAACTGTAGACGGTTGTGCCGAATGATTGAAATGCAAAAGCGTATGATGCCTTTTATGACATATTCTGCAACTTGACGAAGTGCAGTCTTTCGTAAAATGAGTTGATTGGAGACAGTTTTTGCATAAACCTTTAGTTTTGATAAATTTGAATCGTTCTTCAACCGAGAGTGATTCAAATGTATCGCATTTATAAATCTTGTGATCAGCGTTACATAGAGCGCACGATGCAAGAGTAGTTGTAAGAACCCTTTTAGTATTTGATGATGTCGTTGAGACTTTTGAGTGACCTTTGGGGTGCAAAGATTCCATTTCGTATATTCTTGTTTCAATAAATGACATCATTTCACCAAATGTGGGTTGATCCACCATTGCAGTTTTGCGAATCCATAACTTTTTACTTTCGGAATCTAATTTAGTTGTTATGATATATAGAAGTATAGCGTCCCAACTATCAGTCGGCAATTTCAATGCGGTCAGAGCATTCAGAGATTCTGTTGTTGCATTATGAAGTCTTGACAGTTCTGCAGCTGACGCTTTTGAAACCACTGGTTGATCGACGATGTTGCGAATATGAACTTCTATGATGCACTTTTCCTTGCTATATCTAGTTTTAAGTCGTTGCCATGCGTCGGCGTAATTGGCATCATTTATGGTAATATTTTTGAGAAATGATGCCGCATCACCCTTTAAGCTACATTTCAAATATTGCAACTTTTGTGAACCAGTTAAGCGCTCGTTTGTATCGATTAAAGCATTAAATAAATCTGCGAACGTACTCCAGTTCTCATACTGACCATCGAATGTTGGGATGTTAATTGGAGGGAGTTTTGCCTCGCAAGAAGTCGAACTAAGTCGCGGAGTAGATTGACGCTGTTGGGAGAACGATTCTAAAACTGAACTGAGGTTCACTTGTTGTTGTGCAATTACTTCTAACGCTGCCTTCAATTGATTGTTTTCCTGACTGTCACCACTTGTAACAATCTGAGGTTCTGCAGGTGCAGACGGTGTAATGTTTCCCGATCGCAATAGCTGCCTCCCTGCTGCCTTTGTTCGATAATATTTTGCTTCAACTTCTTCTCGGTATGCTTCTTCACCCCCTTCACCCGTTTCATTGTCAGTCTGAATGTCGATGTCGTATTGAACTTGCTGGAAGTCGTCATATAATTTTTCCAGTGAACTTAACCTCACTTCAATTTCCGAAAGAATTTGCAAATCAGGTTGGGTTGTCGAGGCTTGCTCAAAGAAAGTGCCGATTCTTGTAATCGACGCCTTAATGGTGCCTCTTTTCCTGGTCAGGGTTTCCATCGCATCGTGGTCAATTTCCCAGAAAAGTACAGAAGCCCTAAACCAATAACACTGATTAGCTTAGCACATTTTAAATTAATTTTAATTAATATTTGATTGCCGCATCCGGCTCGAAGGACCAATGTTTTTAATAGAAACCACTATGTGTTTAATTATTTTTTATTTTCTATATCAAATAAACTTTCTTTTATTTTCACTTCGTTGTTGCAACGCGTGTGTGTTACATTTTTTTTTCCTCTCTATCATAATGTCATCTTTTTTTTCTCGCCAAAGGCTGCGTTCGCAATTATTGGTTTTTGTTGAGCTCACGTCTAGATGGCGTGAACAACGATGATGAATCAATGGCACGATAATTTAACAATCATTCCACCAACCAACCGACCGGGTGAAACCGGGTAGACCGGCTAGTTACTAATAAATTGAAGGCCTGCTGAAAGTAATGTTTTTCGATTTCACTCCATGCCGCCGTCGTCGCTCTGGGTTGTTCGAAAAATGTTTTTGCGTTTTTTACGATTTACGGAAAAATGTTTTTGAAGGTATGTAAACTTCATATTTTTTGGGGGTTACGCGGAGAATTTATACAAAACCTACGACACCTCATTTGTCCAAATCTGATGAGTAGATTGGGAGTTATGAAGGAACAGATGAACATCCATAGCCACATATATAGACTGGTAAACAATAAATAGTATGGTATGAGGAAAGGTACCAAATCTTCCGTTTAGTGCATTTTTACTTTTAGAAAAACCAGAAAATTTCGGAGTTTGCAATCACTTTGTAATTGATGGGAGGTTTTTACTACACAAATTCATTTGGGACCGTAATACATCGTTTAAAGCTATTACCAATAAATATGTATGTATTTTGGGTTTTCTGTGAAAATTGTTTTTGATGGATATTCTGATGATCCAGAAATTGCAGGAACAAAGTACTGGGTGCGTTTGAGACTTACGAAAAACCACATGTCAACCGAAGTGATATTCGATAAGAATTCAGTTCCATCAATATCACAAGAAAAATTTCTGGGGAATGAAAAGAACAAAACAAATTTTATTGAAATTTTAAAGGTCGGATAATGGTTACAGAGTTGACCAGGCTGTATCTGATGCCTATGTTCTCTTTGTCAATTCTGCTATTGAATCATCAAATTCATTTGAGAAAGTAACAATTGTTGCTGAGGATATTGACATATTGGTACTATTGACAGCACTGGGAAGAACGTACTCTAATATCTACTTCTTGAAACCACAAAAAGGACGGTCAGCAGAACAAGTTTTCAGCTCATCGAGCAAACTACGGAGATATCATCGCCGATTGTTGGAAAATATTAAGTGTTTAAAATTGTAATAGTGTATTTTAATTCTAATTTGATAGGCGTTGTATATGTGTATGATAATTAAGTAGGTCGGGTGAAAAAACTAGAAAAAAAGCAGTGTAATTCGAAACGTAGAGACGTTAGGATAACAAAATAGTTAATAAATAAAAAATAATAAAACATTTTAAAATAAGATATACGTGCTTTCTTGCTTAAAAACTAACAATTGGTTGTTAATCGGTTAGATTGCAATTGATTTGTAATATTCTTGGTGACCCCGACGTGATCGTTGATTACGTAATTTGTTTACGTGTTTTTTAAGCAAAAGGCTGTATATATTAAATATGGAGAGATTGATGTACAATCGAAAACCGAAAAGAGCTCAGTCAACGAAGATAATCAATGGTATCAAGGATATTTTAGAGAGAGATCAAGAAGACTGGGTTCAAATTTATAGTCGTTTCGAGTTATTAGAAGAAGTACATCGACAGTTGGATGAGCTGGATAATCAGATATTTAATGCCATGTTCGATGCTAATACAAGTTAAACTTTTTACTTCTTAATTACTCAAAAAAATATTTATTTAACTTGGTTGGCTTTTCCAACCGTTCTTGACTACATCGATCTACAGAGTGAATTCTTAATTGCTAATTAACTTACTCCTAAGTTCACCTGTGCTACCTGAACTGCCTGAGACCTGCAATTCTGCAATTCCCACCTTCTTCGCAGACTTGTCGACAGCATATTTTGGCTGCAACGTGACTGTGGTCATTTTGCACCCGTGACCCGGTCATCGGATTGCCCTTGGTTTTGATTTTAATAATATGCGTCGTTAACTCCTCCCCTCTTAAGCTTTCAACGTCCTCGTTGAATCCTAGAAGTAAGGGATACTGTTGATGCTGGTAACCTTCGGTGGTTCCGGAAACTTGGTCTCCTCTGATTGTGTTTCCTTCCCAAGGGCTGTTGGCATCTGGATGGAGATCGGTGTTGTTGCACCTCTTGTTTTTACCACACAGCGAACTCGTATCAGGATCGCGAGTAATGCTATGGTAACTATGGCCGATATGCTGATGTGGGTGGCGAAGCCTAGTTTGTTCTGTGTCCACAACGTCTGGATTTCCTTGGTATTATTTACGTGCAGTTCCTTCATCATTTCTAACGTAAGGATTTCTTCGTAAGTGGAAGGGATAGGGTTCTGATGTAGGATGGCTGGTACAGGTTTGTATGTTGACTCTTCCCTGGACGTGAAATTCCTGGTGCCTATCGTGACGGTGCTGTTTGAAAAGTGGACGACAAATGTCCCTGATAATTTTGTAGGTACTCCATCGACTTGAATGGTTCCGTTGATTTGATTCAGTAACAGAACTCCGGGTCCTATTTCTTCTATGGTTGGGATGTGCAATCCTGTTGTCTTGACGCACGCTGACTGTTGGCTTCTCAAGAGTTTTGGCAGACAATCTTCGTTACTTAGTTGTACTAAATCCTTCCTATTACAGATACTTACGCTATTGTAATTACTACACTTATTTCTCATACCATAAAGTTCCTTTTTGCAATCTAAAACATTCTCATAATCAAATTTATTTATTATATTTTTTATTTTAGTGGGTTTAACAAGAAGTACCTTACATTCTATTAATTCTGTTATTGGAACGGTTATAATGTAAACAATTGAAGAGTTACTTGAGGCTATTTTTATCTTAGCTATCTCTGCTGCTTCCTCTATATTAATGTATGGAATGCTATTATTTTCAAAGGATTCTTTTAATAGGTTAATTTCTTTTTCGCTTAATAAAAATGAATTTATAATTCCTGCTTTAGCCCAATGGATTGCGTATTCTGTATTAGTGATTTCTTCTTTTATTATTTCTAACTGGAATTTCACACTTAGAGCGAATTCGTCTTTAAGAGTATTGCTGTCTTTTAACATGTTAACAATTTTATTTGTAATATTCGAAACTTCATTTATTCTTTCTATTGTATTTTTATTAAGAACGACCTGTCTATTATTGTTTTCCAATACATTATTAATTTTATTCGTTAGGATTTCGAAATCTTCGTGATCGGGAGTTCCAGCTATCCATTTCCAAGCTTTCCCTATGAAATCTAATGATCGTTTAGTTTTCATTTTTGGTTTTAATCTATTTAAATGTGTTTCAATGTGGATTACTTCGTTAATTAGGAAAGGATAAAGAGGATGGGATCTGTGTATCTTTGAATCAATTATTTCCTTTAATTCACCTAGTTTTCTCTCGTATGCTTCCAGTTCTATTACATGGATGAGTCTAAATACTCCCGTTTGTATTCGTGCCTTGCCTACGTTTAGCGCGACCAGCTGAGAGTTAGAATAGTCTAATATCTGCGTCTCGGCTCCACATCCTGAGAAGATCGTCCTAGAAGAGAAGAATACTAATTTTTTATGAAGCTCTTATGAACTGTCCTATCCGATTCGGTGATTATCGTACTGTTCTTGTTTTCTTTTACAACTTCCCTTTTGTATCGGGCAGTGAGCTTTGTTCCAAGGCGTTTATTAATTTTGACATAGACTATGTCTCCTGGCTTGTAGGTTTTAAATGGTTGTCTGTTTTTGTTATGCGTCTTGAGATCGCGTTCCTGCTTATCTATTAATCTCTGTACGTTGTCTTGTCTGGCTTTTTCGTACGTTGCTGGATCTATTCGCACTTTCCTTCCGAAGAATACTTCGATAGGTTTTTTGTTTGTCGTGGAGTGTATTGAGCAGTTATACTCGTATATTGTGCGATCGATCAGTTCGTCAAAGGATCTTAGTGGATTTTCTACCCTTAAGCACCGCATAATCTCTGTCAAAGTAGAATGAAATCGTTCCACCTGTCCGTTGGGACCACTGAAGTAAGGGGGTGTTTGAAAGACTTTGATGCCTAGCTGGTCTTGTACCATAAACATAATGGAACTGGCCTCTAATGATTTTTCGTTGTCTATAACTAGTGTTTCTGGTACTCCGAAAATAAAAAGGAGTTGTCTAAGTGGTTCTCTGAGGTCTTCGGCCGCACGAGATTTCACGATCTTCGCTTGGGCGTATTTAGAGAATTTATCTACCGCCGTAAGGATCAATTTTTTCTCAGCGATGTAAATGTCTACATGTAATATTTGCCCCGGGTATTGAGGTATTGGTGTTTCACCTATTTCCGGCTTAGATGGATGTCTATCATATTTGTTCTGTTTGCACGTACTACATTGCTTGACAATATCCTCTATTTTTTTCGTCATTTTTGGGAAAAAGAATTTTTCCAAAAGCTGCATTTTGTTTTCCCTAGCGTTGCGATGTGCTCTCTTGTGTTCGGAGATGATTTTTTCCTATTGTTCCCATTCTGATGTTAAGTCCTGGGTTTTCGTTTGCGTGAATCTAATTCTGTAATTTCTGAAGTGGAGAGGGTAGATCCTCTGAATTATGCCCATGACGTGTTCTGATGTGAAGATTCCATTGACTATTGCTGGTAATGTTATAAGAAATAAATGTGTTTTCTGAATATTTCGATGAGATCTTCCTCGGAGTATTCTGTTCGAGTGACAATGTGCCTGTGGTACGTTGGGAAAGGGATATGAAATTGGTAATTGCTTTCGCTACCTGTTTGAATCCATAGTTGGTTTTTGAAAGAGTTTATGGGAGATGGAACTGTAGGAATAAGATCTTGATCTGAACTTTCGGCGCTATGTACCGTACTCGTCATTGAATTGATTTGGACTCCGTCGTTGTCTTGTGGGGGTCTTGATAATGCATCCGCCACTACATTTGTCCTGCCGGGTTTATAGGCAAGTTCGTAGTTGTATTCCTCCAATACTGCCTTCCACCTTTTCATTTTTGCATTATTGTTTTTGTGGCTTAGCGCGTATGTGAGCGGCTGATGATCCGTAAGAATTTTAACTCTTGAGGTGCCATACAAATAGTTTCTTAGAGAATTCAATGCCCAGATTATTGCGAGCATCTCCTTCTCGTTGCACGCGTAGTTTTCTTCCGCTCTGCTCAGGGTTCTCGAAATAAAGGTAATGGGTTTACCATCCTGCTCGAGGACTGCGCCGATTGCGTATTTGGAGGCATCTGTTGTTAGTTGGAATTCTTTGTTCAAGTTTGGGTATGCTAAGATGACTTCCTCCGAGACTAATGCGCTTTTAATTTTGGAAAATGCTTCCTTGGCTTCTTCGTTGAAGTGTATGATTTTATTTTTCGAAAAATTTTTGGGCAGTCGCCCGTCCTCCCCTCTCAAAAGTTTTGTTAGGGGTTTCGCTAATTTGGCGTAATCCCGAACAAAACGCCTATAATAGCCAGAAAGGCCTAGAAAGGATCGGAGATCTTTAAGTGTTTTGGGTTGTGGAAAGTTAACTATTGTCTCTACTTTTGCGGGGTTTGTTTGGACACCTTCAGGGGAAATTATGAATCCTAAGAATTCGACACTCGATTTAAAGAATTCGCATTTATCAAGTTGGATTTTCATGTTAGCTGCACTGAGGGTTTTAAAAATACTTTCGATATCCTTTACGTGTTGCTCTTCGTTTTCACTAAAGATAATTATGTCGTCAATATAGACGAAGCAGATCCTACCTATGTGCTCCCTTAGTATGTCGTCTAATGCTCGTTGGAAAATTGCTGGAGCATTTTTGAGCCCAAATGGCAGTCGGGTGAATTCGTACTTGCCATTATTGACTGAGAAAGCAGTCTTTTCTATGTCAGTTTCCTTTAGCGGGATCTGATGAAATCCGCTTTTCAGGTCCACCACTGAGAACAACTTGTTTTTGCCCAGTTGCATTAGTACTTCACTAATTTCGGGAATGGGATACCTGTCTGCAATTGTTATGCTGTTTAATTTTCTGTAGTCAATTACCATTCTAAATTTCTTTTCGCCTGACGCGTCTTGTTTTTTTGGGACGACCCATACAGGTGAATTATAAGGGGATCTGGATGGTCTGATTATTCCGTCGGCTAAAAGTTGTCTGATTTGTTTTTCAATTTCGCCTTTCAGGGACATAGGATAGGGGTAGAATTTTGTGTAAACCGGATTGTCTGTTGTTGTGCGGATTGTTCCTACCACTTTTGTGGTGTAAGTGAGCTTTTCGTCGGGGTCGGTGAACAATTCCTGATTCTGTTTAACTAACTTGTTCATGGAATCTCGTTGACTTTTTGTCATATGATTGCTTCTGATGGCTATCGAATTTACGGATTGGGCTGTGAATTGTTTTATTAGGATTTTGGTTGAATTTCGAATTATCATGAAATTATGTTTAGTGTGAATAACGGCAGACAGCTCCTTTAGACTGTCGTTACCCAATATCGCGTGAAATGATACCAGTGAAGGTAATAGGAAAAATTTGATTCTTTTATCTCTAATATTGAAGAGATTTACAAAGGTGTGGTGGGTGATTTTAACCTGTCCTCCTACCGAGCTGGCAGAAAAACATTGGTCATTAGGAATGGGTTTTTTTACGAAACGTGGTTGAATATAATTCTTATTGGAACCTGTATCTATTAGAATTTTTAGTAACTCTCCGCTTTCTGTTTTGCATTCGAAATATGGAAGCGAAGAGTTCCTTATTCTAAAAAATGAATGTCGGCCAGATTGTTCATTACACCTTCTAAATCTTGCTCGCTGTAGTATTTGTCGCTGTATTCTGCTAGGGTTTGATCATAGGCATTTTCGCGATCAGCTTCCATTTGAGCTTCTCTGTATTCTTGATCGTCTTCAATATCGGTATTGATGTGGTAATTTCTTTGAATCTTTTGCGGGTGCATCGGTCTTCGAACCGAACTATCGGCTGGTGGCCTTTTTCCCGCATATCTCATAGGTTGCGGTCTGTTAGCATAGTTGACTGCTCTAGTCTGAATGCTTTCATCTACCTCCATCGGCTCAGGCCTTGGCTGTGGCTTTGGTGCGTATGGCCTTGGGGGTGCCTGCTGTAGTTGTTGAGCTTGGTTAAAGGGTCGAACGGCCTGTTGTCCTGTTGGGTGATTCCTAAACCCTGGTTTGGGAAAATAGGCCAGGTCTGGATAAAAAGTTTTCCTTTGATTAAATTGGCGTTGCTGAATCCTTCTAGATGGTACCGGAGGTGGATTATGTTGTGCTTTTTTATTGTTACCGTGATAATTGTTCGCATAGGTGGCCCTAAAATTTTGATTTTCCAGCTTTAGACAAAAATGTAAAGCCTGTGGTAGATCGACTGGCTCTTTTATACCAAGAAGTCTTGGTAAATCGCCATTTAGTCCACGTATAAATGTATCTAGGGCTTTGTCCCTGTATGTTTCTGTCAGTAGTCGCATGGCTTCAACTCCTATTTCCATGCAGGATATTTTATTCAATATTAGCGATAAGTAAGAGTAAATTTGCTGGTAAAATTCTTGTACGGAAGCTCTACCTTGGATTAAGGATGTTAGTTGGTACTCTAAGGTTCCCAAATCGCGTTTGTCTGCGTAGTGGATCGTTAAGCGGCGGCAGATTGCTTTCCAATCCAACGGGGTGTTGTATGACTCGAGGGCTACGTCTGCGTTGCCTATTATTTTGTTCCTGATAACGCTCAGGATACCGTAATATTTCGGTGTACCTTTAATATGCTCATAGATTTGCAGCACGCGTTCTACACTCTTCCGCCAAGAAGAAAATTCGCCTGGGTTGCCGGAGAATTCCCTGAGGCAACGAACAATATCTGGAACCTTGTCCAGATCAGATAAATTATTGCGATATTGTGGCTCTATAGTTTGATCTGTGGCTGTAGTTAACTCAGCGTTTGGGTTTAAATATGTTCGGACTAGATCCTTAGCCTGTGAGCTTAGTACTTGGGTCACTATAGACGTAATTATTCCTTGCAATTCGCTTGCGTTAATTGTATTATTTGCATTATTTGGGGGAGCAGTCTGGGACGATGCGTTAGGTACAGCAGCGGGTTGAGGAGCATTATTATTCAAAACAGGGGGTCTGATTAAATTATTTGGATTTGCCATATTTATTTATTTTTTTTTCTTTTATTTGAATTGTACTTTTGAAAAAGATAAACACTTTTAAATAGATTCGACACGAGGGTTTCGATTAATGAAAACTTTGATTCAAATTTTAATTTAATATTTCTTCTATATTGTTGTATTTTGATTTCTATGAATATTCTACTAATTTATAACTTTTATGGTAGCTTGCGAACTCTGCGAGATAAATGGTTCACTATATTTCACAATAACACTTACTATATTTTGCAATAAACTTTTCTTGAATGCAACTAATTAATTTTCTTTTTTCACTGTCTACTAATTTACTAAATATAACAATCGTAAAAGCTTACAGTAATAAGATGAACATGCTGATGGACGATGCGTACTGGGACTGCAGTGGATGATTCCCTTTTTTCCTTGTGGTGACTCGGGATCCTGCTGACAATACCACAGAGACGAATGTGATTCTCCTATCGGACTTCACACTTCCACCAGTTTCCTTGGGTTCAGGGCACAGGACACGCACTACTTAAGAGCTTAGGTGCACTTTGTCGAGACTCAACGCCTTTTAACCGTGATAGTTCCTCGCACTACTTGAGGGCTGTTTTAGGAAAAACCTTTTCGATCACACGCACTACTTGAGGGCTTTTTGGATCACCGGTATTTTTTATCACAGTTCACAAAGTACACTCCTGTGCCCCACGTTGGGCGCCAGTTAAACTTTTTACTTCTTAATTACTCAAAAAAATATTTATTTAACTTGGTTGGCTTTTCCAACCGTTCTTGACTACATCGATCTACAGAGTGAATTCTTAATTGCTAATTAACTTACTCCTAAGTTCACCTGTGCTACCTGAACTGCCTGAGACCTGCAATTCTGCAATTCCCACCTTCTTCGCAGACTTGTCGACAGCATATTTTGGCTGCAACGTGACTGTGGTCATTTTGCACCCGTGACCCGGTCATCGGATTGCCCTTGGTTTTGATTTTAATAATATGCGTCGTTAACTTACAGAAGATGACGAACAAGCTAAAGAAGCGGATGATTGTAATCGGTATAAACTTAATTTTTTGATGTTGAAACGGCAAATTCAAGCTTTGAAGGAAATGAGAACGCCTGCAATCAACGATTTAGACATAGTGAATGATATGGACAATATATCAAATAGAAGCATTCCTACGAATAATGTGAGAAGAAATGTCAAATACCCCAAAATTGAGTTGAGAAAATTTTCTGGGGATTTGACTGATTGGCTTCCATTTTGGTCTCAATTCAAAAAAACCCATGAAGATGAATCTTTGTATGAGACAGACAAGATGCATTTCTTAATGCAGTCAATGGAAAAAGGTACCGAAGCTTACGATTTAGTTAACAGTTATCCACAGACGGCTGGTAATTATCAGAAAGTAGTAGCAGCGCTTAGAAGAAGATATGGAAATAAAGATCTACTCCTTCAAGTTTACATTCGAGAGCTTCTGAAACTGGTAATATCTAATTCAAACGCTAAGGAAAAGCTATCCATGGAGATGTTGTATCTGAAGTTGGATTCTCATTTACGTTCACTTAAGTCGTTAGAACTTGAGCAAGCAGATCCAGCATCTTGGTTATTCCCTCTGGTAGAATCTAGTTTACCGGAAGACACTTTGATCACTTGGCAGCGTAGTTCATTATGCACCAAAGATGGAAGTATTGAAAATCCTCAAAAAAGTAGGCTAGATTATATGATGGAGTTCTTAGCGAAAGAAGTGGAGATTCGACAGCGAGTTGTATTAGCGCAAGATGGATTTAACAAGCAAGAAAAAATTGTAGGCAGAAGTGATAGGAAAGAAAAGAAGTTAGAATTTCCATCGCTTGCTGCATTTACAGCAAATGACAGTAAAGGTTGTGTTTTCTGCGAAAAAAATCATTTATCACAGGAGTGTTTTAAAGCGCAAAAGATGTCTTTAGAAGATAAACAGAAGATTTTAAAAAATAAGAGATGTTGTTATATATGCTTTAGTGATAAACATATTAGTAACAAGTGTAAATCATTTGTAAAGTGTTTCATCTGTTCAAAACGTCATTATACCATCATGTGTCAATCATATAGTGCTAATGATGAAGGAAAGGAAAAGAATATCGCTAACACAAAACAGGAAGGAAGAAATGACAAGACAGAAATTCTCTCAGGTTTCACGAGTCATTTAACAAATACAAACTCTTGTTCTAGAGAAGTTCCACTTCAAACTCTTATGGTATTGATTCATGGATCGAAGAAATCAAAATTAGTTAGAGCAATGTATGACGGTGGATCCCAACGGTCTCATATACTTACTCGACTAGCGAAGGAATTAGGACTTAGTCCAAAGAGGAGTGAACGAGTATCACATTCTTTGTTTGGAGGAGGTCAAACAACACCTGTAGATGAAAATGTGTATCATGTTACACTACAGAAGCAAGGAGGAGGTTACCAGTGTTTCTTAGGAGTTCGCGGTAGAGATCTTATTTGTAATAAAATTCCTCGCGTTTCTAGAAGAAAGAAAGAACTATTCTCTGCATTAAAGAGAAATTCAGTGTACCTCAGCGATGTAGGAGAAGATTTTCCAGAGATCGAGTTACTGCTTGGAAACGAGGTTATGGGTAAACTTCTAACTGGAGGAAAGGTGGATCTTACTGAACAGATGACCGCTTTGGAAACCAAATTGGGATGGATATTATCAGGGACTTTTGCAGAGATGAAAGAAGATAGTACAACAACTTTATTTACACTGTCGGTAAATGAGATGTCAGTTACTCAACTTTGGGATTTAGATACTATTGGAGTTCGAGATCCTGTAGAAGTCAAAACGAAAAATGAAGAAAAAGTTGCTGTTACAAAGAAGTTGATTTCTACCCTGACGAGGAGTTCTAATGGCCGCTACTGTGTGTCACTTCCGTGGAAAGATGGTCATCCTCCATTACCAAGAAACATGGAAGTAGCTAAATCTAGGCTGAATAGAGCTGTAAATAAACTTGAAGAAAATAGTATGTTCGAGATATATGACAAGTTATTTTTGGACTGGATAAATCAAGATTTTATAGAAAAAGTACCAATGGAGGAACTTTCGAGGGAGTCCCATGTTTTGCCGCATAGGCCGGTTATCAAATTGGAGAGTAGTACGACTCCTGTAAGACCAGTGTTTGATGCTTCTTGCAAAATTGGTTGCCATCCATCCCTCAATGATTGTTTGGAAAAAGGAAATAATATGATTCAACTTATTCCAGAAATACTTCTGAGATTTAGAGAAAGAGCCGTGGCGTTTACATCAGATATTAAGAAAGCCTTCCAAATGATTGATGTAAATAAAAAGGATCAAGATTATATGCGTTTTTTGTGGTATGATAAAGGGAGAAATAGTCAAGTTGTAGAGTTCCGACACAGACGTGTAATGTTTGGAGCAACTTGTAGTCCTTTTATCTTGGCAGCAATATTAGAACATCATCTGAAAAATGTGAATTCTGAAGTTAAGTTTGTTGCAGACAAACTTTTGGAGAGTATGTATGTGGACAATTGTGTAACATCAGTAGATTCTTTGAATGAGTACTTGAGTTTTAAAGAAAAGTCAATTAAAATTTTTGCTGATGCTCAAATGGATCTACGACTTTGGATGAGTAATCAAGATAAAGAAATAGATTCAAGTTCAGAAGAGGTATCTGTATTAGGTTTGATGTGGAATCGTAAAAGAGATACTTTGTCTATCCATATGCCACAACTTAGAGTGGAAAAAGTTATCAAACGAAATATTTTGTCAACGATTCAGAAGGTTTTTGATCCTATTGGATTCACTGCACCAACTCTTGTGCCCATGAAAATACTTTTGCAAGGAGCATGGATTGCTAAAATTAATTGGGATGAAATATTGCCTGAAGATACCGTTAATAAGTTTTTGATTTGGGTAGAAGAGTTGAGAATACTTAAAGAAATACATATTCCACGGATGGTTACGGGAGGTGTTGAAGATAGAAGTCAATGGTCATTACATCTTTGTACTGATGCAAGTTTCTATTGTTATAGTGCTGTTGTGTTTTTGAGAACAGAAGGACAGGAATGTGTGCATGTTCATTTATTGGGAGCACGAGTAAGGATGGCACCTCTAAAGAAAATGACAATACCAAGACTTGAGTTGCTTGGGTGCCTGATTGGAAGTCGTTTACTGTTATCTATCAGACAGTCATTACGTTTAACAGGAGTGCAGGAATATTGTTGGACAGATTCTACTACAGCTCTTGCATGGATAAAGAGGCAAGATAATTGGGGAACTTTCGTAGGAAATCGAGTAACAGAGATCAGAAGAAATAGTGATGTCCAAAGTTGGAGGCATATACCTGGATCCCTCAATCCTGCAGATCTTCCTTCACGAGGTTGTAGTCCCCAAGATCTGGAACGGTCAAAATGGTGGGAGGGTCCATCATGGTTAAAATTGACACCAAAGGATTGGCCTAAGATGTGTGTTGAAACAAATGACGATGAAATCTTAGCTGAGAAAAGGAAAACTGTTGAGAAGAAGCTAATGATGGTCAATGTTGAATATGTTCGCTGTGATCGGTCTTATCGTCAGTTAATTCGTATTCAAGCTTATGTTATACGAGCCTGCCAAATAATGAGGAAAAAGAAAATAAGTGGACCTCTAAGTATTCAAGAGTTAAAAAAAGCTGAGCTTCAGATTTTAAAAGAAATTCAAGAGGAGACAATCGGAATAAATGTTGGAGAAATAGCAGCTGGATTTCCTATTATTAAGGATGAAGAAGGAATATGGCGGGTGAAAACTCGCATTATTGAAAGAGATGATACGGTTGATTTTCGGTATCCCATTTTATTACCCCGTCAACATAATTTAGTGATGAAGATTATACGCGATGCTCATCAATTATATTCCCACGCAGGAGTTCAATTTTTAATGGGAAAACTACGTGAAAAGTATTATATTGTAAAGTCTCGACAAATCATAAAGAAGGTGTTGTCGAGTTGTGTCGTTTGTCGCAGATATTCGTCCAAACCTCTAATTGTGGAAATAGCTCCACTACCATTAGATCGTGTTAAAGATTCGAATGTTTTTCAGACTACTGGAGTAGATTTAGCTGGTCCAATTCGTTTGAAAGGAGAACAGAAGATGTGGATTGCAATTTTTACATGTGCAGTTTACAGGGCTGTTTGCCTAGAAACAGTTAATTCTCTTGACACGAAAACGTTTTTACAGGTACTACGAAAATTTGTCAGAATGCATGGTCGTCCTGAAGTAATCTACAGTGACAATGGAACAAATTTTGTAGGTGCTGCGAATAATTTTAAAAAAATCGATTGGAATATCAAAGAAATTATCTGGAAGTTTAATCCTCCAACTGCTGCATGGTGGGGAGGATGGTGGGAGCGTTTAATTCGATCCATTAAAGATCTGATGAGAAGAATGGTGGGGAAAGGAACTCTTACGAAGATGGAGTTGCAGGAGGTATTACTAACTCTGGAGGAGGTCATGAATAATCGACCCCTTACATATGTATCGGATGATCCTAATGATCTTCAACCATTGACTCCGGCACTCTTCTTACGACCTTGTGGAGGAGTTGCATTTCCTGAAATAGATGGTTCGGAAGCAGAAAAAATGCGACATCGATATAAGTGTTTACAAGCTCTCAAAAAAGATATCAAAATGCGATTCCGGCGAGAATATTTATCTCAGTTAGTGAACAAACCCAGAGGACGTCCATCCAGACCTCTACAAGTCGATGAAATAGTAATTGTTGAAAGAGATGATAGTAAACGGTTGATGTGGCCACTAGGACGAATTGTAGAGTTAATACCAGGTAATGATGGAAAAAGTCGAGTAGCAAGAGTTCGTGTGCAAGATGGAGAGTTGATTCGTCCTGTTCGACGATTATATCCTTTGGAGGTGACAAATTATCGAGAAGAAGAAAAGGCTACAGGAAAAATTCTACGCGGAAAATATGGTCGTGTTATGGATTTTAACGATCGGGAAAATAATATTTAGATGTTAATGTTAGAGATTTATAAGATTTAAGAAAAGATTAGAAATTAAATTAAGTAATTTAATTTGGTGGGAGAATGTTGGAAAATATTAAGTGTTTAAAATTGTAATAGTGTATTTTAATTCTAATATGATAATTAAGTAGGTCGGGTGAAAAAACTAGAAAAAAAGCAGTGTAATTCGAAACGTAGAGACGTTAGGATAACAAAATAGTTGTTTAATAAATAAAAAATAATAAAACATTTTAAAATAAGATATACGTGCTTTCTTGCTTAAAAACTAACAATTGGTTGTTAATCGGTTAGATTGCAATTGATTTGTAATACCGATCATCTGCTATTTCTTCATGCATTTTCCGGATGTAATACAACATCAGCAGCTTATAATATAGGTAAAGTGAAGTTCATCACGGCCCTACAGAAAAATATCGAACTCACCTCAGGACTTTCGTTATTTCTTAATAAAATAGTGGACCCGTCCGAGCTATGTGTTTTCGGTGAACGATTTTTTATAACTGTTTACGGTGGCAATGAGGAAGATCAGAACTTGGACACTTTGCGGCATAAGAAATTTGCAAGATCCGTTAATAAGCAACATTTTAATCTAGCCTCACTTCCGCCTACACAAGATGCTGCACGAATGCACACATATCGGGTGTATCATCAAGTTCAGACATGGCTTGGACAGCATAATGATCCAGAAGAACGGGGCTGGAAAAATACAGCACGGATGTTCATTCCTGTACAAAACACCAAAGCTCCAGCCCCTCCTGAGCTATTAAAGGTAATTTTATGTAGATGTAAAGGGAACTGTGGTGCAATTTGTGGGTGTCGTAAAGCTGGCTTAAAGTGTTCAGCAGCATGCTATCATTACTGTGGTGAAACATGCAGCAACATCGTTGAAGTGAACACGAACACCACACTCAATGATGACGATGAATTAGAAGAACTTCCAACATTAACACCATTGGAGTCATTCATTAGTTCTCACCCAGTGTTTACGAACCCAATATCTGATCTTGAACCGCAGCCAGGACCTTCGAAAAGAAAAAGAACTGCTTAAGAAATCATTATCGTTTAATAAAGCTGTCCGTGGATTATACAGGGTGTTTTGAGGGGGTTGCCGATATTTTGCATATCGATAGGGAGGGGGGGGGGGGGGGGGGGGGGGTCATTGTGAATATTTTGAGCTATATATGCTTTAGTCCAAAGGTCCAAAGTCGCTTGGTTTTTGAGATATTCGCAAAATTCCGATTTTCTGCTAAACAGGGGTGTTATAGCGATTAACAGCCAATAATGCATCTAATTACAGTTTTTTGTCGGACTTATTTGTACTATGAAACAGTCCCCCAAAAAAAAAAATGTTGCCGGCAGCGTACAAGGTGCATAATAAAAAAATAAAGGCAAAATAATACCAAGGAAAGTAGTTTTTCACATCAGTCTTGTAAGTTTCGCTATCTGTAACGAAGAGAAAAACGCTGCAATGTCTTTACACATGGGTTTATTATTTCTGGTTGAATAAAGTTACATTGGTAATCCACCCAAGCAGCGTTTATTTTATTTTATAAAAAAAAAATGTCTTTTTAAAAAAAAAAATATTTCATTTAAAAAAAAATTTAATTTTTTTTTTTTTAATTTTTCACTCTTTCGTCAAAATCGACTTCATATTCGATATCCTCATCCTAAAAAACATAAAAAACGATACCCCACATGCCCAAGTTTACAAAAACATTTAAAAATGCGTAATTTTACCCCTCTTTTTCACCCCTAAAACCCCAGGGTGTATTCCGATCAAGCTGCCGAGCTTCGGGACACAACTAGGGTCCAAATGTAGCCTATATGCGAAAGAACGAATTTTTCCGACCGTTATTTAAGGTAGATATCGCTGACACGGCGGACGGTGGACGGCGGACGGCGAACAGACATTGCAGTTTTGGACTCTACGCATCTTGAAACGTAAAAGAAAAAAATTTGAGGGGGGGTTATAAAAAATTTTTTCGAACCGATTACAAAGGTGTATTATTCAGAGAATAATAAACCAAAATCGAAGAAAAAAACCGAAAAATGGAAATTTTGGACTTAAAGCTCTTCTGCGCTGAGGTACGGATATATATAAAAGCGACATACCACGTAATCACTTATATATCAGCGAATCTCAGGAACCACTGAACCGATTTTAATGAAATTCCGAGCACTTACACAATTTACCTCATAGGTGCTCACTAAGAAACGGTTTTTTTGAAATTCAACCCTTAAGGGGGTGAAAACAGGTGAAAACCGTTTCTCCGGAACCACTGAACCGATTTCAACAAAATTTGGAATACTTCTTCAACTTGCCACACAGGTTATAGATGAGAAGCAGTTTTTTGAAATTCAACCCTTAAGGGGGTGAAAAGGTATGAAAACGGTTTCTCCGGAACCGCTGAACCAATTTCCACGAAATTTTGTATACTTCTGCAACTTATCTCATAGGTGCTCAGGCTCACTAAGAACTGATTTTTGATATTCCACGTAAAATAGGAGATGAAAATTTGAATGAAAATCCACCATTTTTAAAGTAAAAAATTCCTAAAAATTGTTATTTGGCCTTTTGTTGAAAATAAAGAAAGATGTGTATGGTTTCTGTTTTTTTTTAATTCAACCCCTAATAGGGTGAAATAGGAGATGAACGTTTTTATTGAGATCCGGCATTTTTCAAGTAAAAATTCAAAAAATTGGTATTTGACCTATGTTAGAATTAAAGAAGCACGTGTATCAAGATTTTTTGAAATTCCACCACTAAGGGGGTAAAATAGGGGATGAGAGTTTGTATGGAAATTCGACATTTTTTAAGTAAAAAATTCATAAAAATTGGTTTTAGGTTAGAAAAAAAGCTCAATGAGAACTACCAGCCTCTACCTATATTCAACCCCCAAAAACCACCCTTGACTAAAAACAAACTAACCAACTATTATTGTAACCCAACATACGGGAAACGGTTCTATGTAATACAGGTACGTCTGAACGGGCTGATTTCCTAGCCAAGCAAAGGGCGGCCCGTGAATTTAAAGGCACGGAATCGTATACTGCTATTGGACTGGGTATGGTAAAGAACTTGTTTTATCAGTGGGTAAGGAAGGAAGATTTGAGAAGGTGGAACTCCCTTAACACATGTAGACAAACTAAGTTAGCCTTTAGGCCCTGGACCGCTATACACATTAGTTAAGCTATGCGTGCTAAGTTTCATTAGTTTTGTAGCTCAGCTCGCTTACCTTTTGAATACTGCACACTACAGAGAATCTAAGCGATAATTTTTTTAAAAGTATCTACTATTGAATTGAACTGTCACACAAAACAGACAATTTGTTGGCATATAAAATACACCGAAGTTAGTAAGCGAAGCCCGCTTGCATCGCCGTGCTCTTGTTATGCACGCGAATTTAGCCCACATCGCTCGAGCAGAGGAAACATCGCTCACATAACATCGCTAAAGTGTGCAACACTCCATTTAATTTCTTTATTTTAAGAACCGAGCGAGAAATGTAGCTTCTTAGCTTAGCTAATGTGTATTGCGGGCGTCTGGGGCCGAAATCGGTCGCTGATAGACTCCTATCACGAGAGCGAGGACCAATCGCTCGGCTGATTTCAGTATTTAGAAGGCATGGGGGTTTCGCGGATCGTCTTCAGAAGGTGGGTATCCTTGAAGATGGGATCTGTCGCCTATGACTTGAGAAGTTAGAGTCTGCAGTACATCTGGTATGTGTATGTCCGGGTATGGTATGTTTGGGTTGGATATTTCCTCGGCAACATTATACATGGTATAATACAAGTACGCCGCGGTCTGGGGTAATTGTAAATTCAAAATGTAATCTGATGTACATTATATTACGATTTTCATCGACCCGGGTGCAGTGTAACAGTGTAGGATTTACTTCATTGCCGTACCTTATTATGTGTCACTTTTACCTCATAATGAGATACAACGTCACAATTACGTATAGTGTGTCGAGGGTCTAACTTTAGTCTTCATCTTCTGTTTTATCGAATTCAGCGCGTTGAACTTTGTTTGGACGCACAGCCAATACATTTACTTTTATTTACGCCGCAGACATCATAAAACTTCTTGGACAGGCAACCCTCTTTGTGTACAAAAGTGCCGCGCAAAAAGTCCACACTAACCAGGGAATTATTGGACAGTTTGCAAATCGATAAAAAATCAAAATTATTTATGGGATTTTTTTTTTTTTTTGATACAATGTGAATGAACACATGTGATGGATTTTCACCAGCTTAGTTGTTTCCAACCAAAGTATTGTCGAAATCAGTTGATTTCTTTCTTTGGCATAATAATGCGGCATTCGAATCAAAAAACTATTAGAAATTGCCGAAAAACTAATGCTGTCCTTAAATTATGCACGAAAAATTATTTATACGCGTCAAACAGACGAAATTGTTTCGTCAAATATCAAGAAATTATATCGTCAATTGTCGTCCAATAATACCCCGCACGCTCATTTTTACCAAATAGCGGCATACCTATAAGTAACACAATGCAAACTTCATACAAAATTCTTTTGAGGGTCGGAGGCTTAAAGTTTCACGGCTATTATAAATATATTTACCTGAGTTTACCTGAGAAAAATGTGGCAAAAATAACCAAAATATTGAGTGAAAAAAAAACTTTCGAAGTATCGAATTTTGATTTGCTATGGCAGCGAGGTAACAGTGTGTGTACCAGGGTATGGAAACGCACACTCATGTGCGCACATAACATGATTCATGACTCATTTTCAACTCATGAACGCGTTCGTTTCTTAAAAACTCATGAATGTGTGCGCGTGCGCTTCCCCTACATTGAACGCACACGCACATGAGTGAGCAGGTAAAATGAGATGTCGAACGTCTCTTGAGTGACCCACGAGTCATGGGTTTTTCTCACGAAAATTTAACTGGCTTAGTTATTGGTAATATATTTTGGTACTTTGTCTTGGTAATTTCTAAGAATGCTCAAGAAGGATAATTACTAAGGATGAGTAGGGATGATGCTTCTTTTTTTTTATCTTCTATTCTGGTTGAAGAGTTAGTTTATTGCAACAAGCAACACAAGTGGTTAAGCAAATATTAATAATTTACATTGAATTATATTTGAAATGAAATAGTAAAAATGAAACGTGCTGTGTTTGATTTAAAAAAATGTGTAGTTTATAATGCAGAAACTGATAAATCAAACTGCATAGTGGACAACTGTAATAAACAATTAGCGGGAAAAAGACCTGCAAATATAAGACGACATTATATGCTAATTCACAAAAGAAAAATTGGAAGCACTGATGATGAAACAGATTTTAGTGAAAGTGAATATTTGAATTCAAGACCCAAAAAGAAGAAGAATGATAAAGTTGTCTTAAATTCCAATCTAAGCAAGCCCGAATTTTTAAAATGCTGTATAGGCTTAGTAACTGTCAAAAATATTCCTTTTCGAATTTTTGAAGACGAAGATTTTTTTAAAAAAATTATATATCCATACGAGCAAAGATTCAAAGTGAATGTAAATGTGAAAAATATTGGGAAGGCTGTAGAAAAGGCAAGCCAACAAATAAAGGCAATTATAACGAAAAAAGTGGCTAACAAAATGATATCTTTAAAAGTAGATATCGCCACAAGAATGGACAGAAGTATTTTGGGTGTCAACATTCAATACGTTAAAGAATACAAAATCTGCATTAATACCATAGGTAAGTGCCCTTAGATTAATTGTAAAAGAAAAATATTTTTGATTTAATGATTTTTTATTCTATTGTATTGCAATATATGCTAAATGCAAATATAATCTAAACAAGTTGTTCATTTAAAATAAAGTAAATAAGCATTTTAAAATATTTTATATCATACCATTTTTAGGCATGATACAACTTTCAAAGCGACACACGGCCGAAGTATTAAAGACTGAAATTTTGAATTGCTTGGCTGAATATAATATCAGCTTAAAACAAGTTTATTCAAATACAACGGATAATGGAGCGAATGTCTTAAAGGTTTCCAAAATCCTAAAAGAAATGCAGGAAGAAAATTTTGCGCCCACAAGCACAAGTACTGAAGATAATAATAGAGAAGAAAATATAGCAGCAGAAATTGCAGGTGTATTTTCAGTAGTTCGATGTGCTGCTCACACTTTACAGTTAGCAGCACATGATGTCATCAAAACCTTAGATGACCAAATAAGTGAATGTCGGAATATTGTGAAAAAATTAAGGACTTACGTGAGAGCAGGTGATGTGGAATTAAATATGCCTTGTCTGGATAATACTACAAGGTGGAACTCCACATTTAAAATGATTAGTTCAATACTGTCATTAAAAGAATGGTTAGATAACAACGATGAGAGTTTTTATGCGGACATAGATTGGACCTTCGTGAATAAATTTGTCAGTGCCTTCACACCTTTAGCAAATTGTACCCTTAAGCTGCAGAATGAGCAATACATAATCGGAGATTTTTACAGAGACTGGCTAACCTGCGAGTTAGAAGTAAAGGATATGGAACTTACAAACTTATATTCAGCATCGTTATATAAGGCATTGACAACCAGAAAGGAAAAACTTCTGGAAAATGAAGCGTTTATTTCCGCTTTATATTTAGATCCAAGGTTTAATTTTGAAAATTCGCCGATGCTGACCAATGATCAAAAACAAATTGCAATGGTATTTTGTAAATTTAATTATTATGAATTTTTATCATAATTCATGACTATTTTTTCAGAATTATTTACTGAAAACATACGACGTCATACAGGAATTAAATGCTGCAAATTTGCAATCGAATGGAAGTGAGCCCCTTACGCTATCTCAATCATTCAGTGAGGATTTTTTAACTCCAATAGCCGAGCCAAGTAATTTTCATAGGCTAGCTCAATATATACAGGGGCCAAGTACCAACGACGTCTTCATCTTCACCAAACGTGAACTTGAAACAAAAACTGGCGCTTTTGTGCGACCGACATATGGAGTCCTTAGAAACCAATATTTTGGAGTATTGGAAGCAATACCAAAAACAATCTGAATTATCCAAACTTGCACAAGTAGTACTTGCAGTTCCCGCCACTCAAGTTTCAGTTGAACGAGCATTCAGCGCTCTCGCTACAGTGCTAACAAAATTGAGAACCAAATTATCGAATTCGACGTTAAATAATATTTTATTGGTAAAATTAAATTTCGATTTAATAAAAGATTTTTCGTTTGATCAAAGTTTTGAAGATAATGATTAGGTAATCCATAAAATAAATATGAAAATTATTATAAGTCATTAAAAATGTAAAAATGTATGATGCAATATGTCAGTAATAATGTTACAATAAAACAAGCTAAAAAAATTTAAAGTGTTTTTTTCTTTCGTATCCGCTCCTTTTTAACTGTTCATGAGTTCTCATTTTTACTCTTTTCCACTCACGCACAGTGCGTGTGCGTTCTTGCATACTCAAATGTGAGTAGCGCACATGAATGAGTTGTATGAAGCGCACACGGAAATGTGTGCACCCAAGATGAGTTAAGAAGAACGCTCAAGCACATGAGCATGTGCGTTTCTGTAATGTCCGCTTTCCCTGCGCACACTCATATGAGGCTCATGAGTGTGCGTTTCCATACCCTGGTGTGTACACATATCGAGTGCGCAATGGAATATGAACTTAGAGTGAGACGAGTCAATGACAATTGGTTGACACTGTGAAGCATGCCTAGGGGGAAAAATGTCGCGTGTCCACGAATTCCCCACTCTCCCCTACACTTATATAAAGCTTGTGCCTACAAATTTTTTTTTATTTTATTTTTTATATATTTGATCGTTTTTAGTTTAAGTTGGTAGGTTTCTTTGTATCGAATATGTTTAAAGTTTTCTTGATTGACAAAGAATATATGGGGTTTAATTGGAGAGAGAAGGACGTTTGACAAGAACTGGACAGAAAGTAAAGATTGAATTAATTGTTAGCAATTTAGTGAATAGCAACAAATAAATAAATAAAAGGATTAAATTATTCAATTTACTGAAAATAAAATTCAATAATATACCTAACTGTAGTGAGAGGAAAACGCGCTCAGATACCTTCTCACGTGAGGCGACCTGACCTCGAAGGCGCAATGCAGGCGAGTTCAAAGGAGAACTCTCAGACTGGAAAAAAAACTCGGAAGCACCAATAAACGCAAGTTCAGGAAGCTTAAACATCTATTTCCTGTCACGATGAGAGCACTTAATGAGCAAGCTTTGATTAAGAACAAAACTTGCCATGATTCAGAAACGCAGATCAAAACATTGAGGTTATGGAAGAAAACCAATTAGGTTTCTTCATAACCAACTAAATAATCACGAAAAACATCACGTACGCGTCAGGTCGACTGAGCAGCTGCGGAACATAGGAGATCAAGAAATGGAGCTAGATTCAGGACAGTATCAGCCTGCGAGTCTGGAAACACCAGGAGCATACAAAGAAGTATTGGACGAAACGGACGAGGCAAAATCACAGCAGCCTTGGAAGACGGTAGGAAGCAAAAGAGGCTCAATAAACGGGAAAAACAACGCACCCAAAAGCAGCACCAGCCGCGCTAATCCAGAAGGAAGCAAAGAGAGAGAGAGAACGGGTTCAGTACTCTAGAAATAGATAATATAGATGTAAGTGATAGGAATTTAGACAATATTAATAGAACTAGTTGTAATTACAATAAACTCGAATCAAAAAATGATACCAAAACCCCGATTAACACTAGCAAGACCAAAGACAAATTATTGAATGTAGACAAGCAGACAAGGGGCGAGGGGTGGTATATAAAATAAAATTATAAATCTCAACGCAAAAACTAGAAAAATGTACTGTAGTGTGCCCCCTAATTTGTGGCTATCAAAAAGGGTGCCAATGACTTTGCTAAAGGAAGGTTAGTATGGAGCAGCAATGGTGCTGGCTCCTAGTTCTAGTGAGATGTCCAGTGCCGGGGTGGAGATATTTTCGCCTTTCGGTCCGCAGATTTCTAGATCTCGGGGGTCCCTTGAAGTTGGGTAGCTCGCTGTTTAAGCGAGTTCAATTAGGTGAGAAGTGAGAAGTTTAGGGAGCAGTAATGACAACGCTCGAGTTACCTAGGTATCTGAGTTATACTGGAAAGCTTCAATTTATATATACAAATTTCTTATGACGAGTTTATCCGTACTCTAAAACTTCTAGCCTATTTTTCTAATAATTGCTTACCCTAACTTACCCAATACTATCGATTATGCGGACGCATTAACCCAGTCATTTCTTCCGCATATATTTTGCATAATATTGCACTGTTCGCAATCGTGCCGAATTCCCATAGTTTCGTCACCCGAAACCTTATGCACTGCCTGAGCACAAGGTCAAGTGCATGGCTTGCATTTTCGGGGAAAGTGTGACCTCGTGTTTGGTTATTTTGTTGTGTTTATGTTTATTTTCGATCGTGGGCCAAACATATGCCGACGATCGTAAATTCATTTCATTCAATTGCATATTTGTCATTATTGACTAATTTATTGGTTAACCCACTTGAGTGAATTTGGATGCACATGCGTTGCATCTATTATTGGCCAATTCAGCCTATTCACCGGGTCACCATATGTTTGCAATGCGTAAATGTAATAATTGTATCATACTAGAGCAGCTGTGTTCAGTTGTGGCTCTTTTAGTAAGTTGAGGCGTGGAGCAGCTAAAGAGCAGGCTCCGTAGTCAAAGACTTGTAGTTAAGTTGTGCCTGATGTTTATTATTTCTTCCTTAATTTATAAAAATATTCTTAACTCTAACTTACCAATATTGGAGGGGATAACCAAACCGTTCCCAATAATCTATAGTTGCAATGCCCTTGTCAGCGTTCTTCCCACGACCCAAATCCCGAGGTGCCGAAATCCCCTATCAGCACCATTAGGTTCGTTACACAAAACAACGTAATTAGTCGAATATGCTTTGCACATGATTAACCCGTTGTCGGCTTGAATCACTGCGCTTGCAGGTCACCGTATCAAATTGCTTCGCACCAAAAACGTAAACAAAGCAATGCAAGGGTTTAATTACCTCGGGCCATGTGTGTCATAAATGATTTGTTCTCTTTTGCGTAATCGAAGAATGCAAATCGGCATTTCAATGTCAATGAACATTGACGAGTCATTGCAACATATGTTGTTTACTACAATACCTAAACTCGCAAGAGAATCGCAAGTTAATCCTAAAAACCCTCGCGGAAAAAGGTATCGAATGCTTTACCTACTCGGCCAATTCTAAAAAACCCTTAAGTCTTTTAATGAAAGGCATAAATCCAGACTTTAATGAAAGAGACGTGCGCGAGGAGTTCGAAAATAATCACCCAACAATAGTTCCCTTAAAAATCAAAAGATTCGCTACAGAAAAATCCAAAAGGGAAGGCTACCTATTTGGTTCGTTTTTGATTCAATTAAACCCGGGGGAAGCTGTGGAAGAGGCGATGAACACCAAATTCTTCCTAAACCAGAAGGTGTCCTGGGAGAAATTTAGGATCAAAGGCCCAGTACAATGTTTTAGATGCCAGCGCTTTGATCACGATCACCTTGCAGTAAACTGCGCCAGAAATTTGGCCTGTAGACGTTGCGCTCAAGGAGGTGTGACTCGGGAAATTTGAAACCCGCAAATTCCTTTGATGTGCCGAAAATATTCCGAAATTTTTGGGATATTTATAAGTGATACACCATATTGCTCATCGTCGAGTCACACGATATACAATATGGCGTATCGCTTATAAATATGACGTTTTCCGTATCGTGTACCTCCGACATTACAGAGAAACATTAGACGTAATAAATAAAACCTCAAAAGACTTTTACCTAACTATAATCCGTGGTGACTGGAATTCCAGACACACGGACTAGGGGGATTCAATTAATTATCAATAATAATGGCCGAAAATTAAAAGACTGGCAGCAGAACAACCTGAGTACATCCGATCTAAATATAATTTCCCCAAACATCCACTTTCCCCCAGGGGGCCACAGTCCTCGATTTCTTTTTGACCTCCGAACCCCAATTCAACTAGGTCACAGGGTCGCTGAATGGTGTTCAATTTCTTGCGTGCACAGGGGGAAGGAAACAATACTCCTGATCGTGACATTTCTTGATTCGAAGACACCGCACACGTCATAAACAAAATAAAATATTCGTTTGTGACAATGTACTGAGCAGATATTTTAACCACAACAATTTCATATTGATATTTCGGCTGGTATACAGCTATAAATTAAAAAAAAAAAAAAAAAAAAAAAAAAACAACGAGAACAATCAGCGTTTGGGGTAAAGTTAACACGGAATTTTTATACGTATAATTTCGAGTGAGTGAGTGACTGTGAAACTGATCGAACGTATATTCTCTATCTCTGAACAAGTCTTTTCGAAATGGCGAATGATTGTTTTGTATGTAAGGATACCTTCAAAGATTCTAAAGATGTGATTATGTGTACTGTCTGTAACGAATATTTTCACTCTAAATGTTGTAACATAAAGTCAGTGGACAATATTAGAAGACTTGGCCAAAAGCGGGATATTTGAAAGTGTGACTATTGTAAGGGTGCAAATAAACAGCATATTGATGACTTTGAAAGACTTTTAAACAAGCTATTTTTAAAATTCAAAACTGAACAGGAGAGCTCAACTTATGTTGCAGCTTTTCCAACTAAAGCTATACACTGTTTGAAAGGTATTTTCAATACGAACTTTTTGGTGTATATAACTTTTCCCCATGCGAACACTTTTTTTTCTATAAATCGATTTGAAATTTATGACTAAAATACTGTTTTTTTATTTATTTTTTCATGTAAATTGAGTATTTTAAATTTCTGTAAGGTGCTATTTCAATCTTTATTGGGTCGAGGAATCCGAATCTGAAATTTATTTTTTCATAAAATGAATATTAGATGGCGCTGTCACGTATTTTTTCATAATATATATATATATTTATGTATTAACACGCTAGCGGCCGTATTTTTGAAGATATTCAAACCAAATTTTAATATGTTATTTCTGGGGTTAATAGCTAGGTTAAGTTCGTTAATGAGCAAAATCGGCCCAAGGGGGTGGCCGTGTGAGGGGGTTGAAATTTTTAAAAAACTATATCTCGGCCCCTATGCAGTTTAGGGAGAAACTTTTTTTGCATAAATTAGAGTACTCTCTATGAGGTTAACGGTGACACCACCGAATTAGGGGTTGGTGGGTTACGAGTGGGGGTGTGCGTGGAAATTCGATTTTTTGTAAACCACGTCTTGTGGGGTATCGTTGAAAAGCTTTTGACATGGCATCAACAAGTACAAATTTATCAAGCAGTGATTTTGTTGATTTGATAATAAATAAAGGCAGGCCCAGAGGCTGAGGTAGATTTCGAAGTGTTTTGATTGCGTTTATTGGGGTAATTTATTTCAAAAGCGAGAAACTAGTTATGAATTTATAAACTACTTATCAAGAGCTTTTCAACGATACCCCACAAGACATGGTTTAGAAAAATTCGAATTTCCACCCACACCCCCACTCATACGCCGAACCCCTAATTCGGTGGTGTCATCGTTAATTATTTATGCAAATAAGGTCTCTCTCTAAACTTCATAGGGGCCAAGATATGTTTTTTAAAAAATTTCAACCCCCTCCCCCAGTCACCCCTTTGGCCGGTTTTGCTCATTAACGAACTTAACCTAGCTATTAACCCCAGAAATAACATATTAAAATTTGGTTCGAATATCTTCAAAAATACGGCCGCTAGCGTGTTAATACATAAATATATATATATATTATGAAAAAATACGTGACAGCGCCATCTAATATTCATTTTATGAAAAAATAAATTTCAGATTCGGATTCCTCGACCCAATAAACATTGAAATAGCACCTTACCGAAATTTAAAATACTCAATGTACATGAAAAAATATGAAAAAATAAATAAAAAACAGTATTTTAGTCATAAATTTCAAATTGATTTATAGAAAAAAAAGTGTTCGCATGGGGAAAAGTTATATATACCAAAATGTTCGTATTGAAAATACCTTTCAAACAGTGTATAGCTTTAGTTGGAAAAGCTGCAACCTAAGTTGAGCTCTCCGGTGAGTTGGATGAATCGTCTGCTCAGACAAACAAAGAAATTTGTGATCCGAAAGGTTCAATTCAATTTATGTCTGATAAATTCGATCAATGCAACAGTAAAATGCAAGAGCTACTCCAGGAGGTTCAGCATGTGAGATCAGAATACAAATCTCTAAAAAATTGGAAATTGAATCCCTAAAAAGTGAAATGAATCGAATCCAACAAGATTCCAGGAAAAATAATGTTGTGATCAGTGGTGTGAAAGAAACAAAAAACGAATCATTAGCTGAAAATGAATGTGCGAGAATTCGAGGGCATTGTGTGTGCGAAAAGAAGTGTGGAACTTTGTTTTCAAGCCATTTCTGATTTTTTCGGGCTTTGTGAGCTGGTGCAGAATCCTTTTTGAATGTTCACTGTATGTGGCCGAAATAGTTGCAAGGCTTCAACACATGTTCCAAGACCGTTTCCAAATAAAGATTCGCGTTTATCTTAACACCACGGTCCATAAATACGAGTGGAGATCGACCATTGGCAGTTACTGCGCCCCAAACCATCACACAAGGTGGCGCTTGCTTCTTGGTGCCCATTTATACAGTATACGGTGACGACGGCGGGCTTGAATGGCAAGCGTGACTACGGTCATACGAATGGTATTTGCAAGCGGATAAAATTTAAGATGACCACGATAAGTTCGTGAAGTTGATGCATTTGGCTGGTCAAAAAGTGCAAGGGTTGTATGCCACACTGCCGATACCGGAACATGTGGACTATACTCCGCATGGGCCGTGGACCTCTATTAAATGGTTTTGTTCCGCACTTGGGCGAATATTTAATGGCGATTGCCAAACTGAACGATCATTTCTAGCACAATAAAAATACAACAGCATATGATAATGAATACATCTTTCACATCGAACAAGCAGGTGATCGCAGTAAAAATGAAATGGAATGCACAATTGGGGGCGTAAAGATGACTGTGGTAATCCAACACAATATTATTGATGGTCAAGCTTGGGAATATTTGAAAGCAAGCAAAGCCGATGTAAAACATCAGCGAACGTCTGCAAACATCAATTTCAGCGTATATGGTGACCATCCGCTAATCCTAGTGGGTGTGATCGAAGCCGAAATAAAGACATCAAAGCTAAACATGAACGCTGATTTTTACGTAGTAAAGGATTACGGTCGTGCTCTCATTGAGTATGAAATGGCAACGCGCCTGAACCTACTGAAGATCGGCGATTGCAGTATGATATGCAAATTGCAGTGTAATATTGCACTTGGTATATTCTGCACATGGTAATATTACGATGTGAAATAGAAAAATAACTTACCTTGGTAAATCGAGAAAAGCACACCCAATAACACTGAATTGTTCACAGTTAATAGCGCTGAACATAAATGACATTATTATTCCGTTATACCGTAGACAGACTGCACCCCGTAATCATTCATTAGCGCTAATTAATAATAACGCTGCGATATGTGATGGGGTAAAGATAGTTACGACCGCCTAATGATCTCAATATTTCTAATTCCGGACTGCCCTAATTAACAACTTTTCTTGATAATTATTAGAGCCGTAATGACGAAAGAAGTACTAGAATCGATGTTGTTTGAGAGCACAACTGACTGTACACGACCGAAAATCACTTGTCAAATGCCACTTGTCATTTTTGTTTACGTTTAAACTATTCAATCGAAAAAATTTAATTAATTTACTTCGAATGCGTAATCGGGTCGTCCTCGATCTGGATCCTCGGCAAGTCCAGCAATCAGCTTTGCTATTGCATTCCGATCCATCGTTATCCAAAGTTTTATCGTTATCAAATTTTGATTTATTATTAACTCTGACTGCGACTGCGACTGAACAACAAACACTGAACGCTGAACATAAATGACATAAATTTTCCGTTATGCATTTATTAATTGAACATAATTCTGGCTGAACATAATTCTATTCAGCTGAGCTTTAATTCATTTATGAAGCTGAAATGATATTACATCCCAAATTTACAATTTTATAAACAATAATACAATATATATTTTTATATATTTTGCCCGTTTTTCAAAATTCGCGCCAAACTATTGATTCAGCATAAGAAAAATTTAAAACTCACAATAGTCTAATTTTAGTGACATCGTAATTCCCGTAATCGAAAGTTTTTTGAAATGAATATTTCAAGATATTTTCGGTTTCTATAATATGTCCCAATGAGAACGTCGAAAAACGTTAATGACATTTGTTGACATTTGGCAGGACCATTTCCGACTTCCGCGAAACCGCCATCAGATCAGTCAGTCAGATCAGTTGATGGTAGAAGTAAGTAAGTAATCAGTAAGTTGGTAAGTTATCGTGTTAAAGTTAATGTGTTCCACCCATTTAGTTTCGGTTGTTTTTCTATTTCAGTCAGCATGGATTATCAGTTTCCGCGACGAGGACGAGGAGGCTCGTGGCAGTGGAGGTTCGTCCTCGACAACCCGGGGAGGAACCTGGGGAGGAACCCAGGCGGCGGCGCAGCATCGAGGAGGCGCGCACGGCGCGCACGGCTGGAGGCCGCCATGGCCATGGCCGAGCGAGACGCCGAAGTTCGGAGGGCGGAGGCAGCAGCCAGGGCAGCTGAGGGAAGGGCGACTCGGCGGTTGGAGGTCCACAATACATACCCCTACAAAGTTTCATTAAAATCCGCCGCAAGTCGTGAAAGCCAATTTGTTCCAAATTATTAAGCCGCTGAATAATTTCTGCTACGTTGGCGTTTCCGGCATTTTCGTTGCGCGGTCTTTCTCCTTGAAGTGCTGTGGACGACGGATGTGCTTCAGTTTCACGTTTGCTTTGTTTCAAATTTAGATTTACTTGGGAAATTAGATTAATTAGAAACCATTGCATGAAATCGGAGTGCTTGGGTTTTGTTTTACTTGTGCTTTCTCGACAACTATTAAAGATTTTAGTATCGCTGGAAAATAGTTCTCACAAAATTTGCTCTAACCTCAAACCGGACAAATACGTTGCGTGTAATTAAGGTGTATGCGGAAGAACAGAAGATCCAACGAAACCCATTTTCAATTCAGCAACAATCGGCCAATAGGAATTCTTACGTTTGAAGCGGGACACCAGTGGTGAGTGTGGAAACCTTAATTTCTTTAATAATTATGTTTAAGCAGCATTGAACCCACAGAGACTTACAAGTAATACCATATAACGGTAAACGCGCAAGAATGCACAACCAATTTATATTGAAATATATCCCTAAAGTGTCTATCTATTTATCATACAAATGAGAATAAGTAAAGTATAAGTAAAACTTTACGCAAAAATGATATATGAGAAAAAATATTTAAAAAAATTTACATCTGCGGTATACTTCCACAATCTCCAAGTAAAAATATGTAATATATAGTGAGAAAAAACTAATCCTTTACTTTTTGGCAGTGGCGTTGGTACGGGAGGGGGAGGGATAAGGGGGTACCCCCCCCCCCCCCCTAGGCCTTATAATTTTGTAAGAAAATTAATTATCCCCCTAAAAATAAAGTTAGGCAACGATTTTTGACTAGGAAAATTTCTGTTACCGCAATGAAAGATTAAAAAAAATGGCTGTAAAATTATATTTATAATGTTGTTTTGTATACAACAAATAGCAGTTGAAAAACTGCTCAGCTTGGGGTAGTATTCTGGTGTCAGGTTTATTGGGATTTCGATTAATTACAACTTGTTAAGTAACGCGTGAAATGTGAGTTGACTGAAATACATAATAATTTATCCGTTCTAAAAGTTCCGGCCGGAATTGTACCCCCAGACCTGTGACCTCAAAATGACGTAGGTGTTTTTTCATGGGGGTACAAATCCGGGGGTGCAATTCCAGCGACCCAAACCGCAAACTGCGGTAATACTCCCCCCTGTGTTCGGCGCGCTCTTTTGGAGAACGAGAAATTTTTTTAAATTTGTTGAGCACATCCAAGCTGAAGAGTTGGTGAAATTAATCGAATTGCGCCAGCATATTGACTCTGGTGGCATTGAATCCAAAAGAAAAGATTCAGCAACGGTAACGAAATAAAACTGTTGCTGCATATTGTTTACTAATATTTCGATTATTTATAGCAAAGGAAGGAGAGAATATCTAAAGCGACAAAGGCTTTGATAGCAAGAAACTTTCCGTTCTAATTTTTTGAATCGAGTACGCTACCAACAGAACAAAATTATGCCTTCGTCCATTGAAGACTCCGACGACGATGCGATTATGCAAGCAAACTTCATTTTTGATGAAGATCTTGATGAGAATGAACTTCAGCTATCAACCTCGCATCAGGTTGCATGGTTTGCTTGGATAATAGGGTTAACACATATCATACCTAGAGCCATGCGGACATATTTGTGTTTGTTTCGATTGCTGGAATATTATAAGGTCCAATTTCATTGAAAAGTTTGTGAAAGGCTTAGATCTTCATTACCCAGAAATGGAGAGAATTGCTCATGAAAATCCAACTTTGCCGGAGCTACAAATTAAAGAAGAATGGTTGCAAAAATATCCTAATTGTCGTGGCGCGGTTTCTAACGCAAAAAAAGCCTTCCTTCCGGAGTAATTTTATATAAAACATAATTTATTAATTTTATATAAAACACAATTCTAAATATCTTAATAATAATAATCTTAAACGAAAACAAATGAAATGAAATATTTATTTTTAAAAATGTCATATGTAGTATATTATATTCTTCTCCGGATCTTTTAGTAATTTTCTGAGCAATTTTAATCTTTATTTAATTTTAAGTTTTGAATCTTTTCAATGTTTTTGTTTATTCAACTCTTACATTCTACACATGAAAAACTTGTTACAGCCCTTATGACTGCACATTGCACAATAAGTTATTGAAATAAATTGATTTGCTTTTTTTATTAAGATAGAGGATATAGGATTCAAAAATCCTTGCTTGAAACACACAAATGACAAAAATTTATTTATTATGATAATTCAAAAAGAAACAAAACTTACACTAAGATTCAATTGTATTTTAAATTAAATATTTTTTGATTGATGGTTTTAGTTATTCAGAAACTTTATTTGTTATCAATTTAAGTGGAAACCACAAAGGGGAGAAACCAACTCATTTGCCTGAAGCAGTGCCTCTGCTTTTATAGGCCAACGAAGTCAAAAATTAGTCTACTATGATTTATTTCGTATATTTTTCTCGAGTTATTGATTGCTATGATTTGAATTTTTCAATTTTTTCTCGAATGTTTATGAACATTGTGATTTGATCCTTCTAAAATATAATTCATCTAATTCCAATTTCCCTTTTTCTCACTTTCAATACATTTTTCTTTTATAAATTATTCACAAGCAATTCTTTTCACAACCGATCAGAGACATCTCTCTGCTTGACCGTGTCGAATAAACTTTTCCTAAACTTTTATCTTCATCAATTGTAAATTTGTAACTGAATATAGCCTAACTTATTGAGTACTAGCCGGTGTTTACCCGGTTTCACCCGGGGCGGTGAAAACCCCGTAGGTTGGGGTTCAATAATAGTCGGTTAGTTTTTTCAATGGAGGGTTGTTTTGGGGGCTTGAATTAGGATAAAGGTTGGTAGTTCACATTGAGCTTTTTTTCTATTCGAAAAGGCGAAATACCAATTTTATTGATTTTTTTACTTAAAAAATGGCGGATTTTCATAGAAACTTTTATCCCCTATTTTACCCCGTCAGTCATGGGTTTTTTTTATTTTAACAAAACATATCTTAAAATATTTTATTTCAAACACGCGCATAAGGAAAAAAGCGAATATAGAAACAAAACACTGAGAACTTAAAAAGAAAAATGTAAAAAAATTTGACCATGCGCATCATCATAATGGTATACCATAATTGTTTATCTGGGATAATAGTCAGTTGCGTATGGTGAAATAATATATGTAGGTACATAAAATATATAGGTACCTAAATAAAAATCTAAGATTAGAACCTTTTTAAAAGAAAAACTTTACACCTCACACCATACTTCTAACTATCGAAAGTCAGAATCGAACATCTATTGCGCTTTCAAATTTCCCTGATAATTGCCCATTTCTCAGATAATTGCCCACATGGGAAATCTAATAATTTGAAGAAAATTTGTACTGGAGCTATATATTAACAGCATTGTAAGTTGATAAAAAGCAGCGTTGAGATCAATTTGGCAGTATATAAAATAATGTAGAGAATTTCATGAAAATCGATCCAGCCGTTTTGCAGTGATGCTCGGACAAACTAATTACCCATTACAGTTTTATTTATATAGATGTGTACGTCATTTACGAGTAGTGTAGAGGTGGGAAGGGAAGGCGCTGATGTGTACGATCCTTATCAAATTGAAGGGAAACATACACATCATATTGGGCGAAACGATACGAAAACCAAACGAACGTATTGAGGATTTTATGCATCGTGTGGTCGCCATGGGCAGAAGGGTTGCTCTCTGCGAGACGGACGCCATCAAATACTATTTAAAATGGGTAAAACATACACTTTTCGTGAATAGTATTGCCAGTTTACATTTCGAGAATACAGCGGAATTTGTCAGCTGCCATTCGGCGATTCAGCCGAAACGTACAGCAAGCGCAGAGGTTAGGAACACCTACGACACTCGAAAATCCATATACACGAAACAAGCCGAAACCAAGTGCATCAACATTTAAACCATCATCGTTTCGCTCCTCATCATCGCAAGTGATCTGCTACAACTGTAATCAGCCGGGACACATTTCTATGCAGTGCCCTAAAGCACAACGTAAGGGAAGGTGTAGAAATTGTGGAAAAACGTCACATAAAACGGAAGAATGTAAACCGCAATTAAATAAAATCTGTGAAAAATACTCTGATATCGTGAAATGTGAGATCCAAATATGGAACAGTGTCATAACGGCAATCGTGGATTCTGCTAGTGATCGAACACTAATTTGTGAATCGTTAGCCACGGAGTTGAAGTTGCCAGGTGTCATGATGCACGCAACGTTCTTAGCTTTTGCGGGTAGTTAATTGACGATTAACACTTTGCTGACCGGTGACGAGTTAACTCGTCTTTTAATGCCCAAATGTTGCTGACCGGTGACGAGTTAACTCGTCATTGCACCTGCATTATTTGTTTCAATTTATGACACCCAGGGCGATATAGAATATTGCAAAAACTTGGCGTATCGTGTTTAGTCGTGTCCGCTGTATATTAAAAAAATTACTTTTCTTGGTATTTAGTTTTTTATAACGATTTTAGTATAATTCCAAGAATATCAACCATGACGGAACGTATCGACGAAGAACTTTTCAATGAATTTTACGCGGATACTTTTTCTGATTGTCCGAGTGATTTCGAAATAAATTGTAGTAATTCGGAAAGTGATGAATATGACATTATACCACCAAAACAGCAAAAAAGAAATGTTATAGAATCGGATAGTGAAAGTGATCTTGAAGATTGGAATGAAAATGACATTACACCTTCTTTGGAGGATTATTCAAACATTTCGGGTGTAACTGTAGACTTTAGTGATACACCGAGCATCAGTGAAGTAACGGATTTATTTTTTGATAACGACTTTTTTCATTTACTTGTTTCTCAAATCAATTTATACCACTTCCAAGTAAAAGAATTGCATAAGAATTCTGCTAAAACTTTACCATGGACGGGGTACAACAAACGATATGAAGAAGTTTCTTGGGTTATTGATATTGATGGGACAAACTAAAAAAGCTTGTGGAGAGATTACTGGTCAACGGACCCATTGGTTGAAGCACCAATATTCCCTAAAACTATGAGCAGGATGAGGTTCGAGCAAATTCTTACATTTTTCCATTTCAGTGATAATGTCCAAAATGCATCTAGTGGAGACAGACTTTGTAAAATTAGACCTCTATTGGATTACATTATTCCAAAAATTCAATCTATGTATGTACCGAAACAGCAATTATCACTTGATGAAGCAATGATACCATGGAGAGGACGTCTCAGCTTCAAAACATATAATCCAGCAAAGATTACAAAATACGGTATTTTACTGAGAATGGTTTGTGAAAGTGAGTCTGGGTACATTTGTAATTTCGAAATCTATTCGGGTGAAGGAAAAAAGCTACAAGAAACTGTGTTATCAGTCTTGCAGCCGTATTTTGGTTATTGGCATCATGTGTATCAAGACAATTACTACAACAACGTTTCTACAGCTAGCATATTATTAGATAAGAAAATACTTGTGTTTAAACCTCACCTATTTATTTATTCACAAAATAAATGACAGCTCATGGCAAGTGAAACAGCTGATCACATTCGATCAGTTTCGATCAAATTTCGACCAGGTTTTCTCCAATACATTATAAAGCTCTCAGCGCAGGAGAGACCTTTTCACTATAAAAGTACACACGATCCTAAGAATAATTCAGTCTAAGTCTGAGTTTGACTAGAATCACTTGCCTGAGCTTGGTAAGTACAAATTAGCTGAGGTTGCTAATATTTTCCTAACCCAAGGCTGAGTTTGCCTTTTCCTCCAACCGGCTGAGTTTGCCAGTTCCCCTTAAGGCTGAGTTTGCCAATCCTCCATTCAGGCTGAGTTTGCCGCTCTCTCCCAATTATTTAGTACTAACCTTGAACCAAAGAATATCTAATAATAAGAATGCTCACCTCGACGTCACTCCTGTCTGAATACGTTTTGACACTGTGTGTGTAACTGTCAAATCTGTAGAAATCGAAGGCAACAATGTTGAAGTTGAGTGAGGGAGAAAAGCAAAAACCGTCAGACGCACAGGGTAGTTCATATTTGGAGCAATTTTAAGATTATTTTGAAAAGTTTTAAATTTTGTAACATATTTATTTTTTCTCGTATTTTAATTTGAAAATTAAGAAAATAATTGTGCCAGTAATTAAAACAGCGGTATAAATCAATTCTTTTCAATTTATTTACGAAATAATCACTTCACGAATAAATTAGATTTATTCCACTTTTATAAACAACACTCCATTTTTAGTTAATAATAATTCGTTTAATAAATCATTTTCCATTTGCATATAATAACACGTTCACTCCAATAACGCGATGTTACAATAAATGAGAAATTTAATGATTTATGCACATATACCTTCTGCTAACATGAGAAAACTTGCTGAATTCTGCTGGCAGTTAGAGTGAATGTGTTAATTATATTATTTTATTATAGCCAAACCAGTTTGAAAATAAAACATAAAATTATTAACTTATCTGCCCTTCGTAACGCGAAAAATCTTTTCACTACTTTCGCTCTTTCGAGCACCACGAAATAAACAACGTAAATTATCTCCGTAATCCATTTTCAATAAATTAAATCTGATAAACTGTCAAGAATCAGCTGATATTCTTGGCAGAAAGTTCACAAAAGTAGAGTTACCTAAACACCCTGTGCGTTCGAACTTACCAAAAAGGAACAGAAAAAATCAAAAAACCGTGGCAGCCCGTATTGTAAATCGTATATATAAAAAACGCGGCAAAAACATATGAAGCACGTTGCCGCCGAGCAGAAATAGTGCGAGCTCTTTCGCTCTTATGTGCATTTTGCACTATTGTGCAGTTGTACTCTTGGCCTGTTCTCGTTTTTTGTTTTTTGCTGAAAATAAGTTCCCATACATACAAGAAGGTGCACCTTCTTAGTTATAGATATTCTTTGCCTTGAACTGTGTTCGTTCAAACGTGTCGTCATATAACCAAATTGTGAGAAGTGAACTGAGATTGTTCGGGTGACGGGCCCTCTCACAGGTACCGTATCTAACACGATCATTTACAGCAATCACCAACGACGTCACGAGGCACTAGCAAAGTCAAGGACGAATTAATCACCCACGTTTCAAAGAACATTGAATTAATCGGTCACTAGAATTACCTTCAGTAGATATTGGTATTGAATTGAATTATTAGAATCATTTCTCGTTATATTAGTAAATATTTTATAAGTTGATTAATATTGAATTAAATTGCTTCTTAATTTTAACCAGTGTTTTACTTTGGCGAACATATTGCTTTTGATCCACCCTTTTTCACTTTGGTTAATCGGACTATTTTAGTCCACGATTTAACAACTTGTATGTGATACCATACGAGAAAACCGTGGCTTGCCAAAGGTACTAATAGAAAAGTCCAAGAATCTTCAGAGAGGACAAATGACTTTTGTACGGAAAGGATCCAATCTTCTTCTCACATGGAAAGATAAAAGGTTGGTGCGCATGATATCAACTATTCATGATGCGTCTATGATATCAACTGGAAAGAAAAAGAGAAACTCTACGGATTATATGATTAAACCTACGTGCATAATACAATACAATAAATTCATGAAAGGAGTCGATTGTGCGGACCAGTATTTGGCGAACAGCAGTATCTTTCGAAAAAGTATAAAGTGGTATAAAAAAAACAGCATTTTTTTTAATCAATTGTATTTTGTTCAATGCATTCAAAATTTACTCTAAAAAGTCACAAAATAAAATAAGATACAAAAAATTTCTACTAGAAGTAGCTAGGGAATGGATTTCTGTAGATTCAAATGAATGCAGCATACTACCTGGCAGTTCTTCTCGTACTTCTAAAAGGGCTCCTTACAAAAATCCACCTTCCAGGCTTTCAGGAAAACTAAGCGACCACGTTTAAGAACAAATAAAATCACTGGCGTAAAAACAAATCCAACTAGAAGGTGTAGAGTATGCTCTTCAAAAGGAAAGCGCAGCGAAACGAGATATATCTGCAAAACCTGTTGTATACCATTACACGCAGGTGATTGCCATACAGTTTATCATACCAAAAAATATTATTAAAAGTTATATAAAAAATATATCCAAAGTTTAATTTCATTCCATTCAGTATAAATAAAATTTATTGGAGTTTATTTAGAACGTTTTACTTGCATATTCCATTACAAAATAATAGCTGGTGATATGACATAGTTTCTGTGTAAAATTGCCGGTCAACAAAGTGTTAAGATGAAAGTGTTCGCGACAGTACTTGTTGACTCAGTAGACATTAATACAGAATTATTGGTAATTCCAGATCAATATATGACGGAAAAAGTGCTTCTGGGAATTGATGCTATCGGGAAAAGAAACGTTAGTGTAGTTATCGAAGGTGGTAAATGTCAAATTAAACGATGTGTGACGCAAACGAGAACGGGAAGGAAAAAAGTAAACACGATCATAAAACGCAAACGATAAGTTTGAAGCAAATAACTTACGGAAACATAAACAAAGACATTGCAACGAAGTTAGTGAATGTGCTAAACGTCAATAAACATCTTTTTGCTACGAATCTATCGGAAATAGGAAATGCACATATAGAAGAGATGAAGATTGAACTAAATAACGAAAAACCGATACAGTTGAAGCCATTTCGAATTCCATATGCACGATAAGCAGTTTTGGACAATATTGTACAGGACTTGATGGACGTAGGAATAGCGCAAGAGTCGAAATCAAATTACGCAAGCCCAGTGATTCTTGTGAAAAAGAAAAATGGACAACGGAAGTCAACGAAATCAAAAGCAAGGAAATTTTTTCAACACCGGATATCGAACAGCAATTGCAACGAGTTAGTCGGTTTAGGTTCTTTACGACAATGGATATCAATAGTGGATACTATCATATCTCGATTCATCCGGATTCACGTAAATATACGGCATTTATCACACAGTGGATTATTTGAGTTCCGACGAATGCCGTTAGGTGTCAAAAATGCACCGGCGGTCTTTCAGCGCGCGATGCAACGGATAAAGCTAATGTTACCAAAGGATGATGTCGAAATATACATGGACGACTTCATTATTGGCAGCATCACTGAACAAGAGGGTTTATAAAAACTTCAGAGAGTTCTCAATGCTCTGCACGAAGTACAAGTAGGACTTACGATTAATCTAGACAAGTGTAATTTCTTAACGACAACTATTGACTATTTGGGTCATCAAATTACACCTGATGGACTACGACCTGCTAAAATAAAAACAGTGGCAGTCCACGAGTTTAAAATTCCATCTAATGTGACAGAAGACAGATATTTTCGGAAGTTCATTAAAAATTTCGCTATGCTTGCTGAACCCATTACCAAACTATTAGGGAAGGATGAGAAATTACGATGGGAGTTGGAACAACAAACCAGCTTCGAATTAATGAAGAAAACATTAACTTCGGCACAAGTATTGGCAGCGTATAACTCGACAGCCCAGCCGAGGTTCACACAGATGCAAGTTCAATTGGCTTGGCAGGAGTTCTCCTTCAACGAGAAGAGGATGGACTAAAACCAATTGCATATTTCAGCCGCATGACTACAACATCGGAAAAGAATTTTCACAGTTACGAGTCGGAAACGTTAGCAGTGGTGGAAACTCTGGAGCGTTTTAAATATTATCTGTTGGGTAAAACATTTAAGGTGGTAACCGATTGTGCTTCGTTGGAGGCAACAAGAAAGAAGAAGGAATTAATACCACGAATTGCTAGTTGGTGGCTTCGACTCATTGAATTCGATTTCATCGTGGAATATCGACAAGGTTCGAGGATGACTCAACGTCGATGCACTCAGCCGACAACCGTCTGAACCACCAGGAGAAATGCAGGAGTCGCCAGCACATATATACAAGGTAGAAATCGATCAGCAAGATTGGTTACTGACAATGCAGCTCAGGCACCCAACACTGCAAAGCATAATAGCTAAGTTAAACGAGCTTCAATGTAATGATCACCAAATCAAGCGCGATTATATCCTGAAAAGTGGACGACTATTTCGGAAGATCGACAACTATAAATGATGGGTTGTCCCAAAAATGGCGCGATGGCGCATTGTTCACAGTTGCCACGGCCAGGTGGGACATCTCACAATGGAACTACGCCATAAAGGAAATTTAAAAAAAATCAAATAGGTATCAATCGAAAGAGCATATTTTTACAAAATTTTAGACATATGAACTATTTGCCCTATTCGCTCCGTTCTCGAGATATATGTATGCGTTTGAAATAGGCCATTAATGCCAGTGCCATCAATTCGGCGTTACATCATAAAGTTGCGAAAACCTCAAAATCTCCAGAAAAATTCATTGTAAATAGTGAAGCATATAATGTTCGCAATAACTAAAGTTAATAAAGTTAATAGGGTCATTGCCTAATAATAGGAGATTTCTTATGGTGAATTGCAAGTATATTTCAAGGTAAATAATACAATGTGATTAGGAAATTTTAATATTTCAAACAATATACATTGCAATTAATTCTTTTTTAATAACACTGTGCAACAGCCAAAACTCAAATTGAGCAAACTAAACGATTCTAAGATAAAATTGGGCCGCTGACCTCGAATTTATCATCCGTTTTGCTGTAGGTCGTCAAAATTTTGAGATATTTACAGTTCAAGGTGAACTGGACTGCCTTTGAAATCGTTACCTGTAATTCATTATTTTGAACTCCAATCAAATTTATGTCTTAGGCAAAGTTGTTCGTTATTTAATTCTACATATTTTTTATCACCACACCCCCCACCCGCCCCCTACTCTTACCCACTTTTTTGCAAATTTCTGAAAAAGACATGCCGTACAGAGTGAACCGTTAGGAAAAATAACAATGTTTTTTCGGAAGAAATCTTCCTCATCTATTTTTAGGTGGGGTCTGCGAACATCAAAATTCTCTCAGACCTAACCCTAATGGCGAAACACCCTTCCAAAGTGAAGCATTCTGATTTTTTTTCACCTCTTTATGCCGTGAGCTTACAAGCGAATGCAGTTAAACTTCATGTATGTTAGGAAAAAATGTTCTTTTTTGAAAATACGAACTCAATGGAGACACGCTCAATCAAGAACTTATTATTGCTATATACTCTACAATCGCCATGCAATCTCAGAATATTGTTCTAGTTGCATTCATGGCCGCCGCACATTAGGTAGTTGTGCCCACATTATTTCGATAATATATTACTTGTCCTGGGCCATATATAAAGACAACTTGAATCAACCTGCAGGATTTTTAGACGCGGTATGTATTGATTTAGAATTATAGTAAAAATAAATGAAAGATATGCCTACATTTTCTTTTTTTTTCATCAAAACGAAACAACAATAACCAACAATTACACACAATTACGATATTATTTTTAATGTATATACATGTTTATTTTTTATTTAGAATGTATATAGCTTCTATATCCCACGGATTTCAGGGTTGTCCTTTTGGTACCTTCAAATATCTATTATATCATTGCTGTCGATTCTGGGTTTTTAATGTATGAGATTTGAGGTATCCTCTTTATAAATTTGTAACGTTTTTTACCGTACTCGAAGATGGAACCGGTATATATAACCAGCGATGGCGTGGTTTCACTGGGTGCAACATGCCTTGGGTGGGACGGAACCAAGTGGGTGGATGCGGTAAGTACAAATGTGCATTAAATTTGGTACAATTGTGTGAAAATTTTGTTTTCCAGAACAAGCAGACCACTTGCGATATTATTCAAAACATTAGAGTTGCACGCGCCGAGCCCGCCCAGCAAAAATGCGCACGGTTCCAATGTCCCACGTGCGGGTGGAGTTTTAGTTTTAAATCGTAATAAACGTAAATTTTTGTTTTTTAGAAAGAAATACAGTTATATTAAAAATTTACACATTTAGTAGACATCAACGCACATTCCATATGAAAGACTAGAAAAAGAACAAAGTTTTTGTATGCGCGGTTATAAGTGCGAGCTATGCACCAAAGCGTACAAGCACAAGAAAGCTTTAACGTAAATTTGTTTTAATGAAAGGTAAATGTCTTTATATTATAAACTTCCAAATTAGATTACACATGCGTAAGACCTATAAAAAGGAGCATTGCGGCACGTGCAAAGCTCTAGTGCCGCTAGAGTGCTGGACTGCACATAAGGCCTCGCATGAGGAGGAGAAATATAAATGCAAAATGGTAATTTCGTGAAATTGTTTTTGCATAATATGTATTAATTAATATGTATTGCAATGTCCAAAAACTTACACGACCAAGGGGACCTTGATCAGATTCGTGTCATTCACGAAGAAAAAGCACTACCTAAACGTCAATGCAAGGTGTGTAAGAAATTTATGAGTATACCAAATTTAAAAACGCACATGAAGGCAATGTATTCCGTGCAAAAAAACCCATGCAACAGATGCGGGTGGGTGTCAAACACCAAATATGAGTAAGTATTCAATTAATAGTTGATGGTCTATTTAACGAAATAGATCCGATTTATTTTCGAAATAGATACAACATGCATTATGCAGCAATGTATAGCATAGAGGATAAGCTGGGCGGGAGGACGAAGAGGAGGAGGAGATGGAGGACTAGGAGGAATAATTTAGTATTAAGAATTAGTTAGTAAATGTAGAATAATTAGTAATTTTATATTTAGTATTGTAATTTAGTATTATTATTAATTCTAGTTTTAGATTAATGCTTAATGTAAGTTTTCTAATTTTAGTTCATAGTTTATAAAATGTTATAGACAATAATACAATATATACAATAATCATATTGTTTGTGTGTTGCGTTTTTTTATATGTTTTACCCAATAAAACGCTCAGGGGAGCGCGACGGTCCGTCGAGCGAGCTTTCGGGTTTTTGCGAAACAAGTTCCCTATATTTGATACGTCGATTAACATGAATCTGCAGGATATAGTAAGACTGGTTGCGTCTTGCTGTGTTCTGCAGAATATAATTATTGATATTGACGGGTAAGATTACACACCGCCGAAAGATAAAACTTTTATTGATCGGAACGAATATAGTTTGCCAACGTTAACAACTTTAGAGTCGGGAGCAGTTCGTAATGTTGTTCAAGAATACTTGCGAGCGCGAGACGGTTAAACTCGGTCGCAATTTTTTCATGTCTGTCCGTCTGTTAAACTCGGTCGCAATTTTTTCCTGTCTGTCCGTCTGTTAAACTCGGTCGCAATATTTAGGGTTCCGTACCCAAAGGGTATAAACGGAACCCTATTACTAATAGTGCCCATACACTTACCGGCCGTGGACTGTCGTCCTGGACTGACGGACGTGGACGAAACTGAAGTGCCCCACACACTTACCGGCCGCCGGCCGGCCGCGGACTGTCGTCCAGGACTGACGGCCGTATACGAGGGTGAAATGTACTGCGAACTGTGGACGGACAAGTTTTTAAAATGATTTGATATTTCTGGCGGTGACTTCGTCAGTCCTAGACGACAGTTCGCGGCCGAGTTGTGTGTGGACGATGTCGGTCACAGCCGTCGTGCAGGACTGTCGCGTGGTCCTGGACGAAAGTATACAGCGATAATGCGACGAATTTTGTTGGCGCTGAAAGACAACTAGAACAGCACATTCGTCAACTTGCCAGTGATCCTGTACATGTTTCTGCTCTTCAACAACAGCAAATTGAATGGCATTACATACCGCCAGCATCACCTAACTTCGGTGGACTCAGAGTCCTCTTAATCCCAAGACGCAGAAGAACAAAGTCAAGTTGTACACGGAACCGGACGGTCAGCTCAAGGGAGATGGACTTTGCGACTATATCAAAGGTAAGTCGAACTATAATTTCGCATGTTTATTGTTTATTATCTTTGAAAGTGTGAAAGGATTGAATTTAACCAAAGGTCACGAAAATTATCCGAAATTATTATTATATTCTAAAAGTCTTGAATTCTGCAATTTGTACAGCAGAAAAAAAAGTAAAATGGGAAATAATTGAAAATAAAAAGATCAATAAGGTTTGGCACTTATTTTTATTGTAAATTTTTTTATAAACAATTCAACAGAAGCTGTTAATACTTTCATTGCATTTAATTAATTTATTTATAAATTAGAAAGTTTATTTAAAAAACGAATTCGAACAAAGAGTTGAATTACAAATAAAATATTCTCAAGTGATCCAAAGAATCCAATCAAAATTTATTTCAATCGTTTCACTTTCACAAAAATTGTATATTATTTTTCTACAATTGAAAATTTTCATAATATTAGTTTTGTAATAACTTATTTATTAACAGAGCTTATTTTATTTTACTTTATAATCAATTCAAAAGATATATTGTAATCCAGAGAGAGCTGCTACTTAAAGCTACTGCACTCGGCTATGTCTTTGAATCGACTGAACTCCTGGAGCAATGCGTCATCCTTTTATAGTTGTTTTCTTGTGCAATTTTCGGTAAATTAGTAGGCTAAATACAGTATTTTGCATATCCTTCAACGGCTCCTTGTTTATAATTTTGTATGATATACTGTGATTCGGAAGTATAGCATACTGTGATTCATTTGTTACAGTCTCCCCTTCCGTTGCTGAAGACGTCCCGACGAAGTGACGGCAGAATGTGGCTTTTCTGATCCAGGTGGTACAGGGTTCTTTCTTGGACGTCCTCTTTTGCGGATTTGATGAATGGGAGTACCATCTTTCGGACCATGATACTCAGCCAATGATGATACATGGTAACTACCTAAAGGAGTATCGAGATCATCTGGTGCAGCAACATCATAAATGGTGTTCCCCTTTCTTTTAATTATCACGTAAGGGCCATCTCTTCGTGGGATGAACTTTGATGAAATTCCTTTTGTTGCTTGACTAAGTGCGTGGATGGTCACCCATACGAATTGTCCAACTTCATAAGACGGTGGCGTTCGTCTTTTCTTGTCAGCTCGTTCTTTGTAGTAGTCTTGTCCTTTCTCCATGTTTTCATTTGCTAATTTCAGAGTGTCCGTGAGATTTCTTAAGACGGGTAAAATTTCCGTCGAGAAGTTTTCATTATTTATTATTGCTCTTACGTCATGGGCAATACTATCCAACGTTCTCAGTTCTCGTCCGAAGGTGAGAAAAGCTGGAGTATAACCAGTACTTTGACACTTTGTTGTATTCATGGCATTGCGTATAGCTGGCAATCTTATATCCCATATAGTATGATTTTCTTGCACGAGCATACCAAGCTGAACCTTCAGATCACGATTTTTTCTTTCAACAGGATTTGCTTCTGGATGGTATACAGGTGTTAAGGTATGTCGAATTTTCAAGCAAAATAATAACTGCTGAATAGTCGCCGAAATGAACTGAGATCCATTGTCACTAATTACTCGTCTAGGGAAACCATATCGAAGAAAAACTTCTTCTAGAAGGATACGTGCGCATATCTCTGCTGTGGCTTCTTGTAATGCAAAGAATTCCACCCATCTACTCGTAATATCCTCAATAATGAGAATCCATTGATTGTGTTGGTTCGTTTTTGGAAGAGTTCCAAACAAATCCACCGCAATTACTTCAAAACATTGACTTCGTACTGGAGTCTGCAATAGTCCTGCCGGCTTCAAGTTGCTGATTTTGTATCTTTGACATTCAAGGCAGTTTTTGATGTATTTAGCGATGTCGTGTCGCATTTGTGGCCAAAAATAGCGGTGGGCGATTCTAGCTGTGGTTTTATCAACCCCGTAATGACCAGCAGAAGGATCGTCATGATGAGCCCTTAGAATCTCTGGTCGTTCATCTTCTGGTATTACAAGCTGTCCTTCTTCTGAGTCTTGTTCGTCTGCAAAATGATAAAGGATTCCGTTATTTACTAAGTACCCACGAGACGTCCATCTGGAAAAATCGGAATTAGCATCTGCAGATTCTAGAGATTCAATAATCTCCCTCAGCTTGGCATCATTTAACTGAGCCTCTCGTATTTGCTTCGCTCCCTTTGTAGGCATATCGACATAGGTGCTACAAACTTCACATGTTCCGTTGTCTTCTATGTGTGGAGGCCGGGATAACGTATCTGCCACGATGTTAGTTCTTCCTGGCGTGTACGCTATTTGAATGTTGTACGGCTGAAGTTGTAGGGCCCATCTAGCAAGTCTTCCAGTTGGCGACTTAAGTGTCATTAACCATTTTAAAGGTTGGTGATCGGTTAAGAGTTTAATTTCCGAACCCTCGATGTATCCTCGGAACCTGGAAACAGCCCACACTATGGCAAGCGCCTCTCTTTCAGTAGTTGAGTAGTTTCGCTCCGGACTTGTCAGGAGACGACTGGCATATTCCACAGGGTGCTCCTCTGCACCCTCCCCCTGGATCAAAACAGCTCCAAGCGCGTAACTACTTGCGTCTGTTTTTAATATGTAAGGCAGACTTTCATCTGCCTGTTTAAGGATAGGTGCTGTTGTCAGTAAATCTTTCAACTTGTCGAATACTTCCTGATTTTTGCTATCCCATTTCCAAACAGTATTCTTCTTGGTTAGATTCGTCAATGATTGTGCAACATCAGCGTACTTTGGTATGAATCGTCGATACCAGGAACACGTTTGTAGAAATGAAAGTAGTTCCTTTACGTTAGTTGGATTTGGTAAGTTGGTTATAGCTGAAGTTTTCTCAGGGTCGACTATGATGCATCCATTACTTAATATGTGTCCTAAATATTTGACGCGGGTGCAACAAAATTTACACTTGGCTCGGTTTACTCGCAAATTAGTTTCTTCCAGTCGCTTGAAAATCTTCTCTAGGTTCATCAAATGTTCTAGAAAGGTCCGAGAACATATAATTAAATCATCTATGTAGACAAGCATAAGTATATCCCCTAGGGAGTTCTTGAAGCGATCCATCATCCGTTGGAATGTCGCAGGGGCATTCCTTAAACCAAACGGCATCCTTTTAAATTGAAACATTCCAAATGGAGTGATGAAGGCTGTTTTCGGTTCACAAACTTGTATTTGCCAATATCCAGATTGTAGATCTAATGTGGTCATAAAAGGTGTACTTTTTGCTGCATGCAGGAGGTCATCAATCCGAGGCAATGGATATCTGTCGGGAATGGTAACCGCATTCATTTTCCTATAGTCCACACAGATACGGATTCCTCCATCTTTCTTTGGTATCAATACAACAGGTGCGGCCCAAGGAGATTCACTTTCTTCTATTATATTATCTGCAAGCATGTCATCCAGCTTATCCCTCAACAACGCTCTTTTGGCGGGCGAAAGACGGTATGGACCTGTAGCTATTGGTTCCTGCTTTCCTGTGTTGATGGTATGCTTCGCTAAGGGAGTTGGTGGACCACAACTAGCAAAGATTTGTTGACTTTTAAATATCAACTGTTGGAGTTTATTCCTTTCTGAGGGTGACAGATTGGATCCTTCATCTTCTCGTAGTTCCACATCTACTGAGAAAAACTAAAGCTTGCGGGATGATGCATGCTTCTTATTGGAATCGGATCGTTCATACCGTCGTCGTACATGCTCTGGAGTTATATAATTAAGTGGTAATGATCCTCCAAAAATCTCGTGGATTACTTTTGGTGAGTAATCATTTTCTCCCATTATATTTGGAGAAGGTACTTCGCTGTCGTCTTCCTTGCTTGTTATCTCCATCTCCATTGGTACAGGAGTGTTCGGGAGCGGGGTGATTGGCTGTATGTTGAAGAATGGTGATAGATGTAGATCTGTTGACTCATCATTAGAGATCTCTTCTTCCATTTTGTTAAATTTCGGAGTATCAGGTATTGGTGATACTGCGTTGATATTCCACCATGACAAAAACGGTGAGGAGGATATCTCTGGGCTTCGTTTTCCAGCAGTGGGTGCCTTCAGAGATTGCGGCTTGGCAGCGCCACAGTACTCAAATTTGTTTTGAGGTTGGTCCACAAAATGCCATGTCCTTTGCGCAAGGTCCATTATTACACCTGACTTTTGCAAAAAATCTATTCCCAGCAATGTGCGATTGTCGGTAGCATTAGGCAAAACGAGAAATCGAATTGTTTTTAGCCTATTACCTACCATGACATCAACTTTTGTAGAGAGCATAGTTTGCTCCTTCTGCAGTCCATCTGCCAAAGATACACTAGCGGTGATGCTTGAGAATGAACAAACCTTTTGTTTAAGGTGTTCATATAACGAAGTACTGGCTATACTAGTACGCGCTGCCGTATCCAGGAGAGCTGCGCTTTTATTGGCCTGCTCGACCGTCGCTACTTGGGAAGGGCATAGATCAGTCGTCTGGTACGTGCATAGTACAGTAAGTGACAGTTGATTATCTTCTATTACCTTTAGAGCACTGTCAATTATCCAAAGATCTTTTACTTCTTTAGATCTTGTCTGTTCTTGACAAGTGACAGTTTTTAGTGTTCTTGTTTTTTAGTGTAGAATGTCGAAGATTTTTAAACTCGTTAAGCCTCGAAGTGAAGAAGCAGAATCAGTACAGTCTACCTCCGGTCGAACAGCACGAACAGAGACAGACTGGTCATTATGCTTCATATGTCAAGAAATGACACAAGAGTCCCTAATATGTCCATCTAGGAATACACGTCACAACAAGGGGAGCAGCTACAGCATTCTCGCAGGCTATCTGAAAAGGTTCAATGAGCTTGGATGTCTCCCCAAATCTTTTCTTTTTAACCGACTGGATGAAGGAAGTGGCGTTGAAGCAGCATTGCTTGCAAACAATGCACGATACCACAAAACCTGTACGCTGAGGTATAACAAAACTAAGTTAGACAGAGCTGAGAAGAGGCACATGCAAATAGGCGAAGATGACGAAGTAAAGGAAGCTGCTGACGGCAGGCGTCTGTTACGACAATCAAGTACTGAGCCGAAACAGCGAGAAGTGAAATGCTTCTTCTGCGGAGAAACTGCTGGTAGTACCCCTCTTCATGAAGCGGCGACCTTCCAATTGGACTCGCGTGTCAGGTCGTGCGCAATGATTCTGGGCGATATGGACCTCCAAACGAAACTGAACGCTGGGGACATGGTTGCACAGGATGCGAAGTATCACCGAAATTGTCTCTTGAACTTGTACAATCGCGTTCGGAAGATTAAAGAAATGTCGAGTAAAAGTTCAACAGATGAACAAGCAATAGAAGGACTTGCCTTTGCACAACTGGTCGTGTTTATTGAAGAAGCTTTAGCGGAAGAGAAGACGGCTCCGGTCTTCAAGCTTGCAGACCTGGCGCAGTTATATGCTTCGCGGATGGAGCAGATTTTGGGAGTCAAGTATGACCGCAGAGTGCACACGACCCGTCTTAAACAGAGACTGCTTGCTCACTTTCCTAACATGTGTGCAAAGCATCAGGGGCGCGATGTCCTGCTTGCATTTAATGAAGACATGGGCGATGCCTTGGCTAAGGCTTGTGAACTGGATACAGATACTGATGCAGTCCATCTGGCGCGCGCTGCCCAAATTGTGCGACGCCACATCATCGAAAATGACAAGGTGTTCAAGGGATTTCCTCCAGAATGTCAACAGGACTCTGTACCATCCCTGTTGCTTGCCCTAGTCACTATGATCTTAGAAGGACCAAGTATCAAAAGCCTTAGTAAAGAAAGCACTACACAAGCGGCACTGTCTATCAGCCAGATCATCAAGTTTAATAGTCTGAAGCACCGGAGGGTCGACACGGGCAGTACGCCTCGACAAGTCCGGCACGCTAACGCACAGGAGACGCCACTTCCTATTTATATCGGGCTCATGCTACATGCACACACTCGTAAAAGGGAACTAGTCGACAAGCTGGCACACATGGGAATTTCCATTTGCTACGACCGAGTCCTGTCCCTCTCCGCACAGTTGGGGAACAATGCCTGCCGCTTCTACCACCAGAAGCAAGTAGTCTGCCCTCTCAATATGAGAAGCATGGTCTTCACCACAGCCGCGGTAGACAACATCGACCATAATTCAAGTTCCACGACCTCAAAACAGTCATTTCATGGGACTGGAATTTCTCTGGTGCAACATCCTGCGTTCCATGGAGCAGGTGTTGACCGCGGCATCAGTATTTTCGAAGGGTCGAACGAAAGAGACCTCAAAGCAGTTGACCGTTTGCCACAATACTATACTGATGTCCCATCCGTCAACAGCACCATGAAGAACACACAGGTACCGGTTACCAACTTGACATCCCTGAGCGGCAACAGCGGGCTCAAGCAACATATTGAAACAGAGTATCTCTGGCTACAACACACCCAACTAGCCGTACAAGAAAGTTCTCCATTGGAAAACACTTCATGGGCTGCATACCACGCTAGTCTACAGTCGAGAACGGACAGTCGGGCTATCTGCCCCACCGCACTACTCCCACTCTTCCGTCGCTATGATAAAGCACTCCATGGATGTCGTCAGGAACTCAGTGGAACATCTTAACCCTGGCCAGATTCCAGTGGTCACACTTGACCAACCGCTTTTTGCACTTGCAAAACAAATCCAGTGGAAGTGGCCGCAGGAGTATGGTGAAGAGAAGTTCGTCATTCTCTTCGGAGGTCTTCATATCGAGATGGCAGCACTGAAGACCATTGGTGACTTGTTGCAAGGGAGCGGATGGGTGCAAGCACTGGTTGAGGCAGAGGTCACCAGTGCCGGGACTGCGGATTCCTTCCTCCGGGCATCACATGTCACTCGAACCAGGAGAGCGCATCAAGTGACAGCAGCAGCCCTCTTCACCCTGCAGCAGAACGCCTACAACCACTACATTGACCAGTTGGGTGACACCGGCACCGAACAGCTGGAATTCGTTCGTTGGTGTCAGGAAAAGGCGGAGACTTGCCCCCAGTTCCACTACTGGGCAACTATACTGGAATTGGAACTGACGATCTTCGTGTACGTGCGCTCTCTTCGCCAAGCGCCGTTTACGATGTACGTCGATGCCCTCAGAGAACTCGCAGTATGGTTCCATGCTCTGGATCACACCAACTACGCGCGCTGGATTCCTGTGCATTTACGAGACATGGTAGAACTGCCGACCACACACCCTGAAATAGCCGATGAATTCCGAGCAGGGAATTTCACCGTCCAGAAAACGGCTAGGCTGTTCTCCGCCATCGCCATCGATCAGGCTCACGAGCAGAACAATGCAGCCATAAAAGGAGACGGAGGTGCAGTAGGCCTGACTGAAAATCCCAGCGCACTGCGACGGTGGATGGTGGCAGGACCAGAGGTTGCCAGGCTCATCGAAGAGTTCCAGGACTCTAACCAAAACCGGTCACAAGACACAAAGCATCATGAGCAGTCATCGAGTGTGCAGACTGCTTTCCAAAAAGACGTACAGTCAATGATCAAAGTGATGGAAGACTTTGGGAATCCATTTCAAGAGGAAAGTCAAGATCTGTTGGTTCTCGACACGAAGGAGATCGCACCACTTGGAGCTGTAGACGACCTCCGTCGTGCACATAAAGTGGGACAGGTGCAGTTTGACAACTTCGTCAGAGAACGCCTGGTGGAGAGAACGAAACCCATACAAGATCCCATCAAAAGAAATAAGCTCAAAATATTCGGTCAGCCTGCTGCAAAACCTCAAGCAAAGGGCAAGCAGCAAATGAAATCCCTCAGGAACGACGTGAACCTCTTCTCTCGTCTATATATCGGATGCCAGAACCGGGATGGGAATTTAGACGAATTCTTCCAACATGAAAACCAAGCTTTCCCTCCTGCACTATCGGACGGCGGTAGCATTCGGTTTGGTGTAAAGAGTGATCTTCTAACTTGTCTAGAAGAATTGAGTCAGCCTAAGTCTGAGGTTCCTCCAACAAGCTGTATTGTCCTAGATGGAGCAGTCATCATTCATTTGCTGAAGCCTTCTACGGCAAAAACCTTCAACGAATATGCCCAGCAAGTTTTTGTGCCTCACATACTCGCAAAACTTCATCAAGCCGCGCGACTGGACCTGGTGTGGGACCGCTACATTTCAAACTCGTTGAAGGGTACAGCAAGAGCCAAGCGGGGAAAAGGAGTGCGAAGACGAGTGGTGGGTGGTTCAACTATACCCGGGAACTGGGCCAGCTTCCTCAGAGTCGACGAAAACAAGACAGAGCTGTTCGACTTCCTCTCTGACGTCCTTTACGACTCATTCCAGTTTGCAGACAAAGAGCTGCTTATCACTAAAGGAGATGAGGTCTTGAGCAAGCCACCACTTCTGGATACGGCAGCACTGGCTCCTTGCAACCACGAGGAGGCGGACACCCGTATTATGTTGCATGCCGCGCACGCAGCTAACAATGGCCACAAGAAGATCCTCATCTGTACAGTTGACACTGATGTTGTTGTCCTGGCAGTGGCTCTGGCACGCACCTTGAATGAGGAAACTGAAGTGTGGGTGTCCTTCGGTTCGGGGAAGACGTTCCGCTTCTTGGCAGCACATGAGATTGCTCGAGCTCTGGGTCCAGAAAAAGCTCAGGCGCTGCCGATGTTTCATGCTTTGACGGGCTGCGACACGGTGTCCTCCTTCGCCGGACATGGAAAGCGGACAGCGTGGGCAGTGTGGACAGTGCTACCAGAGTTGACCCAGACACTCACTCGTTTCTCCTCTGCACCAGATCATATTAATGAAGACGCCATGCACATCATTGAAAGGTTCGTCACACTGCTTTATGACAGAACAAGCACTGAAACCGATATTGACAAGGCACGTCGCAAACTGTTTGCAAAGAAAAGCAACGTCCAGCTGATCCCACCGACAAGGGCAGCCCTGGAGCAGCACGTCCGAAGAGCTGTATACCAGGGAGGACACGTCTGGGGTCAGGCCCTGGTTCCTGCACCAACACTGCCATCACCAACCGACTGGGGTTGGATCATTACCAGCAACGTATATGAACCTCTCTGGACAACGCTACCCGAAGCATCCAAGATCTGTAGGGAGCTCGTCTCTTGCAAATGCAAAGACTGTCTTAAAAGATGCAAGTGCAAGAAGGTTGGTCTGGAATGCACATTATTGTGTGCTTGCGACGGGGAGTGCTCTGAGAACTGAAGTCGCTCTCTTAAATTTTTCGGATTTCGCAGTATACTGGGACTATAAAACATATTTTTAATATTTTTAATGCAATATGAAAAGTGTACACAAATAAAAAAATTTATTTGAATGTAATAAATCACATAGTTATCCATTAATCTGAAATATGAAATATAAAATTATTGAATAAATATGTATATAACTTACAAACTATCTTATCTGGCATGTTTTCATTCAAAACATTCAGTAAAAATTCATTAAAACCTTCAGCAGCAAACTTAAATCTAAAATGAAGCCATTCGGAGCTTTCACCCAGTCTAATTGCTGCGCTGCCGGGCGCTTTTTTAAATATGGATAGCTCAAAAACTATTTGACGGATTGTCGAGCTTGTTTTTTTATTTGGTAGATAATGTTATCAAAATTTATTTTAATTATAAATATGTGACCATCTCATGGAAAATTAATTTGTTATTTGAATTACCATGAAAAAGTGACTAGCAAAATTTTACAATTTTCTTAATATTCGGCCGCCATCTTTAATTTGTTAAACAAATGTATTTTTAATTGAAAATAGGGGTCAGTACGAATTGATTGACACTCCAATCACTAAAATCGGTGCACCCGTGTTTATTCTAGAATTTTTTCAAAATTGTATAGCCGCCATTTTGGAAAATGGCCGCCACGGCCGTCAGGGGGCAGTTGGCCGATGGCTCCACATCCAAATTTTATCATATTATATTGGTCTACGTCTGTGCCAAATTTGGTGCTTTTATCAAAAAGTGCACAATTTATTAGCTAATCTGCCGTACTATACTGTGATTCATTTGTTACAGTTTTAATTTTTTATTTTCGACATTCAAAATGAATATTATTAAGTTTTTTTTTGTGTTGAAAACCATTTAAAAACCAACTAGTCATTTTTTTTTTTTTTATTTATTTTAAACTTGTGCATTACAAAAAGAGCAAGACAAAAGTGAAAAAGCCAACTTTTTAAATTAATTAGGATAGTGAATTAAAATATGAAACTTGGGTTTTAACGTGTTATGAAATAAGCGCATACATTCTCGATTATGAAGCTCAATTTTATGTTTCAATATAACAATCACCTCTTCCGATATCTCAAAGCATAAAATAATATCAACAATTTCAATTAAGATCAGAAGAAATTGCCCATTCTGATCCATCATCATCGGGTATTACATCGTCTATCATTATAGTAAAATAACTGACAAATGTCATCATTTCACTTGCAGACATTTTTAAACGCTTTGCAGTTAAATGGGAATGTTTATCACTCGAAACATTTCCTATTTCTGATCCATAGCAAATATTTTGTACCGATGATTGTAGTTTTGGTGTTCCCGTACGCATTTTCATGTACTCATCTAGTTTAATTTGATAATAGCCATCTTTCATATCAAGTACTGTAAAAAAATTTTTGCCTACAAAGTTACTTTTAATTTGTTCAAAGGAGGCTTATAAATCCAAAGGGCAGAGAGTTATACAAATGTCTAATAAAAGATCATTATACTGCCTTATCCACTGGGAGACCAACATATTGGCCAACTGACCCGCAGAAAATTCCTGACCTGCTTGACTTCTTCGTATACGCTGGGATCTCAAGTCATTGCCTAGATATAACTGACAATGATGATCTAAGCTCCGATCATTGCCCAATTATCGCTAACTACAGCACGACTCTACAAAAGAAAGCAAATATAAGCAAGATACTTACATCAAAAACTGACATTGATTCCTTGCAATACTGGTTAGATAAAAACATCACACTTAACATATCATTGAAGGACGGAGATGAACTGGACAGAGCTGTGGAAAATTTTACTAACTTAATTCACAAAGCGGCTACCTTATCAACCCCAAGAGCAGAAACTCAGAGAAATGAGTATAACCTCGAGATCTCTACGGAAATAAGGATATTAATAAGAAACAAAAGAAGACTTAGGAGAATTTGGCAAACAAATAGAAATCCACGAGATAGGACAAATTACAACAGAGCGGCAAATCAGCTCAAGCGCAAGCTCCATGAATACAAAAATGATAAAGTCGGAGAATTTCTGAAAAATCTGGATAGTTCCAAAACTAATGATCACAGTCTTTGGAGAGCTACTAAATACTTAAAACGGGCAACAAAAAGAAATGTCCCGATACAAGATCATAATGGCTCATGGTGCAGGTCTAACCATAGCAAAGCTAACACTTTCTCAGCATACCTAGAACAAACATTTCAACCTTTCAGAGTAAATGATTCACCAGACGAGATAATAGATTTCCTAGATGTACCATGTCAAATGGATTTACCAATTAAACATATCTCACCAAATGAAGTCCACTGGCAAATAACAAAATTGAATAACACAAAAAGCCCAGGATATGACAAAATTGATGCAAAAGTTGTCAAATCATTATCAAGGAAAAGTATAATATTCCTCACCCTGCTATTAAACACTATACTCAGATTGAATCATTTCCCATCCCAATGGAAATGCGCAGAGATTATCATGGTGCCCAAACCCAATAAACCGGAAAACGCGGTCACTTCGTACAGACCTATAAGTTTACTGACTACTTTCTGGAAGTTATTTGAAAAAATATTCTTGCGAAGATTGGTACCAGTACTAGAACAAAATCTCGTTATCCCTGACCATCAATTTGGCTTTCGAAAAAAACGCAACGCCAGAACAATGCCACCGTGTTGTCAGCGTAATACGGGATTCATTAGAAAGGAAGATATACTGCTCAGCTGTATTTCTGGACGTACAACAAGCATTCGACAGAATCTGGCACCAAGGACTCCTCTACAAGTTAAAGAAACTACTCCCGGCACCGTTCTACATGGTACTTAAATCATACTTAGAAGAACGCTGTTTCTACGTAAAGGTAGACGAAGAAACCTCTGAAATCAACCAAATAATGGCATGAGTACCACAGGGTAGTGTACTAGGGCCACTACTATATACAATTTATACAGCGGACATGCCAACTACTGAACATGTTATCACAGCCACATATGCTGATGACACAGCAATTATTTCCTCCAAAGAATTAGCTGCTGAAGCCTCTGCCTTTCTTCAAACTGCACTTGAGAAAATTCAGGAATGGTTAAGCAAATGGAATATAAAAGTTAATACTAGCAAATCCGTACACGTTACTTTCACCCTAAAGAAAGGCGACTGCCCAATGGTCTTATTAAACAACGTACCAATTCCAAAGCACAATTGTGTCAAATATCTGGGAATACACCTAGATAGAAGGTTGACATGGAAAGAACATATAAAGTCAAAACGACTGCAACTCAACATAAAAACCAAAAACTGGCTTCTAGGGCACACATCTGAATTAACCCTTAAAAATAAAGTGCTAATCTATAAAACAATCCTCAAACCGATCTGGACTTATGGTATTCAACTATGGGGGACAGCAAGCAACTCCAATATTGAAATATTACAAAGGTATCAATCGAAAACCCTACGGCAAATAGTAAACGCACCATGGTACGTCACAAACAAACAAATCCATACAGATCTCGAAATACCTACAGTCAAAGATGAGATAAACAGCTTCAGCACGAAATATTTTCAAAGGCTCAGTTATCACAACAATGTACTAGCTATTTGCCTTCTTGACGAAAGCAATGAAATTAGAAGACTCAAAAGACATCACATATTGGACCTACCTTATAGAAAATGAAGTTATTATTTAACTTGCATAATACGTAGTATGTTAAAAATGTAATTGTGTACATAGTTTTTATTGTGCTCGCTGGAGCTCAATAAATTAGGTTAAGTAACTAAGTATTTAAAGAATTTGCTGAATATTGTATAAATAGATTGCAAATAAATAAGACAAAAAAAAAAAAAAAAAAAAAAAATTGTTCAAAGGAGGGTATTTCATAAAATGAATCTTTTTGAGCCATATTTAGAAATTTTGGGTCTAAGCATATTCTAACACTTTTGTTAGGCTTTTCAACTATAACGATGTTTGACACCCATTCTCGCGCATTATCTACTTTTTCGATAACGTCATTCTGAATTAGCCTATCTAATTCTAATTTCAGTGGCTCTCGGAGTGACAACGGAATTCTTCGTGCTGGTTTTGCTACTGGTACTACATTGTTTTTCACCTCTATATGAAAATTATCTGCATTACACCCTAATCCTTCGAAAACTTGTGGATACTTGCCAATTACTTCCTTTACGTTCTGATCTTTTATAGTGTCCACTCTTCTCAGCAATCGTAGTTCAATACACGCACCTAAGCCTAAAATGGGTACTGTGTTTTCTTGTGAAATCCAAAAATTTAGCTTTGCCACCCTATTGCCGACTATGCATTTTAATTCACATGTTCCTATGGTTTTTATTTCTATACCATTATATGCCGTTAATCTACCTTTTTTCTCATTTATTTTCAACTGCTTAAATTATTTGATAAGAGAAGAGGGAATTACATTGGTTTGTGCTCCAGTGTCTAATTTAAACCTTATTATGTTTGACTGTATTTTCACTTTTTCATACCACGAATCAATTTTATTGCTTATAATTTAATTATTTTCTATACCTCCAATAAAAAAACTGTTTTCACTGTCATTGCACTTACTTGGAGTGTATTTTACTTCCCTTATGTTCCTATTTTTGCACATAGCACCCCGGGAAGCCGGGGTTAAGTCTTTAAAATTCCACTTACGACGAGTTGTAGGAACTCAAATCCTGTCAATAGAGGAAATGCAAACCTTGCTTGCTCAGATTGAGGCTTGCATGAACTCCCGACCACTATACGCTCAGACAGATGACCCCTCGGATCTATCTGCGCTGACGCCGGGACACTTCCTTGTGGGAGAAAGCTTACTATCCTTGCCAACTCCAGACTACACTAAGGTACCACTTAACCGTCTAAACCGTTGGGAACATGTTCAAAACATGACTGAGCATATATGGCGTAGATGGCAGAGCGAATACCTCCACAAACTGCAATTAAGGAACAAATGGCAGGTAGCAAGAAATGACATAAAAACTGGAGATTTAATGGTTATTAAAGAAGATAACCTACCTCCATCGAAATGGTTATTGGGAAGAGTAACAGAGGTACACGCTGGAGCTGACGGAAGAATAAGAGTTGCTACTATACGGCACAAGGATGGATTCCTCAAAAGAGCTATATTAAAATTATGCATTTTGCCTATACAACAATAACTACTACTAAACAATCATAATTTTCTTACCGCTATCATATATGTACAATATACACGACATTCAAGAACTCAACTTTAAGAATCCTGCATGGCGGGCGGCCTCACCAATCTCCATTCTATATTTCGTGCTTTAACACGAGGTGGGCGGCATGTTAAGGATGAACAGCTACACATCAGTAAAACTGTACCTACTTACGAAGTCATGCAATATACAATTACATATACAAATTATAAATTAACTGTTAGCCTTGCATTTCGAATTCTTTGTAAAATCTAATCTAGCCAGTTCACTTTTGAATCTCACTCGCTTGAGTCACTGATTGTAATAGTTCAATATCGTTTTTTTTTTCTACAATTCTCCCTCGCTCGAGGCATATTAATAGTCCTAAAATTCTCGATATTTGTAATTTATTAGAATTTATCTTGAAAATAAACTTTAGTGTTGTTTTATAAAAGGTGTTTTTAATCACACGGTTTAACTTTTTCAAAAAAGGCATTCTTCTATACAGTTTTAATGCTAACTTGACATGATTGAGTGAGTCCACTGCTGAGTACCGACTGCCACGAGTTCTGATAAGGCCACTCGCCAGTACCCAGTTGCTGTACCATTTACTGTTACCTTCAATATAATGATATAATCCTATACTTAATATACTACAGATATATCTTGTAATTTTGCGGCATTTAAGGTTACTCTTTCTGGAGTCTAGATGCTTCATTTTGGCTCCTGTGTTTTTTGGTCTTCATGTAGCAAGGTGTTGTGTTTTCGGTTACATTTGAGGCAAGTATTCTTACTTTGACATCTCTCGGCATCATGCCTCTTTCGTAAGCAATTTAGGCAAAGATTGTTTCGTCAAGCTGCATCGCTCTTTTGTCTTGCTGGCATGTCATGTTGTTTTGGGCATTTAAACATGCTATGGATCCCATTGCAGTAGGCTCATTTCAGCGTTACCACTGTTTGATACGTTTGGAATGGTTTATGCGCCATTGAATTCTGGGACATCCTAGGGATCATTCAACTGTTGCTCATAAATCCTGTATGACTCTCTGTCCAGCTTCCTTGTAAGGATATGAGCAAGTAAGGGCCCCCAACTTTTCGTTCCAATCCCTATACTTTGTATGACTTGCAGAGCTTCCTTTACACTGTCATGAATCTGTTTTAGCTCCTGTGCTGATTCTCTGATGAGTGTAGGTTGATTTAAAAGATTGTCAAGATGTGCACTCAACAGTAACCTTTTATTGTTGTATCTGTCACATAACAAATTCCAAGCTGATTCATAGTTGCCATCGGAAATCGTCAGATGTTGAATAAGCCAGCTCGATTCCCCTTTGACATAGCACTTGAGGTATTGCATTTTTACCGCGTTGTTTCATCTGATTGTGAGTTGTTTTCACATATATGTCATGGAACATGACCCATGACTTGTAGTTGCCATCAAAGATCGGGATCGTGATTTTTGGCAATTGAACACTGTAGTGCTCTTGGTTACTAGATGTCGCATCTTGCACGGTTTCCTGTAAAATAAAAAGTGCATTTTGTAGCTTACTCTCAGTGAAGCCGTGATATGCCCAGTTGGTTTGGATTTGTTGTTCATCCTCCTCGTGTACGAGGTAATGTTATTCCAGGCTTCTATAATTACCCGCTCTTTATACTCACAATACCTCTTGGTGAGAGTATTCGAGGTAGTACCAAAGAGAATGAAAATACCAAGAGGTCGCATTACGAACAAACGACAATTCTGAAATTTTCTGGCGCGATAGACACGGTCGGTCGGGGTGGGAGCATATGAAATATTTGCTCTCCGGCACAGTGAGCACTTGAGAAGTTGCTGCACCAAGTAAATCGATATTTCTCTGTCTGCACAGCCTGCAAATCTCAGCAGGCCACACATGCCCGAGACGGGAATCTGTGCAGCCATGTCCCTTGCCTGATGCGTGAGCTGGAAACTGGTTTTATGTCCCTGCGAAAGACCACAAAATTATTTTCTTGTTTAAGGAAGGATTTCTTGATTTGTTGATTTCTTTGCGTTTCTTGGTTTTCGGATTTCCACTTTGCTACCTGCAAAGATCGGATTTGAACAATATTTTTTAAAAACAAACTTGAAGCAATTTATAAATTTATAAATATATTTATTCTAGGTATATATCTGCAAGATATTTTTAATAATATTTTAACTATTTCAAATTGTGAAAAGCTTTCAATAATATCAAATTGTTTGGAAAAAACAAATACATATGTATGTGTATTTTAAACAAATATTGGCCGCAAAATTTAGAAAGTAAAGACAATTTGCGATTTATTAGCGTATATTTATGGCTGAAACTAAAAAATCAAAATCAATTGTATTAAATCCGAAAAAAAAGGATTCGGGTTCTTAAGAAAATTTAAATAATTTTAAGAAAATTTTCTTAAGAAATTTTAAATAATTTTAAGAAAATTATAAACCACTTTATAATATATATTATGGACCTACCTATAAAAAAAACATTATTACTACCAACCAAAACAAATTGTTCACTGTTTTTTCCAACTTGTTGCACCTGATCAAAAAATATAGTTCAGATACGAGTAGAATCATTTGATGATTATGGCTTCCCTTTTGTAATATTTTTTCTGGTGGTTTTCTGTATAATTTGTTTATCACGGAGAACGGTAGTTCTCCGCGGGGTGCGCAAAACAAAAAATCTGAAGATCTGATGATTGTTGTTGAAATGCACCACTATATATACAGGAATAAATCGAAATCGATAACCAAGCTTTCAATTCATGACTGTTGGGTATCGTTAGAAAGGTGTTGGGCCATAGACTAAGAAAATATATTAAAACTGCTAATCCACCCACTACAACCCGAGATATGGCCACTTGAAAATTTGACCAAATTTTTAGTTTTTCCAATATAACCCAAAGGTGGGTGTAGAAAACTATTCAGCTATAGTGTTTTCCTAGGCTACTTATCAAGACCTTTCCAACGGTACCTTATATATTAAAATCGAACCATCCGTTGAAAAGTTATAGCCCTCCAAAATTTACGGTTAATTTTCATGAAATTCATGAAAAATTGCCTACCTCAAATAGTTTGTTTGTACAAAAGTTGAACCGATTTCTGTCGTTTATACCTCTATTTTTCGGGGATAAGTGCGGCTTGCAGAATCCGTTAACATTTTTAAGATTTCTTTGAATTTGATCGAGATATGGACTTTTGAATAGAGCCAGATGCACTTTTTTAAAAATATAATATCTCCACTAAAATCCAATGAAAGGCGTTCGTATATGAATCAGTCGATCGGTATTGAACTAAATTTTCAAATGGTGGCCAGACGATCTTAATCAGACATCTAGTTCAAGAAAAATATAGAAAAAACTAAAAAGTGACACTGCCAAATTTTCGATTTGAAGGCTATTACTCAAAATTGAACCAAGCAATTTTGTTAAAAAACTAGTCGTTTGTAGCTGACAACAAAACGCGTCGATGGCTTATCATGTGAATTCTGGGAAAACTCTAGTTCCGGAGAAAATGGCATCCGAATAATATCGCGAACCGGGAAAAGTGAGTTTTTCAACAATTTTGTAAAGAATGAAAAATGTTCGAATAAAAATTTTAATCGCAGCATTCCTTGATGAGTCCAAAACACCATAGAAAGTGAATAGGCAGGCTTTTGTTCTATAGTTTTCATGAACCTATTCTAAACTATGAAAAATAATTGTAAAATCCTAGCAGATGGTCTCCCTAAACCTAACATCAGCACTTCGAATTTTCCAGTTTCTCAAACCCCTCAAATGTTTGTAGGGTACAGTTGGATACACGAAATTTATTTAAATGCACAATTGTATTTTTAATTTTAACTGACCCAAAATAAAGAGAGCAAAAAATGCAATCGGTTTCGTGAACGAATAGCAACTGCTTCGTTTTATTAAAATTTATTTTATTTCAACATTTATGGAAAAATTATTTACTTAATAATAATGGTTGCTTTCTAAAAACATACTGATACTAGCAAAAAAAAACTCTTAGCGAGTTTAAAACTGACGGGGTGCCCAATAGCGCATTAACTTGTATCCACAAAAGAGTTGATATACATTTTTGTGGTGTGCGTGCATTATTGTTCCTTAATAAAATCAATAAAAATTTACAAATACCTTTGCGCATGCAATTGTTCCTTAATATAAAATCAATAAGAGTTTACAAATGCCTCAAAGAAACATTCATTTCCAAATATTGGAAACTTTTATACCACCAAATAAAAGCAAATACCTCAAAGAAACAATTGTATGCGCAAAGGTATTTGTAAATTTTTATTGATTTTATTAAGGAACAATAATGCACGCACACCACAAAAATGTATATCAACTCTTTTGTGGATACAAGTTAATGCGCTATTGGGCACCCCGTCAGTTTTAAACTCGCTAAGAGTTTTTTTTTGCTATACAATATACACACATTTCAAAATATTGATCCTAATAACCAAAAATACTGTTAGATATTTTATTTATTTAATTTAATGCAATAAACATTAGAATTATAATTTTAATTATAAAATTTAAATTTTAAGCGTGTACATTACGGTGTCCCTTATATTGAGAGGAATTTTTTTTTCCCAATTCTACACGCATAGTGTATATGAGTAGCTTAATCTGAATTCCATTAAAATATCAAATGCATTTCTGTCTTCGGAAAATCTCACTCTTTTCTGAGCTCATTACTTTTTAGCGTAATTGAAAGCCTATTTCCAATTAAAACTAATAATAAATAATTTAGCATATTTACCAATATGGTGTTACGAGTTGAAATGCAAATCTTGGAATATATAGATTAAAAGATAAACGGAATTATTCGAGTTTCATTTACAATTTTGTATTATTCGATTTTTTAATTGTTTTTTTTTTAACTTTGGGTTTCTAAAATTTTTTAACACCTGCTTTCATTGCAATTGTATTATTTCTTTGTCTATGATAAAGGCGACATATTTCGGCTTTATGCCAATAGATTGTTTTAAGTTTTGGCGACGTACTGCTTTTATGACTTAAATTTTTACGACCTATTTGAAGGGATTCCCACATTCTGTCTGCTGTTTATGATGATGAACAATATGGAAGGGGTTTGTTAATATTGAAAGAAGGGTATAGCGGCGAATATCTGCAATTAGCTCTTACTAAGCCAAGCAAAAATATTTGTACATACAAATAACATACTTGAGAAAATATTTTCAGGCACCTAGGTCCTAGACGAAATTCTTCCAATACAATTACTCCTTCCTTATTTTAGTCGAAATGCAAAAAGGAAATAATTGGTGTGGACATGAAAATATCCCTGATTCCTTGCTAGGTGGTGGCAATTTTTCTCAGAATATGTACATATAAAATTATTTGCAATTTTTGGCTAAATCGTTTTTAAAATGTAGATTCACTTCTAGCTCTTTTGTTGATTGACTTGGTTGTTTTGGCAAACGGTATCAGCACTAAAGTTTTGAATACAATTTACAAATATTGTCTACAATATTTAATAATATTGCTTCCATTTGCGGTTGGTGTTTTTGTGCACTGTGCATTTCGGTTGCTTTGGTGGTTAATAGTAGCATTTTGGACTACTCTTTTGCTCTTGTTTTTGTGCACTGTGCATTTCGGTTGCTTTGGTAGTTAATAGTAGCATTTTGGACTACTCTTTTGCTCTTGTTTTTGTGAAGTGTTATTCTAATAAATATTGGATATTGGTGAATTGTGTACTGGTTCTTTCATTTACTTCCCTAGGTGTATGTAAGTACTTTTGCATAATATTTCATTGTATAAAATTGTGCGAAATTTTTTTTTAAATTAGAATTATTGGTGATTTCAATTGAATTTGATTAGTTAGCTCTATTAAAATATTTTAAATTGGATTTAAAAACAAAATTAAATGGAAGGGAAAACAGGGAAAAATTTTTTAAAAAGCGGAGAGAAATGTCTTGTCTGCAAAAAATCCCGAAGACATAATCCTGGAATACATTTGTTCAGTTTTCCAAGCAAAGATACAGTAATGGGACAAATATGGCGGCAAAAATATGAAGTTGAAAACTCCACTCGACAAAATTTGAAAATTTGCTCCGAACATTTTTTGCCTGAATACCTTGGGAGTAAAAAATTACGTCTGGAAGCTATCCCAACTTTGAACCTCTCTTCTTCACAAATGCAAATTCAAGAAATTGAAGAAGATTCTTTGAATTCGCCTCCGAACAAACGAATGAGACCGTCAAGTTCACCAGAATATGAAGAACGTGTGTGTTCGAATTGCGAAACCAATGTGAAAAATTGTGATTATTATAAAAAAAAATATTTCGCTCTACAAAAAATAAATGAAAATTTAAAAAAAACATTGAAGCAAAAGAGAGTGCATAAAAAACCATGTAAGAGAATTTCGAAAAAAACTATAAGACGTACAATTGATTCTCTGTCTATTTCTGAAGATTGCAAAACATTATGCAAAATGATTATTAGAAGAAAAGGCAAAAGATATTCAAGAGAAGAAAAGAATTTGGCACAAAACATTTTTTACGTTTCACAATCTAGTTCAATTTTTAAGAAATAAGATTGAAATCAACTTGCCACACATATCTACTTTGCATAGATGGTCTCCGGTTAAAAATTTGCAACCGGGTTTTAAAAATAGTGCATTTAATTTCATGATTGAAAAGTTTAAAACTCTGGATGAAATGAGTAAGGATATAGTTTTGCTTTTTGACGAAGTATCCATACGTAAAGAGCTTAATTATAACGCCAGCCAGTTTGGACTTAATAGACGGCTTAAAAGATTTGGGATTTAAAAGAGAAAAATTAATTGGAAAGCAAGTATGCGTTTTTATGGTGAAAGGCCTAGTAACGAATTGGAAAATGGTGTTTAATTATTTTGTGTCCGATACCGGAATAAATGGTGATGATTTAAAATTAATTTTAGAAGAAAATATAAAAATTATACAAACAGCTGGGCTTAGAGTAAGAGCAGTTACATGTGATCAAGGAGCAACTAATAGAAAATGTTACTCTTCCTTAGGAGTTACGAAGGAAAAGCCGTATTTCCATATAAATTCAAATAAAATATTTGCATTATATGATGTTCCTCACCTTATCAAATCTCTGAGAAACCTGTTCTTATCTAGTGATATTTGCACATCTGAAGGAAATGCAAGTTTTGATGTAATCAAGGAATTATATGAACTGCAATTAGAAGGAGTTACGAGAATGGCATTGAAGCTAACAAGGCAGCATATATATCCAAATTCTTTTGAAAAGATGCGAGTTAGACTAGCTACCCAAATATTTAGCAGGACTGTGGCCGCAGCAATCAGAACTACTGTTGAAATTAATAAATTTAAAAGAAATTCAAGGGACAAGGCACTCTCAACTGCTTCCACAATAGAAAAAATTGATAAACTGTTTGATTGCTTGAATAGTGGATCTCTATATAGTGATAACATATACAGGTCCGGTATGAAAATCGGAAATATACCATATCAGTATGTACAAGAAAGCTTGAAATTTATAAGCGAGATAGAAGAACTTAACAAGAGCAAAAAAGTTTATTGCCTTAATGGACTAATACAAACTTTGAACGCAGTTCTAATGTTAACTGATGAAATATGTTCAGAAAATTTAAATATTTCATACATTTTAACGAAACGTCTGAATCAGGATCCTCTGGAGAATTTGTTTGCAATAATTCGACAGAAAGGTGGAAACAGTAGGAATCCATCTGTATCAGAATTAAATATATTGATAGCTAAAATTTTTTCCACAAATTTGCATCAATTAAGCAATAGAAGCAATTGTGAAGAGGACCAGGACCAAATGGCTGGCTTTGATTTTAATAATATATATTACGAAATTGCAGAAAATAATGAAATAGATTTCACTGACACACCAAATAATAATGAAATTGTCGTAGATACAGATAAAGAAGACTACGCCGAATTTTTGAGTCCTGATACTTTCGAAGCAGAGAACATAAATATTAATTTACCTTCCATGAGATATTTCTTCGGTTATGTAGCATACAAAATGTTAATAAAAATCAAATGCAATCAATGTGAAAATATGATAAGAAAAAGAGATGAAGTATTGACAAGTCCGTCTGAAATATTTATTTTTCAAAAAAATTATAAGAAATTAAGCAACGATTTTGGAAACTTATTTGCACCATCTGATTATTTTTTTAATATTTGTAAGAAACATGTTCTTGTTTTTGACCAGATATTTAAAAGTAGTCCTGAAAAAAGGAATATTAAAAACTTCATTATTGATCAATGCAAGCTTGTAACTCCTGAATGGTTTCACGATGAAAGTGTTTGCTCCAATCATAAATTAGAAATTACAGATTTCATGATCAAGGTTCTTTTAAGAAAGCATTGTTCGTGGTTCATAGATAAAGCTGAAGTCCAAAAAAACAAAAAATTGCAAATTTTAAAGAGTTAAAACTTCCAGTTTTAGCCGCATAGAAAAAAAAGAAAAACCTACTCCTACATTGCATTTGCTAATTTATTCACTGAAACAAAGATTAAAAGATTGCATTTATAAGACGGTTGTTGGAAAAAAATTAATTTTCACCGCATTTGGGGAATAGGGCTAAGGGCGAAACCCAAAAAAAAAAAAAAAAAACGAGTGGACAAACTACCTCACGGGTCACTTGGAAACGTTTGTTCACCCTATCAATCTTTTTTGTTTCATTCATTGATGAATAAATTAGTACCCCTACTTGCAATAAATTTCAACCGTAAAATGACTAACGAGTATGTACTTTCAAAACTATATCATTTCGCTAAAATAGCAGTACATTATTCGGTACAGCTTGCCAAACAATTAAAAATTTTAATTAAAAAAAAAAATGGAATGAAATACATATTCCCTGATCACATCAGGCAGTATAAATTATTATATTAATTACTAACAAGTATTATTCTTCTAATATATACTTTAAATAGAAAATAAACCATTCATAAATGAACGATCAAGTAATAAACGAAAACAAAAACAGGACATTTATTGACATTTAAAAACAGGTACAGGCGAAAAATCCCAATTGGAAATTTTTTACGTGCTCTGACGTTTCATCACGCAGATCATTTGAAATTTCTGCACAGAACTCTGTCATTGCAGACTTTGCAGCTCAACAAGTTGTGAGAGCGGGCGCTGATGAAAATCAGGTTCTGCTGAGAGCGGGCTCTGATGACGGTGGCACTGTTGGGAGAGCGGGTCCTGATATCAGGACCCGGCAAGAAACGAAAATTTCGCCTTATGCGACATCTTCATATTTCAAGATCTTTGGTAGTACCTTCTTGGATTTCCTTCAGGTGTTTCTCCAGTGTGTTGTATCGCACCTTCAGCCTTTTATATTGAAGAGCTTGTTGCTCTTCTCTTTCTTCTGTTGCTTGCAGCGTTGTCTCGAGCGCATCCTCTGATGTATCATCTTCCGTTAAGGCTCCAGACGTTGATGCTGATGTGATCTTCTCTTCTTCTTGTTTTAACAGAGCCAACGCTGCTTCGTATTTTGTTTTTACCTTGGCGAAGAAATCCTCCTTGAAGTATTTGCTATCTGTATTTGCAGTTTTCACCTGTTCTTCATGAGTATTCATGAACTGCATCCAGTAGGCTTCCACAGTCCTGCGGTGTCCACTGATGAAGTCCGCAGTCCCACACCTCTTTCCGTCCTTCTTCATGTTCCTATAGGTACGGTCAATGGTGTTGCCAAGCAGCCACTGTACCTCCAGATTGTCGTTGTCGGGGGGTGGCACAGCGTCCTTGTCTAGCGGTTGCACAGCTGGTTTATCCATAGTGGCCTGATTGTTTGTTGTTTTTAAAAAAAACATCCTCGAAGGACCAGATGTTGGAGGAGAGACGCCGCTTGCAGACTCACAAGCGGGATGAAAATAAAAAGTCTTGCACGTCTCTAGATCAGTTGAATGACTACTTTATTGATAATTTACAATTTATTTATATACAATTAATTTCACCTTATTTAGTATATTTAGCGATTTTTTAACCTAGTTATTGATTAATAATTATTTGTTGACAAAGTAATTTGACGAAGTAATTTGATAAGAAATTCAATTTGAGCATTTCTCCCACAGGTAACGTTGATCTAAGCAATAAGTAAGTGAAAATTTAGGTGACGAAATTGAAATTTGCAATGATGCATTTTGCGATCGTTGCCCGTTGACATGTGGTATTGATACTATCTCATCTCAATACAAGGTAAATACCACATGTCTGTCACCGAATACTAGGTCCATACCAGCTCACCTAGGTGGTATTAGCGTAGTATTGAAACTAGCTCAAACGACGAAGTATTCCGAAAAGAAGAAGAATTTACTTGCGTCAGCGCCAACTTGAAGTAGCGGAGAATAGAGTACATATTGTGATTTGACATATTTTGGCCAAACATTTTCTTAAATCAAAGTGTGAAGGTTAAACATAAACATATTTCAGGATTAATAAACACATGAAAAAACAAAAAGGAAACACCTTATTGACTTTGCCAACTTTAATTTCAATTAATATAAAACTTTGGACTCACACAACATAAAACTTCTTGTACACATTTTTTAAATTGGTGCTCATGCAGAGAGAAGTGGAAATAGTTCCACTGCTCTCTTTTTTCATGCGGGCAACGCGGTCGTCGCCAAGTGCGAAGTGCGAACAGCAGACTGCAAGCTGAGATTTGCTATCGTGTGACTCGCTGTCAGAAAAATAAATTTCCTTATAAATACGACGTTTTCCGTATCGTGTACCTCCGGCTTAAGAAACTTATTATTCAACCGTGTTCTCTTCACCGCAATTTTCAATTCAATTTCGTCAAAACAAAAACGTAAAGCTTGATCTAATTGCTCTGGCATCAATATTGTTACTAAATATTCAGTATTGAATTAGTACTCGCTGAGGATGACTGTGAAGTCGAAATGCATCCGAGGATTGGAACCCTAAGGTTACTTTTAATATATTAATTGAAATTAAAGTTGGCAAAGTCAATAAGGTGTTTCCTTTTTGTTTTTTCATTTGTTTATTTCTTGGACTTTGCGGGAAAATCACTTTTTATCACTTTTAAGAATTTTTATTTTTTATTTTTTATAGTTCAGGGTTGTTTATGTTCTTCGTAAGTATTTGTTTTTATTACACATTAAGAGATATTACAGCTGTCAAAATCCGAAATTGTTTACTTCGCATACCACGAACTCAAATCTGTCAGGGGTACTCATACTACGTAGTATCAGCCCCGGATCTAAGGGGGGGCAAACCGGGGTACAATATTTAAGGGCGCCAAATTCTTGTATTTGAAAAAAAAAAAAAATCAATAACAAATAAAAGTGAAATAATACTTTTACAAAGAAAATCATTTGATGCTGCAAATAACCCGATTTGTGAAATCTACGAAATTTACATTAATCTCTTTCTCTCACAATTTACACACAATACACGCACACTTCCCGCACACAACTTTCTCCTAATTCCCCTGTTCCAAGAACTTCTCACTGCTGCATGCAATGCACGAAATGCTATTTCATTTCTATTTCCTCCGTTGTGAAAGACTTTGGTGACAGGTCAAAACGCCTAAAGGAATTTGTTTTGCAAATACAGTTATTTGGATTAGATAAGGTGAGTGTAACTGAAAGCTCTATTGATTCTGTGAATAATATGATTATATGAACAAATGGAATAAAATATGAATATCAACATCAAATAACGGTTAATTTAAACCTTAATTGTATGCACATTGGACATCTGACATTATTCTGGCAAAGCGGGAAGCTTGTTGCGTTATTCGGGTTTAGAAGTCTAAATATCAGCGTTTAAATGTAGGTATTTATTTCAAATTTTTAGATAATAAAGATCAAAGATGAGCGCACCAAGGAAAAAGCTGTCCGGGGCTGAAAACAGAAAAAGAGCTAAAGATAAAATTGAACAAGAAAATCAATCTGCGTCAAAGATGAGAAAATGGCTTCACGGAGCAGGCGCATCATCAGGTTCCAGTGATACACCTGACGCTACGATTTCAGGTAGTTAGTAGTATAGATATGAGCGTTCTGGATCAAGCGGCTAGCGGCTAAGCGGCTCATGAAATTTTTGGTGATAAATGGAGAGCGGTTGAGGTGTAATGTATGTGATCGGTAAAGTCTGAGCCGCCGCCGATGAAATTTGAATGTGAGTGAGATAGAAAAAAATATAAATAAATAGATTAGAATGAGATGGAAATAGAAAAAACTATTAAACAGAGTGAGATAGAAAAAAATTGAAAAGAAATATATAAAATTTGAATGAGATTCCGCTGCTGATAAAATTTTAATTTTTTATGTGAGTGAGTATAGAAAACAATTGAAAACAAATAGATTAAATGAGAATTAAATAGAAAAAAATGTAAACAAATGAATGCGTTGCTGGGGTTAGATAAAAATTTCGTGAAATTGCAAAACAAAAAAATGGTAAACAAATTAAATGAATGAGCTGCCGCGCCGCCGCCGAGTCAGATAAAAATTCCGTGAAGTTCCGTGAAGTGAAGTGATAAGCAAAATATTCTGAATTTCTAAAAGTATTGTTTTTAAGTGTTAGAATCAACAGAATGGACAAAAATTTGTTCAGGACGTAATTGTAAATCCTTCATAATTTTTAAAAATTTTTGCATGAAACCAGAAACGACGTCTGAATCATTACAAGAAAGTTTTTCTCCGCAAATTTTTAGATTCTGAATACCATATCTTCTTTGAATTTTTGTATAAATCCTGAACTTGTATTGAAAGAAATGTCTGCATCCAAATAATTATGAAATTCTAATGCTTTAAATTTTAAAATCTCATCGGAAACAATGGTCTTGTTCATTCATTCACCACGTATAAAGAGTCTTATCAACATTTGAAGGAAAGAAAATCTGAAAAAGAAATGAAATGGAGAAAAAATAAAAAAAATTTGTTTATAAGTAAAAATTTTATATGGGGAAAAAAATGTAAACAAAACGAGTGTGGTCAGATAAAAATTAATTTGTGTGAAAATGCCAAAACTGAAGAAGCGATGATAAACGTGCACCACCGAAGGAATGATAAGAGAAATATTTTGAATGTTATCTTCAGAAAAAATAGTAACCTTGATGCAAATTGCAATACAAAATTAAAGAATTGTATTTTTAAATTGAAACCAAATTTATCTGAAAAAAAGGTTAAGATTAGAAAATAAAAGATGTTTATTGAAATAAATTTTATATTTGCATTCTATATTTTGATTAAACTTTTTTTATACATACATATATTGCAACTACAGTGTTATATATAGCAATTTGCTTAATTTATAAATTTGTAAAAAAATTGGGATTTGGAGTAGATTTGGAAAACTGCAAATTGTAGGAATTCACAGAGGTAGCCTGATATTTTACAAAATATCCACCAGCATTGATCATCTCAATCGTTTTTGGGGTTAGACGACTGTATCGCTCTGGTAAAAACATTTGATGATTTTGGAGCTCCAACACAATTCGCTCACCATATCTGGTTGGAACTTTTGCACATCCCAGAATTAGATAATGCTGTAGAGGATCCATTTCTTTAGCCTTCAAAAGCGGTTTATAGTTGCATGTATTAAGCTCATCCAGAGCAAAGAGATCATCGTTAACATTGGTTGAATTCATTACCGAATTGTCTATCAACAAGAGTAAAATTTATGATTACTAAATTATTCTCCCTTCCGATCACAAAATTTTTTTTTTTTACTTGTTAAATAACAATTTCTAATATTCCCATACTTACTTTGCAGAGACATCAGTAAAGAGCTTCTTTATACTTTTTAAAATATTCTTGTTAAAAAAATACCACAACCAACTCCTTCAAGAACAAACTTTTGAATGGAAATCTAATGTTTCGTGTGTCAATTTATACCTTCCCAATTATGAAATATTGTCTTCTTCCAGGAAGCAGTAAAACCGCAAAATTCTTGCACTTGTTTAAAAAATAATTATAGAAAACCTCAATTTCCTCACATACGAAAAATCATAGCTATTTTTACGAATTTTGGAAACCTCAATTTCCTCACAAACAAATAGTACTATCTATTTGATTTAAAACCTGAATATACTTAGGACAGAAAAATGTATAAAAGATATCAGTCGGAATGTATTATTTCAATTAAAACATTCAGCGAGCAAGTTTGATTTTAAATTTGACGAAATTAATAATAATCATATAAAAATGTTTATTTGTGAAGTATGTGAAAAGAGATATTCATTAAACTCTTCCTTGAAACGGCATGTTAGGTCTAAACATGGTGATGGATTTTTATGTGAAAAATGTGGTTCCGGATTTAGGAGATTAGATAATTTGCGAAAGCATAAGTGCAATGTCAATATATGTGAGCAGACATCAATGGAAATTAGGCCAGAAGATTTAGTTAATGCAAGTACTTCATCTGCATCAGTCAATGCTTTATCTACATCATTAATGTACTGTGGGGCTTGTTGTATTAATATCCAGGCCAAAAACTGGAGTAATCATTTAAGAACTTTTTCACATAAAAAGAATGCTAAGCAAACGATTAATGATTCGATTAATGAGTGTATAAAAATTGTGAAAAGTGGATTCAAAGAAAGAATTGTAACGTTTTTGTATGAGAATAAAAACGAAGCTCTCTTAATACCAAGTGAATTTTTGAACAAGTCTAAAGACACAATTATCTCATTATTAGTGAATACATTGAGCAAACATACATCTTTTAAATATAATATAGAATTGTTTTGTGAATATGTGAAAGTTTCCGAGGTAGCTAAAGCTAATGATGATAATGATAATATTCTTCAGACTTCTATTAAGTCTTTTCAAACGAAAATGGATACGATTTTAGATGAGCAAAATATAACTTCATCATACCATCAAATGATTGAGAATTTAATCGCTAAAACAGATGAATTCCAAGAGAAAGACAGTGGATGGAGTCTGATTAGAATTCTTCACCTCGAAATCAATATAAATGAATATAGACCATTGAGAGGATCACAATACTTGCCTCTACCTAAAAAACTCAGTGCAAAGCATGCTTGTGTGAACATTAAAAACGAAGATATATATTGTTTCAAGTGGGCAGTTATTTCTGCATTATATCCTGCTAGAGAAAATTCTAATAGACCATCATCATACAAAATAAGTGATATTTCTAGCAGTGTTATGATTTTAGAAAACTCAATTAAAATTGAATTCGGACAATTAGAATTCCCATTAAGTTTATCAGATGTTTCCCACTTCGAGGAAATAAATCCCTTCATCAGCATAAATGTTTTCGGATATGAGGAACAAGAAAATAGCTTTAAAATTGTGGGGCCATATTACTGCACGAAGAGTGAAAAATCGACTCATATAAATTTGCTGCTAATTCAAAATGATGAATGCTCACATTATGTTTGGATAAAAAATATGTCAAGGTATGTTCCTATATTTAGAATTTTGTGATTTAAAAAATTATCGTTGGATATATTTTCATTTTTTTATATAGATTGATAGGCAACCAGGTAACGAACAGTCATCATCGTATTTTCATATGCAACAATTGTCTTCTACATTTTTATACGGAGAAGTCTTTAGCCCAACATAAAAATGAATGCAACAAAATCGTAACAAAGATGCCAATGAGGGAGAAATCAATTTTAAAATTTGAACGATATGAAAGGCAAATGGATGTTCCATTCACCATTTATGCAGATTTCGAATGTTTGTTGCAAGACATTTCAACTTGCTTGCCTGATCCTGGTGTTTCATCCACAGTAAATATTCAGGAGCATATACCTTGTGCTTTTTCATACTATGTGAAGAGCTCTTTCAATGATAATTATAACATATTAAGAACATATAAAGGTATGGATTGTGTTAATATTTTTGTCAAATATTTAGTGTATGATGTATTATTTTTGTATAGAAATCATTATGTTACTCCTAAAAAAATGAAAAATCTTACAATTGTAGAGTTAGAATCCCAATTAAGACGTCAGGATTGTCATATTTGTGGTTTAGATTTAGGTAGTGATAGAGTAGCAGATCATTGTCATTTCACTGGATTGTATAGAGGACCTGCACATAATGAATGCAATTTAAAATATCGAACACCAAAATTTATCCCAATTTTTTTCCACAATTTTTCAGGCTATGATTGCCATTTATTTATTAAAGCATTGGAGACAGTTAGCGGTGATATCAATGTGATACCTTTAAATAAAGAGTTATATGTTTCCTTAACTAAGCGCATTTTTGTGAATGAAAAAGATACAATTGAGTTAAGATTTCTCGATTCCAACCGATTCATGCAATCCAGCTTAGAGTTATTAGCTAAAAACTTAAATAATAATGATTTCCATGCTATCAGGACTCTATGTAAAGACGAATCATCTTTTAGAATGTTAACCAGAAAAGGTGTATTTCCATATGAATATGTAAATTGTTGGGAGCGTTTAAATGAAACTTGTCTGCCACCTCAGATTAAATTTAATAACAAATTTACAAATACCGTATGCTCAGATCAAGATTACAATCATGCTAAAGATGTATGGAGAGAGTTTCAATGCAAAAACTTGTGGGATTATCTAGAGCTTTATTTAAAAACAGATGTATTGCTATTGACAGATGTTTTTGAAAATTTTAGGAAAATTTGTAAAAATATCTATAATTTGGATCCTTGTCAATATTATACAGCACCTGGGTTATCATGGGATGCAATGCTTAAAGTTACAAAAATTGAGCTAGAACTTTTGACTGATGTTAATATGTATAATTTTTTAAAGAAAGGTATAAGAGGTGGTATCACTCAATGTGCAGTTCGACATTCTGCGGCAAATAACAAATATTTATCCAACTTTGATAATTCTAAACCCTCAACATACATAACATATTTAGATGCAAACAATTTATACGGATGGGCAATGTGTCAACCACTTCCAACTTCCAAGTTTGAATGGGTTCAAAACATAAATATTGATATACAAAATATCTCAGATACTTCTGATGTAGGTTATATATTGGAAGTTGATTTAGAGTATCCAGTTTCAAAGCATGACGAACATAATGATTTACCTTTTTGTGCAGAGACAAAGAATCCACCCAATTCAAAATTTCCGAAATTAATAGCTGATTTGAATAACAAGACACACTATGTTATACATTATCGAAATCTGCAACAATGCCTTAAGCATGGATTAAAATTAAAGAAAATTCATAGAATATTAAAATTCAAACAATCAAGTTGGATGAAAGTATATATTGATTTAAATACTCATTATCGAACATTAGCAAGGAATGAGTTTGAGAAAAACTTTTACAAGCTAATGAATAACTCGGTTTTTGGAAAAACAATGGAAAATGTTGATAAACGAAAAGATGTGAAAATTGTTTGCAGCTGGGAAAGCTTTGGTAGACGTTTAGGTGTTAGAGCTTTGGTTGCTAAACCAAATTTCCACAGTATAAGTTTATTTACTCGAGATATGGCCGCAATACAAATGTCAAGAGTTCATTGTGTTTATGACAAACCAATTTATCTTGGATTTAGTATTCTCGATCTTTCTAAATTAAAAATGTATAGTTTCCACTATGATTTTATGAAGCCTAAGTATAATAATAATGTGCTTTTGAATTATATGGATACTGATTCATTTATTTATACCATAAAAACTGATGATTTCTATAACGATATATTGTCTGATATAGATACACACTTTGATACATCCGAATACACTGTTGACAATCCTTACCAAATACCATTAAAAAATAAAAAGCATTTAGGATATATGAAGGATGAAGTCAAAGGAAATATTATTAAAGAATTTATAGGTTTAAGATCAAAAATGTATTCAATTGATATTGAAAAGGACAAATTAATAAAGAAAGCTAAAGGTGTAAAGAAAACTATAGTGAATAATTTAACCTTAACTGACTATAGAGATTGTTTACATAAGAAAAAAATTTTATATGGAAACATGCTAATATTTAGATCAATATTACATACTTTGTATACACAATATATCAATAAAATTGCATTAAGTTATTTGGATGATAAAAGATATATAAAAGAAGATAATGTTAACACTTATGCTTGGGGACATTATAGATTAAATGAATATAATGATGATATTAATATGGAAGATGATGCTGTGAATATGATGTTGGTATCCATAGTAGAAGAAGAAAACTTGTAAAACTTGTATTTAACTATATTCTTATAAGAAATAAACAAAATTTTTTACAATTAAAAAGATATATTTTATTTTTTCCACATCACTTTCTCTAATCATATTTCATCACATTTTTTTAATTATTTCTGATATGTAGGATTTTGGTGAGCACTTTTCTCATTTTTCAACAAATTGTATTTTATATTTGATTGTTCGGTTTGTTCTTGCTTTTCAAATTTGGAACACACTGAATTTTTTGTGATTGGAGAATAACTTTTCGATTTCTCTCTTCTAGAGCTTTCACGTTCTAATAAGTATTTTCTGTCACTCATTTTTTTGTTTTGTATTTAGATTGCTTCACTTGTTAAGACTTTGAGATGAACTGAGGTTGAAATGATCTGAAAATTTTACCGAAGGCCAAGAAGAAAGAGAAGATATCGAAAATCTGCTAAGACAGCATTTCTGTTTTCTCTGTGAGATGTTTGAATCAATCATGTTTCATCATGAATGATTTAGTTATTGCGAAATTATGAGTCACGCTGAATTTCACAATATGATTAAATAGGTGCATAATTTTTCAAATAAATTCTCATATGTAGTAATTGATAGAATTAAAAAAACTTTTTTTCTGAAGTACAAGATATCTTTATTTTATTTGAATACAATTTTTATTTCGCATGAATTTTTCCAACACAATAACATTTTCCAGGGCGCAAGCTCCTTGATGGTATAAACATCGGAAGACATTCGGATGTTGATATTTCAAAAAGGAAAGTTTCGGACATTGCAGATCTTCTTCTTCCATGTTATATATAATGAGATCGGAACCAAAAATTTCCTTTATCCAGGTTTGCTTCTCTAGTCCTTTAACATATATGCATTTATTATTTAATAGCGGTGAAATTAAGTTGTTCAGTTTGTGATATGGAATGAAGCCAGAGTTCCAGGAAAAACCATGATGATTATTTTGCATCCATTTAGCTTCTTTTTGTTTTGCTGGCTGCAAGCCTTGAAATTTGTATGGTGGTTGAAATACAAAGTGTTGTATCCGATTATCATCAGTTATGATAGCTATTTCTTTCACAACCAGCTTATTGTAGTTATCTTTAAATCCTTGAATATCTACAATCACATTCGACATCATTTTCTACACTATTTTTTGAACTTCACTGGTCAATGGATTGTATTCAACTATTCGATCATGGAGCAGCAAACAATAGGCTGATGTATGCTCGGGGATATTCTGAGAGGTTTTTAATTGTATGCGAATATCCACTGGTCCCGTTTTTATAGACTCGTTTTGATGTGAGCAATCAATAACTATGATTGGTGCTTCATCTTTAAAATTCTCTCTAGTTAGAAGAGGTTGATTTTTTCGGAAATAGTATGAATGTTGAAATTTTATATACATATCATACAAAATAGCATAACCATCGCGATCGAATTTTATATTCATATCTTCATAAGGATATGATTCAGAATTAAGATGAATTTTTATATCTGATATTTCACAATGATGAAATTTACTTGCGTCTTCGGATTTCTTATTTTTACGATTCGTTTGCAAAGCAATTATAGCAAATCGAGGCTTTTCTAGCTGTGAAGACGTTTTCACAGTCCATGTATGTTCTGAAGTTTGTGGTAAAACTGGATATTCATACATATCCCAACTTCGAAAACTCATTTCAATTCGACGGCCGGAATCAATTGCTTTTAATATTGGAAGTTTTCCTCCATCAGCTACAGTTATATGAGGTATACGCCATTGAAGTTTAAATATATCAAATTTTACTTCATCAGTTTTGGAAATGATTGCATTCTCATCAGTTCTGCTTCGAATCAAAACTAATTCATGTTTTGAATTTACTATAATTTTCTTGTAATCTTCAGCAAATCCTAAAAGCATTTTCAAAGGAACACAAAAATTGAAAAAACCTTTGTTTAGCGATATTGCTTGTGTCGGAGACCAGCCAGCATTTAAAAGGGTAGTACTTTCATTTTGATTTAAAGAAATGTAATTTTTTAATGTTGTAGCAAATCCAAGATTTCTTGTCCTATCGATTTCCACACCGTTCAATTCATAACGGATTTCATCAAAAAGATATGCTATAGAATTATTACAAAGTTTTGCTGTTGTTGAAGCAGTTGCATCTGTTTTCGTTAGTGCTCCTTCGATGTAAATAAAACTTTCGCTTGGTAAAATGTATAAATCTTGATGTTGCACAGAAATTCGAATCTCATCACTGTTTTTATAAGACGATTGAAACGGTGAGTAACTATGATATTCAACTTTTGTTATCGAATTATCATAAGAAATTCCTTGCGATATGTTTAGAGTATCACTCATTTTTATTTATTATTATTTTTTTTTTCAATGTAAAGTTCAAGGATTTTAAAAACTTTTCGTTTGCTGCTGTTAACGATATCGATCTGTTCTGTCGAACAATTGAGGAATGACTGTTCGATGTGGTGTTGTTTTTACTAATCGTATTATATATTAGCATTTTGAGGTTTTAAATGATGTCTAATCGTTATAGTTTCACCTCTAAAATTTATTAAATCACCGTTCTGATCTATTAATCTAAGCGTAATCGAGTTTATCTGTCGAGCGTTCACAGGTAAATAAATAACATTCTTAGGAACCTCAATTATTTTATACCCAGGACCAACTTTTGGTGAAAATTCGTGTACCGTATGCACCTGCTTGTTATTTAGATATGAGCCCGATATAATATTACACTCTATTCGAATTACATTCACTCTTATTATATTTACGGGTAAATCCGATTCGTATAAAATATTAGCTTCAAGCGTCTTCTTACTGAACCCCAACAGAGAACCAACAGAATTTTTTTTATTAAAGTTAATTTTAGCTGTACTTTTCACTTCACTTTTAAGAGTATTATTATTAGCTTTAATAAAAACTGTTTCTTTACTACGTATTCTCTTTAATTCATTTTTGATAAACTCGTTAATATCATTGATTTCATAAGAACCTTCAGGAATTTTAATAGTCATATTGTCTCCAATATGAAATAAGTTATTCTTGTTATCAATATTTGGAATTGAATTGTATGTTTGAAAGTCGATTAATCCACATATGTAATCACTTTCCAGATCCAAGGGAGGAAAGTAATCAGCTGTGATTTGTGATGAATTTCCGCTAAGAGTTAATGTTAACGACATGACTGTTTAGAATGAAATAACAAAAGAGTCTCTTATTTAACATGTTTATTTAAAATAATATTGTAATTATACAAAAACTCCAAACATAAATGACCGCAATTTATTGAATTGTAATTCTGATATTTAGTATAATTATAAACTATATTATTGCCTAAGTATTTAATGACTTCTTTCGGTGGTTGTAAATTTCCAAAACTATCAAAGTACTCGACTTTATCTGATATCTTACAATATGCTACCCAATGTGTTCCTGATCCTTTATATGAGTCTAAGTTAATGATTCCACACTCTTGTTTTCTCGGTTTTTTGGGGAGATCATCGCGCATAAAGACTCCACGAAAATTTGGTAGATGTTTTGCAAACTTTACTAGATCAGCATCAGTTAGAGCTCTATGGGGTAGCATTTCTAATAGTTTTTTGATGGTGGATTTAAATATAACCCTAATCCTTTTCTATACGGTTTTAGAAATAATCCACCACCTTTTTTACCCATTGATATTGACTCCATTGTTTCATTATGTCTTTTGCTTTCTTGCAACTCTTTTCTAGCATTAGTAGCATCGTTCACTGCTTTAGCAACACCAGCTGCACCTCCTGTTAATGCACCCAAAGCAGAAAGTCCAGCAAATATTGGTATTAATGGTAAAATTCCACCAATTTTTGGAATTGGGATAATACGAGGTGTTCTGATTTTTGATTTTTTATTGCCACGAAACATTTTCTTTGAAGCAGTCAAAGCTAATTGTATTGCATTCTTTAAAGAATCGGGCTTCTGATTTTTCAACACATTTCTAGCTTCACGTATACCTTTTAGAAGTGATATCTTTGGTTTTCTTCTTGATGTTGTTTTCCTCTTCTTTTTATTATTATTTTTTTTATTTAATCCCATTCCAAATGTTACTTTTGTTTTTAATGCGTTTGTTACAAGCCACGCGTTTGCTCGTTCTCCTAATGAAGCGTCTCTAGACTTAACCCTACTCCAGGCTTTTTCTGTTAATATTTTATCAGCTATATGTCGATCTTCTAAATTTTTATGCTTTGAGTAAGCAATATCGTGCTCCTTACAGGCAGCGTCGAGTAGATTTATACCAGGATCACTTCGATTTAATCGTTCTTGAAGTTTTGTACCAGGTCCACAGTACTGATAACCAGGTAGATGAAGTTCAAATGGTAGATTATTAATTGCTGTATTTATCAAACCCTTTCCACAGCTTTTCTTATGTTTGTTGTTGTTGTTGTATTCCAACATTCGTTAAACTCATAGATAAAATTATAAAAATACCATATAATACACGAAATCAATCAGTCGTACTAAGTATTTGAAACTGATCTATTCAGGACAACGTTTTCTTCACAACTAAAAGCAATCTATTTTGCATACAGAATATATAAACATCATGAAATTTATTAAACAAAAGACGGAATTACCAATAAAAAATATTGAGTTAGAGAAAAATAATTTAAAAAAAAAGCATGGAGTGCTATTACCCAATAACATTAGAGGCATCATCGTGGGACCATCAAACTGTGGTAAAACAAATCTTATGATTAGTCTCATAGAACACCCAAATGGATTAAAATTTGAAAATATATATATTTATTCCAAATCATTACATCAACCCAAATATGAATATTTAAAAGAATTAATTACACTGATAAAGGGAATGGGTTACTATACATTTTCTGATAATACTAACGTTATAGCACCAGAAAAAGCTAAACGGAATTCAATTTTCATATTCGATGATGTTGCCTGCGATAAACAGAATAATATCAGAGCATATTTCTGTATGGGTAGACATAATGATGTAGACAGCTTCTACCTTTGTCAAACGTATACTCGTATACCTAAACATCTGATTCGTGATAATGCTAATATTATTATTGTATTTAAACAAGATGATATGAACCTTAAGCATATTTATGAGGATCATATCAATATAGATATGTCATTCTTTACTTTTAAACAAGCTTGTGCAGAGTGTTGGAAAGAAAATTATGGATTTCTAGTAATAGATAAAGATAATCCTATTAATAAGGGTCGTTACCGGAAAGGATTCGATACATTCATCAATATATAAATAGGGTTGGTGGAACATAGAACTGCAGATCTGTTCAATGCAGTTTACATAGCAGTTAAAGCAGTTCACATAGCAGTTAAAGCAGTTCACATAGCAGTTAAAGCAGTTTACATAGCAGTTAAAGCAGTTCACATAGCAGTTAAAGCAGTTTACATAGCAGTTAAAAGCAGTTCACATAGCAGTTAAAGCAGTTAAAAGCAGTTTACATAGCAGTTAAAGCAGTTTGCAAAACAGTTAAAGCAGTTTACATAGCAGTTAAAACAGATATAGTAGAGAACAGACACAGACACAACAGTTTGCCAGAATAGATACTCCAGTACTAAATCCACAGCAGTATTCAGTAATATGAAGTATTCTATCAAAAGAAATAAACAAAATAATGAACAAACTATCAGGAATATAATAAAAGTTAGAAATTCTTTAAAGAAAAAGTTTCAATTGTTGAAATCAGGAAAAATCAATACAGCTGCTCAACTTGAAGAAACATTCCAACCAATAACAAAACCACTTTATAAACTTATCACAAAAACTGAAGAAAACCCTGATATAAAAATTGAATCAAACAATGAATTTGAGGAGGAGCCAAGTCCGTTTAAAGTTAAGAAGGAGAAAAACAAACATACTAGCACACCTTTAAGAAAAAGAGAACACTCTTCCACAATAGATGGTGATGATAGTTTTTTTAAGACAACATCTTTACCATCAAACACACTAGCCGAACAAAGTAGCCTTTCAGCAGGGCTCACTCAAAAATATTTGGACTTATACGAAAATAGGGATCCAATTATTGATTACACATATGGTGTTTATTTAGATAGTAATAATATTTGGAAAATAGGAAATTCAAATTTTGAGTTGCAAAATGATAAATTTCGAATTGCTGGACAAGAATACGATGCAACTCAAGGATTATGTGAATTACTATTTATGAAGAAACCATTATATAGCTTATATAACGCAGAAGATCTTTTAAATTATGAGAAAATCATTAAGAGTACCAATGCTCACAGACGAAATTATGATCCTAATGGTCAAGTAAACGGAAATAAAGGACATAAATTCAAAGAAATTATAAGCAAATTCAGCTCATATGAAGGGCGAGGTATAATGAAATTACCGAAAAGTACTGTAGATTACATATATTGGAATGATCCTAATGAATTAGTAGAAAGGCTGCAACTGCTAATAGCATCACATCAAGCTGGAAATAATAATCATAATAATGAGATTGTGTCTATAATAGAAGAACTAAAAGAAGCCAACATTATTGAATAAAAAACATCAATTACAATTCTTTTTTCCATTTATATGAACAATGAGCGTTGATAAGTTTGGTTGATCATTTAGTGAGCTCCTCAAAGAAGGATCATTATAGGTCCAAGAGGTCCACCTGGTGAAAAAGGTGAAACAGGAGCTAAAGGAGAGAGAGGTCCACCTGGTGAAAAAGGTGAAACCGGTGAACGAGGACCTCATGGAGCAACTGGAGAAAAAGGTGAAACTGGACAAAAAGGTGTTGGGTATACTTTAACTTCTAAAGGAGATTATGATATTCAACATAAGAATATTAAAAACTTGAATTCTCCTGTAGACGAGGAAGATGCCACAAATAAAAAATATGTTGATAATTGTATTAATATCTTATTGAATCAAATCAGAAGCGAACTAAAAACAGCAGAGCAGGAGAATATTACAAACTTAAGCAATGCTAACAAAAATTTAACTTTATACATTAATTCTGAAGTTGAGAAAATTGAAAACTTTATGTTTAATAGTATATTATCGAAAAAAGGTGATGGTGTATACTCAAAATAATTAGTTGTGGTTTACTCTTCTTAAAGTGATGACTAAAGTAATGAATAAGAGACAAGTTGTTGAAGAACTTCATAAACCTGCTAGAAAAAATTTTAAACGGCGACGTGTTATAATTAAAGGTTTCGATGATCTCTGGCAAGCTGATTTAGTAGAAATGGGTAGCTATGCAAAACAAAATGGAGGACACAATTTTTTACTGACTGTGATTGATACATTTTCTAAATATGCATGGGCAATTCCTATCAAAAATAAAAATGCATCTGATGTTACAAATGCTATGAAAACCATTTTAAATGATGATCGTATTCCTAAAAATTTACAAACTGATGATGGAAAAGAATTTTTTAATAACAAATTTTTTGAACTAATGATGCGTCACGGTATTAATCATTATTCTACATATAGCCCGTTAAAGGCATCAATAATTGAACGATTTAATAGAACTTTAAAAAACATGATGTGGAAAGAATTTAGTATGAGAGGATCGTACCAATGGATTGATATAATAAAGAAACTCGTTTCAACATATAATAGGAGAAAACATCGCACAATAAAAATGCGTCCTTGTGATGTTAGCAAACATAATGAGCAACAACTTATTTCTACAGCGTATAATAAAATAAAAGTAACTCCGAAACCGAAATACAAAATCGGAGATTTCGTTCGAATCAGCAAATATAAACATGTATTTGAGAAAGGTTATACACCGAACTGGACAACAGAAATTTTCAAGATTAGGAAAATTCAGCTAACAAACCCAGTTACATATCTCTTGGATGACTACGAAGATAATCCGATACAAGGAGGATTTTATGAATTCGAACTCCAGAAAACAAAATATCCTTCACTATATCTAGTTGAAAAAATTTTGAAACGGAAAAAAGATAAGATGTATGTTAAATGGTTAGGATTTGATTCAAAACATAATTCATGGATTAATAAAAGTGATGTATTATAAAATTATTACAAAAGCTTTTTATTTTCAATTTCAGTTTATTTTAAAACATTCTCGTTTTTTAATATTTTTATAAAAGTTTATTAAATACAATATTCTTTTTAAATATCTACTAACATCTGTACATTCGCACGTATCTGGTCCTTCTGTTGCATCCTCTTTAGACCAGGGACAGCTTATGTAGTGTTCACCATATTTAGATTGCACCTTATCCACATTTTTGTAATTCTTTAAAAAATTTAAATGATCTTCAATTTCCTCTTTATGCTCCAAACATAAAATATCGTTAAATTCTTGTAAAAATTGTTCAATATTCATCTTGCTTGTTTGCTTGGTGATAGACAAACTATAACTGAATTATTTTATTCCACATTTAAGATATATCCATACGATATGTCTGTTTCATGGTGCGTAAGTCAAGCAAATCTAATTCTGATTTATAATCTGCATCAAACTTCTTTATTAGCTCAACTTCTCCATTACTTAGAATTCTCTCAGTTTCAAACTCATGATATTCATAACAGGATATTTGCAAGCTTCGTTCTTCATAATTGCTATCATATGTACATCGAATTCTTATTGATATATCATCATCAAATTCAAGCATAAAATGTCTATAAAATATGTTCGGGCTTTCAATAAATCCCGCAATATCCAATTCCTTTTTAATTAAATCTTGCCTAAATCCTTCAATTGCCTCCTCAACAGACACAAATTTCTTTTTAGGCTTTTCAGCGTCAGTATCAGTTGTTGATTCTGTTGTTGTTATTATTGTTGGTGCTTCTGTTGCTGATGATGATGATGATGATGATGATGATGATGTTAAATCAGTGGTGGTATACGTGAGAAGACGAAAAGTTAAACCAACTTGAGCTTGAGTATTATTTGGGAGAGTTAGATTAAAATCTAAACTGTTCACACCGTTATTGCTAATATTTATATCTAGTGGTATTGGTTGTCCGGTCACACAGAAAGTGTACAATGTTAAAAATAAAATACGAATGTTAAACATTTTGTTTTAATGTTTCTTGCTCAACAGATCGAGAACGACTAATAATATTCTTATTTCTTTTTTAATTACATATATTATATTCGATTTTAATCATCATGAATGTATCCTTTGTATAACCTATCCAAATTTCCTGACTCTTCTTTTTCTTTATCAAGAATTACGTCCTGAACAAATTTTTGTCCATTCTGTTGATTCTAACACTTAAAAACAATACTTTTAGAAATTCAGAATATTTTGCTTATCACTTCACTTCACGGAACTTCACGGAATTTTTATCTGACTCGGCGGCGGCGCGGCAGCTCATTCATTTAATTTGTTTACCATTTTTTTGTTTTGCAATTTCACGAAATTTTTATCTAACCCCAGCAACGCATTCATTTGTTTACATTTTTTTCTATTTAATTCTCATTTAATCTATTTGTTTTCAATTGTTTTCTATACTCACTCACATAAAAATTTAAAATTTTATCAGCAGCGGAATCTCATTCAAATTTTATATATTTCTTTTCAATTTTTTTCTATCTCACTCTGTTTAATAGTTTTTTCTATTTCCATCTCATTCTAATCTATTTATTTATATTTTTTTCTATCTCACTCACATTCAAATTTCATCGGCGGCGGCTCAGACTTTACCGATCACATACATTACACCTCAACCGCTCTCCATTTATCACCAAAAATTTCATGAGCCGCTTAGCCGCTAGCCGCTTGATCCAGAACGCTCATATCTATACTACTGTAGTTCGAGGAATTCTTGTAAATTAGACATTCAGGATAATCCAACTACCCTTGATGAACATTCGGACCTCCAAAGTTCAGCTGATGGTGAACAGTCTTCGTCGTCGGTTTCACGTCTGCAGCAAGCTGAGGTTGTGCTACCATCTTGTGACTCATTACAGTTGGTTAGCCATCAAGTAGCCGAAAGTACAGATCTGATGGACCCAGGTACATGGCCGGATCCCGAAAAAATTACGGATCAACGAGGTTGAAGGAAAGCCTGGAGAATATATAGCACAGCGAATTCTAGAAAAACTAGAATCTGATGGTCTGGATGTCCGAAAATGTCGTGGACAATCGTACGACAATGGATCCAATATGGCCGGTATATATAAAGGAGTTCAAGCCAGGATTATGGAAATCAACGAGCTGGCAGAGTTTGTACCATGTCTGGCACATTCTTTAAATCTTGTAGGCGTGGATTCAGCGTCGTCATCTCCAGAAGCAATTGGGTTATTTGGGCTTGTACAAAAAGTTTATTGCTTCTTCGTCGCATCCACCACACGTTGGGATATAATGAAAAAATGTACAAAAACTAACTTAAAAGGAAGCAGTCAAACAAGATGGTCAGCCAAATACCTAGCTATCACAGCTTTATTAAATAATTTACCAGAAGTAGTCAAAGCCCTGGAAGAAATTGAAGAATCCTCTCTGGCCGCAGAATCTAAGTATGAATCTGGCCATCTACTACATGCGATGATGGATTTTAAATTCATCCTCAACCTAAAAATTTGGGCAAATATTCTTCGAGAAATTAATAGAGTAAACGTTGAAATACAAAAAGAGGACACAATAATTTCGCGTTCCGTCGCACTAATGGAAGGGCTTATTAAAATATTGCAAAATATGAGAGACAAATCAATAGAACACTGGATCGAAGAAGCTGCACCTGTATCAGAAAAGTTAAGAATCGTGCCAATCCTCAAAAGCAAACGAATTTCCAAAAAGAAAAGACAATACGACGAAATCTGCCAGGACGAATTACCAACACTAAACCCAACTCAGCTGTTTTCCAAAGAGGTCAAAATTGTATTTGACAAACTATTAGCAGAAATAGGATCCAGGGTACGAAGCGCAACAAAATTGAATGAAAATTTCGCTTCCCTCAGCGGCACTGCGTTTGTAAATATGTCTGCTGAAGATCTGCAAAAAAAATGGCGCCGATTTAGCTCTTAAATATTCCAGAGACTTAAAAGCAGTTGATTTCTGCCAGGAACTCGCCGCATTTAAAATCCAAGCTCCACTGCTACTCGGAATTAATGAAAAGACAAGTGCATTCGATCTGTTGCAACAAATGTGCAAACATGACTTGAAAGAAGCCTTTCCAAATATTAGTATAGCTTTAAGGATATACTGCACCTTACCGACGACATCAGCCAGCTGTGAGCGAAGTTTCAGCAAATTAAAAATAATTAAAACCTACCTTCGTTCAACAATGAGCCAGGAACGTTTATCTGGGCTGGCGATTCTAGCCATCGAAAATAAAGTTGCCTATGAGACAAACTTTGATGAAGTCATAGATTCCTTTGCAGAAAGGAAAGCACGACGTGTAAGATTGTAGAAAATGAAAATAATAATAATGGAAATAAATAATAAAGGTAATAAGGATTGCAAATTTGTTTATGAGTTCCTACTCCTCTGGTCACCAAAAATCCCACCCATACTTTTTTGGAAGGGGCGCCAATGCCAAGTTTTTGCCCCGGTTGGGAAAATTCGTAGATCCGGGGCTCCGTAGTATTGAGATGAGATAGTATCAATACCATGGTATTCATACTACACGTCTGTCAATGGTATTAAAGCATTTAGTTTTTCCTTATATTATATTTATATATTTTGTTATAGCATGAAAAAATAAAAGTGAAAAACTCTTAGGCTGTGCCAGTTGGTATTTACATAATATATACAATAGCCAATCGTCGTCCACTTTGCCACAGAAATATTTCTATCTTCTCATTCCAAATAATTCGTTCCAATTCGGAGTATGTTGAAATAGATTTAAAGTATCCCTCCATTAGGAACTGCTCATGACAAAGGACTGGAAACTTGGGCTCCAAAGGACACGTCTTAAAAAAATACCCCAAATTCTAGATTGTCGCTTCGACATATCCACTCGGGCAAAGCCAGACTTCCGGGCATGTTATCTATTATTTTCAAAAATTAGAATTAATTAATTACGCTAAGACGTAAGGATATTGCCGTGCATTTCTCACCGGTAACCCTTTCACGAGACGCAACGCAAATGGATCCTGAGCAACTGCTGAAGCAATTGTTATGACTGTTACGACTCGCTTTTTATATTAACTGGCAATTTGATTTGCAAGAGACAATAAGCAACAGTGTATTCTGTTGTTATTACTCAAGAGTTCATCAGCAGTCTATATTTGTTTAATTAATATTATCAGGCCTCACTTTCACAACTGGCTAAGTTTACCTTACAGTCTTATCGCTAACACGGTTATTACAAATGTTCTCTTTTTTATTGTTGATTAATTTGTAAAAACATTTTACTAAAAACTAGCCGGTGTCTACCCGGTTTCGCCCGGGGCGGTGAAAATCCGCCTGGTTGGTCTGGTTTCAATAATAGTTGGTTAGTTTTCTCAATGGAGGGTAGTTTTGGTTTGAATTAGGATAAAGGTTGCTAGCTCTCATTGAGCTTTTTTCTAACCAAAAAAGCGAAATAGCAATTTTATTGAATTTTTTACTTAAATAAAAACTTTTTTTAAAAAAAATTGAACCGACTTCAAAAAAAACTTATACTTAAAAAGTATAAAATAATTTTTAATTTTTATATAAAACCCAATTTTTCAATATATATCTGCATATTTTTGCATAGCGGTAAAGGTTGAATTATGAGCTTAGTCAATTAGGTCCCTACCACAACTTTGAGCTACTGTAGTTATAAATGTTATCTTTTGATTTAGCAGATATTAGCTGCTTTTAGTTTGAATAGTCAATATTAGGTTCTGTATATATATGGTGAACTACTTATAGACGCCGACTTCAAAAATTTCGGTTTTATATAAAAATTAAAAATTATTTTATACTTTTTAAGTGTAAGTTTTTTTTTTGAAGTCGGTTCAATTTTTTTTAAAAAGAGTTTTATTTTTTCTCTTTTCAACGTAAAAACGTGCAAGTGAGCGAAGTATAACTGCGACCAAATTGGAGTTCTGCGGAATGATATAAAAAGAAATGTAAAAATCAATTAAGCTCTTTATAACATTTAAAGTACATACAATGGACCCGCAGAAGCGATCTAAATTTCCAATTTAAGGCAACATGCAACGTCACCTTCGTCTCGTCTTTTCCTATTATGCGTATCATAGTTCTTTAATCTTCATTCAATAAATAACAAAATACCCGTTGTTAGCGAATTTTGTAGTTTTCTGCAGAATCGGTGGGCGAGGTAAAACTTTTGCAATAAGGAACCTGAATCGAATAAAAAAAGAATTATGCAAATCGGTTAAGCTGTTTGGAGGTTAGGTATGCTACAAAAAAAAAAAAAAAAAAAAGCTTTGAACTTAACACGGTACCACCGCGAAGCTTTCTTAACTCAAATAACAAAAAAATTATGAAAATCGGGTAAACCGTTTGGAAGTTATGCTGGAACAAACATTAAAAAAAAAATCGCCCTGGAACTTATAACCTCCTCCTTTTTGAAGTCGGTTAAAAATGGCGGATTTTCATTAAAACTTTCATCCCCAATTTTACCTCGTCAGTCATCGGGATTTTTTATTTTTACAAAAGATATTTTCACGCGATTGGTAAAACATTAAAAACACGCATAGTGAAAATATTTAAATATAGAAACAAAAACCTGAGAACTTAAAGAAAAATGCAAACAAATTTTACCATGCGCATCATCATAATGGTATACCATATAATTATTTATCTTGGATAATAGTCAGTTGCGCATGGTGAAAAAAATTATGTACTGAAAATAAAGAGGTAAATAAAAATTTAAGATCTCAAGAAAATTATTTATAGTCGAGTCCCTTTCCACTTCCGTCTTTCTTCAAATATTTTGGCAAGTTCCCCATTTGCTTAAGTCTTTTTTTAATAATTCGAAATAAAAATTGTTGAGCAACAGATGTAGGTTCCAAATACAGAAAAGTTCTGGCTTTGTTAACAACCATTTATTTTCTTACTTGTTTTCCTTCTATAAATATTAAATTGTGCTTAAAATAAAATTTCAAACTGGTATTTCGAGTAGAATTTTGTAACATGCTTCTTAAAATTTGATTTTCGTCCGTAAAAGTTTTTCAATCTTCAAAACAAAAGTTTTTCATTTGTTATCTCTTATGTTCAACAGTTTTTGTATAATAAAATATTTATAAATATAAATATGGATGAAATTCTTTCCTTTTTTGTGAGAAAATTAGTAAAATGTTTTGTATCTAGAAAAACAAAAATGTACGTCACAGAAACAATATAAAAAATAAAGCTTTACAAATGTATAACAAAAACATGTTGGTTATTATTATATACGTATAAAAACATTATAATTATTTTAAAAATGCTATTCAATGTTAGAAAATTAAAAAAAAATACTAAACCTGACGCTTTTGTTTTCTGATAGCCATAAACCAAAAATTTCTTGAGCTATTATCTTTTGCTTGAAATAGCAATTGAAAATAAATTAATTACGTTTTCGGGTTTGTTTATCTTTCACAATTGGTTCATAAATTATTTCTCTCAGGTCAAATGCACTTGTACATTCCGGTTTTTATATTAAATTGTTAATCAAGGCATTTTTTGTGTTAACTTAGCGCAAATTGTAGGCAAAGTAAATGTTTAGTCAAACTATTTAGCCAAGTCATAAAATTAATGTATGTAACAGAACACTCAGCACGGGTTAGCTGAGAAAAATAGAAAAAACGTAACAAGTTGCAAGTTGCAATATTTGAATGGGTAACCAAAATAACTGCAAGTCACGGCATCACAATGATTAAACTAGTAAGGAAGCAATTGGTCACACCAATTACGTGATACCCTAGATGTAGAAAAATATACTCATTCTTATATCAACATTTTTGTATAAAAACGACTCAGGCTTATATGGCAACACTAAGAAGGAGTTGCCCGATTTTGCTCATCTTCGAACTTGACCTTGCAATTTTAATCAAATATTATTGTACAAATTACAAGTCTCTAGCTACAAGCGTTCTCGAGTTATCGTCTGGACAGACAGACAGACAGACACACAGCCAGACAAACAGACGGACATGCATAAAACGTTTTCTTTTCACTTCCCAATCATGAATATATAGTTCTTTCTTTTCTGCGACGATTATTTCTTGGCGTTGCAAACGTTCGCTCAAAACTAATATACCCTACATCTAGGGTATAAAAATGTAAACATTGTGACACCTCAATAATTACATGCAGTGCGCAGGTGACGATGACACCACTTGGGGCCATGCCCGAAGTAATGCAAAAGAACAATTATGCTAGGGCAAGCAGTTTGCGCCCAAAGCAATTAAATGACGAATCAAGTGCAACATAAGCAACCTGTTTCTAACCCAAGTGCAAGTTGCTGACCAGAACCCAAAAATGTTAAATTGCTTTCCGATACGGAATTCCCAATTGGGTAAGCTGTACATAATAATTTCTTATGTACAAATTATTAATGTATTGATAGGCAATAACGACTATAAAAGTCGAATCAAATTTTAATAAACAGAACAGTTGAAATCAAGTCTTTTGATTAGGAGCAATTGCTGTTCAGCATACTCCACCTCTGTTCCCTAATAGCTAAGAGTAGGGCTAGCAATAGCCACTCTAACCCGGAGTCGAGCCTTGTGGCTACTCCCAGGAAATCTTCGCGCCTTCATCTCTAAGGGCCCACCTTGAGCGACTCAAGTGGGTGCAATCCGCTGGAATTAGATTTCTGCATACTACATGTAAAACAAAAATATTTAAAAAATTTGCTTGAAACATAATAACAATAAAAAAAAATGCTACGAATAGAGTACAAAAATAATATCACCAATGAAAAATAGGTACATGTTGATAACAGTTAATAGAATAAAATTAATCGAAATAAAACAATAAAATGTACATCAAAGGGCACCACTCACTAGTGTGACTGCACCAAAAAAAGGTGATTTTCGGGAATTTTTTGAAAGAAAAGTATTGCATCGATGTTTTGAAATTTTAAGAATATATTTATAAATTTAAGAATATATTTATAATGTATATGCAGAAATTTTTCTGTATAAAAATATTATATTTTCAGCGACCTTTGACGAAAAAGGACTTGACAAAGATTCATTGGTAATCGGTCTTAAGACAAAGGAAAGAGAGATTAAACCTGATGGTCGTTTTTTTTCTTTAATGTCCTGGGAGCTCCGAGATTATTTCGTCATAACAGAATATTTGATCAAAACACATTTTGTTCCATTATTTTACGGATTAACCATGGCTGATGATCTTACGACTGTAATCAAAACAAGACCAAAACAAATCTCGTGGAATTTTGAATGGTCTGCTCAGGGTGGCGGATGGAGGCGCGAATGGTTCCAGCTTTTAGTAAGTTTATTATACCTATCCTTTGTATTCAATATGTTGATTAGTGGTATTTCATTTTTATCAGCAATATTAATAACAAAAGTGTACGAACAGTTTTCCCAATATCAAGTATTTATGCAGTCATAAATAATTTAGCCGGGCAAAGACAAAATGGCTCCAGAACTCAATACGTTGAATAAGCTCCGCAGATTATTGTGGATGAATACGGTTGTTTGGTAGTGTGAGTGTTGGTCAGTTCTTATGCAAAAAAAACGCTTGAGGTAACCCATTCGTTGGCCGTTATGAATGCAATGGTGAGTAATTTATTTTGTTTTTCATATTACAATGGTAAACGGAAAATATTATAAATATGACTTAAAATTAACTAGTAAGGAAGCAATTGGTCACACCAATTACGTGATACCCTAGATGTAGAAAAATATAATCATTCGTATATCAACATTTTTGTATAAAAACGACTCATGCTTATATGGCAACACTAAGAAGGAATTGCCCGATTTTGCTCATCTTCGAACTTGACCTTGCAATTTTAATCAAATATTATTGTACCAAATTACAAATCCCTACCTGCAAGCGTTCTCGAGTTATCGTCTGGACAGACAGACAGACAGACACACAGACAGACAGACAGACAGACGGACATGCATAAAACGGTTTCTTTTCACTTCCCAATCATGAATATATAGTTCTTTCTTTTCTGTGGCGATTATTTCTTGGCGTTGCAAACGTTCGCTCAAAACTAATATACCCTACATCTAGGGTATAAAAATGTTAGAAAATACTAATGGTCAAGGGCTGGATGGTTATGATTATATTTCAATTGCTAATCATATCGACTATGAAAAGTGGAATAATCACCAACGGAAAAAATCTAATGATAAAATATTTGAAGTTATGGGAGCCTTTTTGGGATACCCAAACCTAATATCAAGAACTCACGAGTTCTTTGAAAATAGCTTAATATATTATAATCAGAGAGCAGATTTAATGTCAGTCAAAGGACAATCGCTATGCAATTCTACAAGAAGATTAGTGTGTTGGGAAGGTCAACAAGGTGGATTAGAAGGGCTCAGACAAAAGGGTTGGAGTATTATAAATCTACTTGTAATTAGAAGAGAAGGAATCCACAGGAACACCAGAATCAAATGTCTAGAACAAGGGGATAATCAGGTGATCTGTACTCAATACAAGCTAAGAAAATTCAGAAAAGAAGATGAACTTATCCGCCATACCCAAGATATCGTCAAAAACAACAAAATCATTTTGGACAGAATAATAAATGGTACAAATAAACTTGGCTTAATCATAAACAAAGATGAAACTATGCAAAGTGCCGACTACTTGAATTATGGCAAAATACCTGTATTTAGGGGTAATATTTTGGTACTAGAAACCAAACGCTGGTCTAGAGTCACTTGCACGACGAATGATCAAATTCCGACAACCGGATCAAATATGTCAACTGTGTCAAGTAATGCATTAACAGTATCACATTTCTCAGCATCCGCTATCAATCCCATTATGCACTACAATCTATTAGGTAATTTCACTCGAAATATTTTAAAGTTGCATAAAAATCCACACCACAATCATTATTACTGCATCCAGAGCGGTTGAATACACTTGGATACAAAATTGCTAGTCTTTATTTAGATCCATCTCTTGGGGCAGTGAGTGGTACATCATTAACACGATTTTTATTAAGGATGTTCCCAGATCCGATAACTGAGTCTTTAAGCTTTTTGAAATTGATATATGAAAATTGTGAGGATGACGAAATTAAACATATTGTTTCACATATGGGGAATTCAATACTTGCTGGAAACAGAGGAATTGAATCCATTCCCAAATTTTTAGAATCGCCGTTGTCTCTAAATATACCACATGGAATAAATATAACTATTTTGAAGAACGAAATCAAAAAAAGTCTCATTGACAATGCCAGAGAAATCAAGAACGTTATGATAGCCAACGCTGTCAACTACTTACGAGAGGAAGAAATTAAATTAGTGACATTTTTAGCTACAATCAGACCTGTGTTTCCCAGATTTATAAGTGAGTATAAATCTGCTTGTTATATTGGGGTTGCTGAATCTTTAGTGGACTTATTCAAGAATTCAAGAACAATTCGTAAGATATTCTCAAATAAATTGAAGAAGCAACTAGACTCAATATTAGTGAGAAGTGAACTCATTAGCATCGTGTCCCTCACTAGATTCTCGAATCTGAAATATAAAATAGGAATTTGGGAATGTTCAAGCACACATGCAGACAGAAAAAGAAAAGACTCTTGGGGGTTCCAAATCGTAGGTGCAACAGTCCCGCATCCGATTGAATTGATTGGAGATGTTGCTTGCACCAGTCAAGGATGTTCAGGTTGTCATGCGACTGATTTACGTCGATCTTATGTATCTGTACTGATACCAAGAGGACTAAACAACTATTGGGAATCCAAGGGCCCTTATTCAGCATATCTCGGTTCCAAAACGTCCGAATCCACTAGCATAGTGCAACCTTGGGAACGAGAGACGAAAATACCATTAATCAAAAGAGCTGCTCAATTGAGAATCTCTATAGGTTGGTTTGTAGAAAAAAATGATACCATCGGACAATCAATATTACAAAACCTATATGCTCTTACGGGAGAAGATTGGTCAACTATGACCGACGGATTTAGAAGGACGGGTTCTGCTCTACACAGATTCACATGCTCCAGACAAAGTGCAGGAGTTTACAGTGCGCAAAGTCCAGTGAAGCTAACACGGATGATCTCCACAACTAATACATTGACTGATATAGGAGATGTCAATTACGATTTCATGTCTCAATCATTACTATTGTTTTCACAAATAACAGCTGGTGAATTACATGACAGTTCCAGAGCTGCAGGTTATTATCATTTCCATGTCAAATGTTTGGAATGTTTGAGAGAGATTGAGGAGCCTACATTAAAAACTGAGTATCATTTTAAACATCCATTGATGTTTGAAACCATTAAAAAATGGAAGACTGAAGAGTTCTCTTGGTCTGAACAACGATCTCTCGCCACTATTAAAGAGGGTAATTGGGAATCGGTTAAAGGAGATGATAAGTCATATCATGTAGGGCGAACACAGGGATTCTTATATGGAGATCTATTATTTAGTGGTAACAAACATGCTGATGATTCATCCCTATTCCAACTAAGCATGATCGGAAAATTATGCCCTTGTCATTACATGGACGGATTAATAGATGGATTGGTCCGAGCTGCATCAATTAAAGTTGTTTTCAGGAGGTCAACATTATGGAGAATAAAAATCCGAAGTCTGCACTAGCGGGAGCAACACTATTTTTGATTGACAAAATTAGTTATTTACCGGGAATCATTAATTTGTGGAGAAGTTCAGCATTTCATATACTCTTCTCAACAATACCCCACAAAATTCCATCATCCTATCCAACAACCAACTGTGATCTAGGAGCAATTAGACGTAAATATCTTAGAGCTAGATTTTTACATATTGAAGATCAAATCATTCAGCAGGGTTCTAGTATAAAAAATATTTGGATATTTTCAGATATAAATTACCCATTGATAGTTGGTTTACTAGGTATATCCACGAATGTCATGAGAATTATAGGACAAAAAACTATATCAAAAACAAATTTGAACATACTGAGATCTAGTAAAGATTTAATCAAAAGTTTAAGAAATAATAATGCACAGTTTGAAAATGAAGAGCTTTCCACTATAACTAATTCAATGAGAAGTATAAATCAGGAGTTGCGACATGCTATTAAATCAGGGATGGGCATGCAACCACATTCTCAAATTGAGATTGTGTGAAAGCATTTCAAAGCTCTCTCCTAGATCACAGTTCCGCATAAACACTCCTAATTATAACTACGACTAGACACACCACTAACACCAGCACTATCTAACACGGTCTGTGGATCACTGTAACCACTACCTTCAGGAGACAAATGTGCAGACTTCCCTAGCTGAGAAAATAATCCCTCTGATACCTTGCTATAGTCGATACCATCTTTCATACCTGACACATAAACCGTTTTTAGATCATTAGTGATACCATCTTTAAATAATTTAAAATCCTTATCTGAACAAAAATCTTTGACAAATTGCAAAATTTCCAGCACTTCATGCTTCTTTACAATTTTATTACTGCTATTATCACGTTGCCAATCAACAATTAACCCTGCAAGCACATCTGTTATCGGATCTATGTTCTTGGAAAATTTAACCACAGCTTTTTTATGCTCATCAAAAAGATCACATTTCCAAAGATTCACAATAATCATTCTTGCCATAATTTGAATATCTATCTCAGGATCCTCTAACATCGAATATGAAAGCGAGGAAAGGAGATACGCGTAACCACAATGTGAAAGTATTTTCTTCTCCTCAGACACTAAAACCTTTTTCTGAGATAAGTGCTTTATTACATCTTGAACTGTATCAACGAAACCACACTGTATTAATGTGCTAAGAGGTTGATACATACCTCCTTTGCCTTTATCTGGTAACTCAAGTAGTAATTTATGCTTTATTGGATCAGTGATTATTTCATGCAGAAGAAAATCTAAAACAGTAGCAACATTATGGTTAGCTTGAATAACAGATAAATTAGCAACAGTTTTAACCATCAGGTTATCAATCTTTTTCTTTCCTTTCTGATTTATACGACGATAGAAATATTCTACTCCTTCACTCCATTTGAATTCCACAGCTTTATTAAAACCCTCTACTGCATTATCATGCTTTTTAAATTCTTCAGATTTTTTATCAATCCAGAAAGTAAACACAGGGTCTACACTTTTCATAGCATCCAATAATTCATTTCTTACATATTTGTGGTTGTTGGTTGCAGGCTTACCATCATCATCTACTTCTTCGGAAGAGAAGCCACTTTTGTAAGACTCAAGTTGCTTCTGAAAAAGTTGAGGAATCTTATCTGTCACACAATACCTGCATGCCATATTATATCTACAAAGTGGATTATTTATTTCTCCTATTTTCTCTTCAGTCAATTTCTGACCTAAAACAGGATTATTTAGTCTTACACCTGACCAACAACTCTCGTCTTGGAAAACCTTATACAAAAACTGCAGCTCATCTTCTTTGAGATACTCTACCTGCTCTATATAAGTTTTTACCCATTTTTCGACAGACAAGCGCCTCCCAGCAGTGATATTAGAGTCTTTATGTTGAATAGAATCTTGCAATTTTTTAAGTACTGTAGCACGACGCTCTTTTTCCTTTGGCATTTCACCTCCTATAAAAAATATTTACTGCATTATGCAAAAGTTAGAATCAAATAACAACACTAAAATTATCAAGGACAAGAAAAATTTTATGAAAAACATTTTTTATATTTAGTAGTCGATACTTCATAGTAGTCGATACGGCACATCATTGGTTGGAGCTTACTTGTTGCGAAGTCGGAAGAAAATTTTTATAATTTTTTTTTTGTTTTTTTTTTTTTGTATTAAGAACGCGAAACTCTTTTTATTTTCTATCACGAACTCTGAGTAAACAAATGTTACTTGAACTATCGTTTTTTGTAATTTCCAAAATTTCGTGTCAGCATCATAGAAACGTCTGAGCATTCCTTTCTGTTCTGACGCAGAGATTTCCCTAAATTGAAAAATGAAGTTCCAATGGACTTACAAGGAGCTGATTCCAGGTGTCATACTTCGATTTTCAAGCCGAATATCTAAAATGAAATCAAAAGTGTTATGTTTTCAGCTATTCAAATTTGAAATGCTAAATTCCACCCCTTGACCCCCAATTAAACCACTTTAAAATGGAATTGAGCCGATATAAAAAAATACGTGTCGAATTATTTTTCAAGACCTTTCATTTGAGATATTCGGCTTGAAAATCGGAGTATGACACCTGGAATCAGCTCCTTGTTAGTAAAATCTATGGTCAACGCAACACCAACCAATCCGTTTTCTGGAACTTTATTAGAGTTCAATCATTTTTGATTGCAAAAAAGCAGTAGATATGGTACTCAATATATACAGCGAATCTTATTTCAAAGTATTCTTCCATCAGAATAAAAAAAAAAAAACGAACAAACTTGGCACGCTTAGAGCACATGCTAAGTTCTCAAGAAAGGTGACAAGGCGTGAAAGGCAAAAAAAAAAAAAAAAAAAAACAAATTAAAAATTTTACGTATAAATGTTAACCCTCATAATAGAAAGATGTTTTGAATTTAAAAATCCTTATGATTTGGCACATTCTCGTAATAAGCACTCAACTTTGGCAAAAAACAAATCCTTCAGTTTAATATCTTTGGCACTTGGCACGTTTTTAACGATATACTGAAGCGCCTTATCATGTTCTATTATTTTACTTTGTTTATCAGTTATCTAAATTAAAGGGGAAAATGTAACTTATTTTTTCATGAGTACAAATATTAAAGGGTCTTTCATTTTTATTGACATGTATTGTATATTGTACAATCTTCTTCGGATTTCAGAAACTTGTGTTCCAGGAGCATCAGCAAGCATCAGCATAATTTCTGTATTTTGCTTGCTACCTGATTCTGATTCCAATCCCTGGCTTTTAGGGTCCGTCTGTCTCTCACCAGGCTGTACCTCAAGAGCCGCTATAGCTAGACAGTTGAAATTTTCACAAATTATGAATTTCTGTTGCCGCTATAACAACAAATACTAAAAACAAAATAAAATAAATATTTAAGGGGGGCTCCAATACAACAAACTCGATTTTTTTGCCCTTTTTTGCTCGATATAAATAATGGCAACAGGTAGGCAGTTGTATTTTTACTTTAAGAATAAATAATAAAATTAAAATAAAATAAATATTTAAGGGGGGCTCCCATACAAAAAACGCAATTTTTTGGTACGGAACCTTCGGGCGCGAGTCCGACTCGCACTTGGCCGCTTTTTTAAAACAATCGTAGTAACTTAATTTGTCATGCTCCTTTGTTGATTTTCGTTTCAATTAATTGGAAAAACATATTTCATTGTGTGAAAATAAACACGCATTAAAGTTTTGTTGAAAATAACTTAGAAAACTCTATTACTTGTATATTTAGTGAAAAAGAGATGCCGGGATTTTGGTGAGAGAAATCTACACCAGCTTGCTGCGTAGGTACCGTTTATTTATAAAACGGTATTATATTATCCGATGAATGTTCCCCAGTAACATGAAATGCATAAAATAACAAGCTATGTGCACTAACCTTTGATTGTCCTGTTTCCGATTACGAGAAACTTCCTACAATTAACTAATTAAAACGCACAATATCTTAAAGGCACTCCCCGAATGAATTCGTTACTTTCTTTTTACCACAGAACTCACATATATTAATAGCAATTTTTTTCAGATTTTTCAATTAAACTGCACGGAAAACTTTCGCACTACCGGCAATAGAAATTAAATGCATTTCCTGCAAGAACACGCTCAAACAAGAAGTTCCGCCGATGACAGATAAACAACTATTTCGCGAGAAACATCGGTTGTCTTGCCAACCTGTTGCTCAGGCACTTTGCCACTTTGATATGTATATGTATCCATAATTTCGATATATCTTCCGGGCTAGAATAACAAATGATATTATTATTAAAACAATTCGACTTTTCACATTATGTTTAGAAGTTATCGCAATCAATTTTTATAATTTCGATATAAAATAGAAACTAATTATGATAAAATCCTTTCGGAAAGTGCTTATCTCCACAGTCCACACAAATGATAATATTAAAAACGTCATAATTTATCCAAGACACTGACCGACAAGACACTGTTTGGTTGGATCCTAGCTTAAAGGTAACACAACGAAACATGTGAAATGTTTATACGAAACCCGTCAAGTGCCTTGTCAAATGTTTTTTTTAAGCGAAATACGCGTTCAAGGTAAATTTATCCGTGTAGAATAATATAAGCAATAGTTTAGATAAAGTAGGTAAATAACTTACAAAATTATAGAAGTTGCATTAATTATCTTCACAACAAAATTATGGGAACTTCACGTTTCACTATACATTTATAATCAAAAATAAATTTAAAAACAATGAAAGATTATTTGATTTTATGAATTTTAGTTATACACAAGGTGCAGAAATAATAATATAAAAGAGTACAGGTACAGAAGAAGATAATGTTGATGGGTGTATTGAATTTTAAAAGAAACGATAAATCATTTCTTTAGTTAAACGATTCTGAGCAAAGTTTTAGTATATGAATAAAAAAAATAAGGTAATAAAAAATAAAACTCCACTACGGCTTTAACTGCCCATTCAAAAGTTATAAACAAGACTTTTATACGGCGTTTACACCGACGAGGTTACGTCGCTTTTCGAGGTTTCGGGGGTAACCAGGTACTTAATCACGAGATTTCCCATACAAATCGTAACCTCCTCGCTCACCAGATTAGAATGAAACCTCGCACTTAAGGCCCGTCCAGATAGTTCCGCCTCCTTTCGTTCGTCCGCCTCCGTTCGTTTTTTCTTCTTCTTTCGTTTTCGTCCGGTTTTTTGTAATGTCCACATAGCACCGTTTCGTTTCTTTCGTCTTTTGGACCTTTGACACTTGTCATTCATTGTTTACAATTTAATAGCAATGGAAATATTGAGTGAGCTATTCGGGGATTGCACTAAATTCACTCTATTACATTAAATTTACTGTCTCCGTACGATTCACCGTATTTCAATTCAAATTTATTGTGATAGGCAGAAAGTGAGGTTATGCCCGTCCGCCCTTTCGCCTAAAATTCGAAATTTCTCAAAGTTTTTCCCCTCCGTCCGGTTTCGTTCGTCTCCGTCCGCCTCTATGTGGACACTTCCATGGGCAGTATATGGAACCAAAAAACTGAAAAAACGAACGGAGGCGAACGAACGAAAGGAGGCGGAACTATCTGGACGGGCCTTTAATCTCCTCAATTCAATGCACGAACCCGGACCCGAACGATTCAGCGCAATTCAGCAAACAGCTGTTTGATAAATCGGACTTTTTTGACTGCTGTCAAGATTTGAAATTCAAGATTAAAGACAGTTTGCTGCGTACATTGTTGATATTTACATATTTTTTCGTGAATATGGAAAGTTTGAAGCAGAAAAGAAAGAAAAAAGCTATTATTTCTGCCTTGCTGTCAAATAAAGTAAACAAAGATGACATGCAAATGTCAGAGTTAAGCTTGTCACTGGTGGTGTAAACACTTTGAGATTAACTTAATCTAACCTCGAGTTAATCTCCAGTGTAAACGCCCTATTATTTAATTACTCTCAAAACATAACCAAACTATGTCCAGTGAGGACTCAACCCGCAGGGGAACCTGATTCGAAGAAGTTCGATTATTTGACACTTAACAGAAGTTTAATTGATTTGATTTTTGTTTTACATTATTAAGAGGTTTATCCTGTATTTTAGTCATAATAGCGTGAAAATACTAAATAAGGTACCAATTACATATTTGCATTTATTTTTGTACTCACGTTACCTAAGTAAGAAAATAAAATTATAATCATTCCAATATATGCCATAGGAAAAAAGTTATAGCCGATCATAGAAGAGTGTGAAAATGACGTAATTTAAGATTTCTAACGAAGGCCGATTGGGAGGGGGGCAATGAAAAAATTAAATGGCGATGAATTTTCGTATTTAGTGCCTAAAAGATCACCCTGAATTTTTTTTAACAAAATCAAAAAACATGTGGCACACAGATTTGTCGTTTTCACCTGGAATGACCCTATTAGAACTACTACTGCTACTCCTACTACTGCTATTTATGTCTTCGGGTAAGCCCAAATCGAAGATATCATAAAGGTGCAAGAAATCAAGTTTAATAAAAAACAAATAGCAATTTCACTCATTTAGCCATTGATTCTTACAGTGAAACATTAACAGAATTACATCACTAATTATAACTAACATTTTGAGATATATCCCGTTTCTGTTCGCTCTGGGTTTTTTCCCATACATTTTGAGCATTGTCCTTTGGCAAAACCACTTTTTTTAAACTGCTATAGAAAAAAATTTAGGACCTTGTTTAAAAATCCCTCTATTCACAACCGATGCTAACCTTCAATCTATCAAATGAGGTATATTTCATTGGAATCCCTTCAGAAAAAAAGAAGTTATCTGGTATCAACTTTGGTCAATTTCGCGATTTAGGTGTATCCTCCTGTCTGCGCATGCAATCACGCAGACTAAAATTGTGTTAGTGTACGTGCGCACAAACCTGACGACGACGCGTCTGAACGAGAAGAGAGTAGTTAGTCATCAGCCAACTCTACTTGAGTCAACACCGTACACGTGGCGAACCGCGTTAGAAATTAAGTCCACCCTTTTGTAGAACTAAAGAAGTTTGTAGTACTTAAAGTAGAATAAATTAAGCTAGTGTAAAATCAGTGTCTTTTTCTTAGTATTCTGCAAACCCCGCTCAATCAATCGAGTGCAAAACATTTTTTGGTCCTTCGAGCCGGATCACTTTTTCACAACAGTGAAAATTAAACAATTCCATTAAACGTCAACACACGAATTCACAGCAGTGAAATCGGCAAGTGGGTGACAGTTCACAACAGTGAAATTCAAACAATTCGAGTAAACGTCAACACACGAATTCACAGCAGTGAAATCGGCAAGTGGCCCAGTAGAAAAAGGAATTAGTTCAAGAAGTACTTTTGGATGCCATTCTTTGGAATAGATAAACACTTCCCTTTTAGATTCCAATACGTGAGAAAAATTCATTACTTTAACATGCGGATGTCATAGGAGGGAATCAATTGATTCTGTTTAGCATTACCCAGAAGTGATTTAGGAACTTATTCCGAGAATGCATTTATGAAATAATACTGATTTGTGGGTTCCAGAAGTGATTTCGTGGAATGGATTTACCTTCAAGTAATCTCTTACAGGGAAATAGTAAAAATAGAAGTGTTATTTGTTGTGAGATTATATTATATATATATTTTTATACCTACATACATTAATTATATTCATATTATAATTTTATCATATTTTTTTTGATTTTTTTTTCCATTAAATTTACAGTTCAAGTTATACCTATTCTATTGAATATAATTATATTCAATTTAAAAAATATCTATTTATTACATTTGTTGGCCAAGTGTACTTTTTTGAAAAATTTGACTTTTCCCAATTTAAATCCTTTACGAATTTCCTTTTCGTAGTCCACATTAGGTTCGATTTCCACAGCCTCTGTAAATATTCGTTGTTAAGAATTGAAGTACCTGGAGACCGAGCTATGCTCGGAAGTTACGTTAACTTAACGCCAAAGAATATCTATTTAATAAGAACCGAAACTCTTTTTTGAGTGTATATGGAAAAAAGATTAAAAAGAAACATGTGAGAGAGAGGACACTAATCTAATGTACACAGCGTACAAGAGGGAAAGGGTACTAAAAAGTTCGCAGCCTCTGACGTAGTTATTCTTTGCTTCTGACAATCATGCTGTACTTTTAAATTGGCTGGCAGCTGAGCCTTCGCTAGATAGATATTCTTTGGCAACGCCTTGGGCAAGCGTTCGAATCTTCTGTTAAGCTCTGGTTTGAAGCGGTGCCGTCTAGTAGCGGCCGCATTAGTACGGTGAGTGAGGTAAGCAAAACGGTGTACCCAAATATAGCGACAATGACGGTGGCAGTAGTTGTAAATTTAGAATTCGGAGTCAGTTTGAATATTTCAATCGGTAAAACTGGCAAATATTATAAAGAATATTAAATATATATTTAAGTAAAATTATATAAATTAATATAGCACTTGTTTTTTTGAGTATTTCGCCTATTTTACGCAGAAAATAACAATAAGACTTTTTTTTGTCTACGCACACACAGTTCTCCACCGTAAAGAGCTACCGTCGAGCTTCATATTTCGTGATGGTCTGTATTAACGCTATCATAGAAACCACTACCGCAGCATTCCATGAAACAATTTTTTGTGACGTCACTCACCGTAATAATGCGGCCGCTACATGATGGTACCGCTTCGTATTATTTCATTATTGAAATAATTCCAATAACAGCAAATATACAATTAATACGACCGTGGGTCATAAAACGACAATCCGCATTCATTCCTGTTTAAGATTCCAATAAGTCCACAACAATTTAACAGGACTAATAGTCCTACTGCCCAAGTACCAGATGGGAATTATTTGTTTATGGGAAATGCTTCGCGCAATTGATCGATTAAGACCAAACAGTAGAAAAAAAAAAAACTTTTTGGTTTTCTGAAATTTGTCTACACTATTTATGTAAACAGACTAAAGAGAAGAAAAAATATGATTTTACTTTTGGAAAATCCTCTGTAGAAAAACCAAATTATTTTCTTCTTTATAGTCCATTTTCACAATTATAAAAAACTTTCACATAATCCAAAAATACATTATCTCTAGTACAACACGTTTTTAAAAAAATCCTTAGACCGGATTTTGAGATCCATTTTGCTTTCAGACAGTGCTCGTTTATAATATCTCGTATTAAAATAATTGTTTACTGTTTTGTTTAAAAAAAACATCTTTTATGGACAAAAATGAAAAAAAGTCTGACCCATATGAAAATCTGAACCTACGACCTACCATTGAGCTATTGAAACAAACACGATGTATTGCGAATTCCTCAATCTGATTATTGGGAAAGACAATATTGTTGTTTGGATCGTTAAAACTCGCAGAAGACAAGTTTTCCCAAAGATGAAACCTAGCTAGATTGATTTTATACCCCGAAAAATCCCTATTCTCAAACCTTTCATCAAAATCCGTTGAGTCGTTTTCTAGACCGCGATTAACGATAGTATGTAATTTCTAGTTTAAATTGTGTACAACAATTATTGTTTTTCAACAAATCTTTAGAGAAATTTTCGATATCTATTTCGCAGACAGAAATTATTCTTATTATTAGAAAAAAAAAAGAAAAAAAAAGGCCAGCCACTCCAGGAATCGAACCCATAGCCTTCGGCACATGAGACCTACGCTCTACCACTGAACTATTGAAACAGATACCACGACTTCCGAATTTTTCAATTTACTTCATAGGCAAGACAATATCGTTGTTTGGATCGTGAAAACTCGCGGAAAACGAGTTTTCCCAGAGATGACACCTAGCTAGATCGATTTTTTGCCCCCAAAAACCCCTATTCTGTAATTTTCATCAAAATCCTTAGAGCCGTTTTCTAGAACGCGATTACCGATATATATATATATATATATATATATATATACAAATATTGCTCGTTTAATAGTATAGGATACCTTTGTGGTATATTTTGAAAATACAATAATATAATTTACCTTTAAAAACTTTGTTAATTTTACTGTAATCTCTAAAGCTTTTCTTCCCATGTACCCCTGAGAAATTGTACTCTTTTACAATTTCTTCTCCAATTAATTTTGAAAAGCTCTTCGCAAATCCTTTCCCTTGGATAACTTTTCTTACTCCACGTACCTAAAAATTAAAAAAGGAAGTTTCTAGTCAAAATCAAAATATTAAACAACAAATCAAAGTATGTATTAATTATAATTTTAATTTTTTTCGCGTATTTTACAAAATTAAATTCTTTTATTGAGTACTTACATAGATAGGAATATTTTCTTCATTAATTTTATCCTCTATCTCTTGTAGATCGTCTACAGTCTTAAGGGGGAAAATATTTATAGTGTCATTTGTTCTTCTTTCCTCGCTTAATAAACGTTGCAGAATCACGCTTTGCGTCGCCAAAACTTCCATTATTTTTTTGTTTTGATTTTCCACAATAGCTGAAATCATAATATATGCTATAATTCTATATATGTAATAATTATAATAACATAATAATGCCTACTTTTAAGTTGTTCAAATTTTTCCTCCACGATGTCTTTTAGGAAGGTTTTGATGTTATCCACATCGTATTGACTGGTATTATCTATAAAAATATTAAATGGAATAAATGATTTTCGATATATTTAATTTATCGTAAAATATACTTACAAGGAGTATGCAGATTTTGACCCAAAGTTGCGTTGTATCGGTGGACTTTTCCAGGTGGGCTGTTTTCTTTATTTGAAAGTTCTGCAAATCTTTTTGAAGCCATGTTCTCTAAAAGAAATAACATTAGTACCTACTGCTGAGTTATAGGTTAATAGCATGCCAGTTTTGCTAAAATTACCTTATATACAACCATGTAAAATTGGAATCAATAAAAATTGCTCATCATAAGGCAAACACAAAAGTTTGCAAGAAACGCTATTCAAATTAAAACTTTCTTCGTTTTCTTGAGAGTCTAGTTTAGCAGAACTTATTCCCAATGCAGACATTGATTCCAAGGGTTCATTGAAAAAATTGCTTAAACTTGACATTCGTTTTCCCACAATAAAATTTCCGGCGGTGGTTTCTTGAAATGCTGTTATTTTAATAGGAATATATGGATCGATGCAGCAAAAATTGTCTGGTTCCTTGATGCTCAAATAGTATAAGCTTCAACTAAAGCTTTTTATGATTCCTTGTGCATCTCTTTTAAATCCCTCGAATGTCTCATCTTGAGTTAAGGTTTCTTGTCTAACTTTGTTAGCCACCTGTTGTAAAATAGTTGATGGTTTTCTGATTTTTTTCTTAAGTCCTTGCAAATAGTTTTCAAAGGCGTAAGCCGAAAAACTTGATAACAACCCAAATTTTTCAACACTGTCGGTTAAGTGCAAAAGAGTGTGGACATTATACGAAACACTGTTGGCTCCAAAAACAGTTGGAAAATTCTCTACAAATAACTGCAGAAGCTCTTTTGCCGTGGCAGTATTATTTTTGAAACTCCTTGGGCACAATAATAACCTATAAGCGCAATGCAATAATAGGAATTCATAGTACAAGTCAGAATGAATATCCTTTAAAACCAGTATTCCGGTATACAAGACGAATTGTCTAAATTCTGTTGCTTTCCACCTTGCAAGTTCATTTAGCGCTCGAGGCTTTCTAACGAATTCTCTGGGAATGTGCGCAGATTGTTCAACTAAGGATTTAGATATATCTTCTCTATCCGTGGAGGAAATTTTGTAATTTGATTTGTTACCAACTATTCTCTTAATCATTTTTTTCACAATTCCCAGATCAATTAGATGCATGCAGTCAATAGGAAATTGGCTAATCATATTAATTTTTAATTTTTCCAGCGGAGTTGGTTGACTGTAAAACATAGATTTATGAATAGCAATATATTTTCTTTCCGCGAAATCTTCGTCAGATATTAGCGATGCTATTGAAGTAGAATAGGTAACAACATTTTCTATCTTCCTACCGACTTGCGTGCATTTGGTACAGCCATTAAAAGATGTGTGTCCAACAACACCCCGAACATGTGCCTGCGCTGGAGCATCACAAATAAATGCTCGAATTTTGAACTGTATGGTCTTATTACCCATCGAAATGACATTGCAAAATAAATGATCAACTTAGTATATAAAATCATGAAGGAAATGCTCAATATTATTTGGTTTGCCTATTCCGCAGTATGTACCAATTAGGATTACTTTTACATTCGGAATATTTACAATTTTTCCCAGAATGGGCCACAAATTTGTTGACGAGCTTTTGAAAAGTGGAAGACCGTCAATTCCAATATCCATCACAATTTCATCATACTTTTCAATTTCATCGTCAATCTTTTCTAATTGCTTCTGTATACCATAATGCCAGTATAGTCCAGGAGGTACATTTCTTGTGATACATTTTTCCATATCCTGTTTAAACATAGTGTGATAACTCATTGGCACATTTAGATTTTCAGAGTGCAGGATCTTTAAAAGCGCTTCAAAGCTTCTTTTTGTGGGCTTATATTTATTGTACCATTTTTTTAACTTTACGGATAAGCTATTGTTATTATCTAACTCTTTTGCAATATTAAAAGGGGAAGTTAATAGATCTGGGGAAAGCATTTCACCAAAATTACTTGAGGAATCGTACGACACAAGCAGCTCGTTTTCCTGAACATCACCATCATTGTGGTCACTTAATTTATTTATATATATTTCCCGCTGTTTTTTAATTAATCGTTTAAGGTTTCGTTTACCAATACCTGACATTTTGCAATGAAATCTTACAAATCTAAATTGGATAAAATTTAAAAGAGGCTAACTTAATATTACGTAAATATTATTGTTTAAAGTGTTGTACTTACTTTTTACTCGACTGCGAAAGGCAATGTTTTTTAATTATTATTAAAATAAACTCGTATAATAAGCACGTGTACTTTCACTTTAAAATCACTTTGAAAAATTTTGAATGCGATCACTTTGAGAACTATAATGCAACTGCCCGCACCGGCACAGAGCACAACTGCACAGCCGTTATACAGTTAAATTGCAGTTAGAATATTTTGAACAAGATTGATCATGATATCACAGAAACAGAACAACGAAATTATGCAGTTTCACGGAACACATTCCCAACTGCATTACTAAGAATTAATTCCGGAAGTGCTTCTGCAGAATATATGTTTTTTCGATTGTTTGGAAATATTTCTAGAAGTAATTCCATTGGTAATGCCTTCTGAAATTTTCTACTGGGGGTGACAGTTCACAACAGTGAAATTCAAACAATTCCATTAAACGTCAACACACGAATTCACAGCAGTGAAATCGGCAAGTGGGTGACAGTTCACAGCAGTGAAATTCAAACAATTCCATTAAACGTCAACACATGAATTCACAGCAGTGAAATCGGCAAGTGGGCGACAGTTCACAACAGTGAAATTCAAACAATTCGAGTAAACGGCAACACACGAATTCACAGCAGTGAAATCGGCAAGTGGGTGACAGTTCACAACAGAGAAATTCAAATAATTCCATTAAACGTCAACACACGAATTCACAGCAGTGAAAACGGCAAGTGGGTGACAGTTCACAACTGTGAAATTCAAACAATTCGAGTAAACGTCAACACACGAATTCACAGCAGTGAAATCGGCAAGTGGGTGACAGTTCACAACAGTGATATTCAAGCAATTCCATTAAAAGTCAACACACGAAGAAGAAGAATTAAATTCATCTAACAGTACAATCTACACAATCTTAACTCAAGATTTGGGTAAAAGAAAGGTCTGTGCACGCTTTGTTCCACATCAGTTAAATGAAGATCAAAAAGTCGCTCGTGTAGAGCATTGCAAAGACATCATTTTAACAGCTGAAAACGATCCAGATTTTCTTGATTCGATCATAACTGGTGATGAAACATGGTGCTGCAAATATGATCCTGAAACTAAGCGACAATCAGCAGAATGGAAGTCAAAGGACGAGCCAAAACCGAAAAAATTGCGTTTTCAGAAGTCAAGAATCAAGACAATGTTGATAACTTTCTATGATTCCAAGGGTATTGTTCACAAGGAATTTGTTCCAGAAGGTGAAACTGTCAATGGAGAATACTATTTGCAAGTTTTACATCGTTTGTGGTCAAGAATTGTTCGTGTTAGACCCGAATATCCAAAAGGAAAAAAGCTGTTTTTATTGCATGATAATGCACCACCTCACAAGACCAAAAAAGTTAACGAATTTTTGATGAAAAAACAGATTTGTGTCCTCGACCACCCTCCGTATTCGCCTGATCTATCAGCGTGTGACTATTATCTATTCCCAAAACTGAAAACTGCAATGAAAGGAGCTTTTTACGATGACGTTCCAGCCATTCAAGCAGCCGTGACACAGGTACTAAAGAACATCCCAAAAACCGAGTTTAAAAAGTCCATGGATAAATTGGTTGATCGTTCCAAACGTTGTATTGAGTTAAATGGATCCTATTTTGAATAAATATTAGCTTTTAAACATAATACCTTGCTTATTTTATTCTACAACTAAAAAGTCCGGTTATTTAAAAAACACACTGTGTATGCCAAATCGAAGCTGTAATCAACTCTCGCCCCCTATCTTCAATATCTTCGGATCATAGCAAATATGATGCCTTAACACCCAATCATTTCTTAGTGAGTGGTCCCATATTGGAAGTGCCCGAAGTACCATCGGACGACTTGAAAATCAAACCCATCCATCGTTGGAAATTCGTCCAAATGCTACAACAATCCTTCTGGAAGCGATGGTCCAAGGATTATATCTCCAGTCTACAACAACGCCAGAAGTGGTTCCTTAGTTATAATCAAAGAAGACAACATGCCTCCTGGAAAATGGATGTTCGGACGCATTTCAGAACTTCATCCTGGTCCAGACGGCTTAGTGAGGGTAGTCACGGTGCAGTCTAAGAATGGGACTCTCAAACGCCCCATACACAAACTGTGTCCCTTACCGGATTCAGCCATGAATTAATTGAAAGTATCTTTTAAGGTGAGCGGGATGTCTGCGCATGTAATCACGCAGACTAAAATTGTGTTAGTGTACGTGCGCACAAACCTGACGACGACGCGTCTGAACCAGGGTTGGAACATCGGAAGGTAAACATCGATGTTCGATATATCGATGTTGAAAGAATTAAAATATCGATGGTGCGATTTATCGGATGGTACAACATCGATGTTTTTCGATGTTTCGATGTTTCGATCCAAATGAAATTTCGGAGATTTTTGTTGCTATTTCAAAGCTAAAACCCAAGCACCATACGTCGATTGAAAGTTGAAAGAAGTAGAATGGTATAACAAAGACATTAAATTACAGAAAAGAAAAAAGAGTGATTTAATTCCAAATTCTAGCTTACATTTTCAGAAATTAATATATGTGTATAATAGCAAAATTATATGTAATAGTTCTAACGATTCGACCCGTCTTTCCGGTAAAATGTCGGTAAATCCTCAAAACTGTTTATTTGTAAAGCCCGGTCCAGACGCTCAGTTTTGAACAACGATTTGTCTGCGCAGCTTTATGACCGAATGAAATCGTTGCGATTTTTAGAGCGTCCACACGGCAACGACATATCTGCGTATTTCGCTCTGTTTTGTGTGATCTGTGTTCAAAGTTCATGGAAGTCCGCACAGATTCACGGATATCTATGCTCTTTAGCTCAGATATCGTTGCAACTGCGCAGACTTCAAATCGTCGCAGATTTCCAGTCCACACGCAACGAGTTGTCTGCAACGATCTGATCTGCGCAGACAAGTCGTTGTTCAAAACTGAGCGTCTGGACCGGGCTTTAGAATGAAGGCTGACGCTAAAGCAATAAATTTTACCGCGTACTTGGGTATAATAAAGCGATTAAATAATGAGCTCAAGACTCAGGTACCAAGAACGATTCCAGATGAGGAATTCGGTTCAGTTGGGTTGAGACCACATACAAAAGAGTTGTCCTGAATATTCAAGTACAAGTTAAAACAATAATTTGTGAAAGCGTAGGTTACAGTAGTTATTTGAAAATCCAAAGAGGATAATAAAATTTTATTTTATGTCATATAAAATAGATTTTTCAAGAATCATTTTTTTTCCCGATATATCGGTAGTAAAACATCGATGCTCCGATATATCGGAAGAGAAAACATCAACGGCAAACATCGATGTATTGAGAACAAAAACATCGATGTTTTTAACATCGGGTGTTCGATGTTCCAACCCTAGTCTGAACGAGAAGAGAGTAGTTAGTCATCAGCCAACTCTACTTGAGTCAACACCGTACACGTCGCGAACCGCGTTAGAAATTAAGTCCACCCTTTTGTAGAACTAAAGAAGTTTGTAGTACTTAAAGTAGAATAAATTAAGCTAGTGTAAAATCAGTGTCTTTTTCTTAGTATTCTGCAAACCCCGCTCAATCAATCGAGTGCAAAACAGTCTGGTCGAATTATTTTCTGTAACCTTCCCTATGAAGTTTTCTAGGAATATTACATTTTCGTTTATTACTTCAATCTTCTCATTTTTATTAGATTGGAAATCACATTCAGCTTTTAGTCCTCTTATTAGTTGGTAGATACAGTGATTCGATGATAGTTTATCAAGTTGACTCTCTTTACATATTGTTATATTTCTGTTGTAGTCACATTGTTCTTTAATTCCAAATATTTCTGCTTGGCTGATTAACAATTCTTGAAATTCCAAAAATACTCTTTTATTGTGTTTTGTTGTAGGTCTTATTATGATATTGTTAAATTCTTGTGGACTTGTCGTTGGTAATGAGACTATGTAAAGAAAAATTGGTCCTTTTACGGTGATAATAGGTACGGCGTATTCAATGGTGTCAACTTCGTTCTCGTAAGGAAGAGTCTCTATTTGAGTTATAAGCTGATTAATTTCTTCTTTATCTAAAATGTTGGTGTTAACGATTCCTTTTTTGCAATCTTTCGGCTAGTATTATTTCGTTGATTTCGGTACGAAGAATACTTAAACGATTGAATAACATTTGTTCATACTTTTCGTTGTTATTTTCACCAAGATTTTTAATGATTTTGTTATATTGGTGTATCATCTCACTTGTGGTTCTCAATAGTTTTTTGTTTATCTTGTATTGCTCGTTATTATTGACAATTATTTCGTCTTGACTCGTAATTACACTGTCCCAATCTGTAGCGTCGGTTGATCCCGCAATCCACTTCCAAGCAGTCCCTATCCAGTTGATAGATCTAGGCTTTCTAATCGAACTGCCTTTTTGTTTTCGAATTGACAAACACATTTCCATTGTGTAGCAGTTCACCAGATCTGAAAACGTGTTACACTATAGTAGATGGTGACTTCCTCCTTCATAGAGTTAAGTGGAATGTTGGTATCAAGTATTCTTCCACTTGCGAGCAGTACGTATCGTGCATCTAATCAATCATTTTGGTGAAAACTCCACTGTAGTTTTTGACGGTTACGACGACGTAAATTCCACTAAGCGAAGGGAACAAAAGCGGAGAAGAAGATGTAAAACATCAGTAGATGTTAACTTCAACGAAAATATTGCCACCACTGCCCAGCAGGAGGACTTTCTTTCAAATAAAAAGAATAAAACTAAGCTGATTGAGTTCTTAGTTGGTAGGTTGACTACAAGTGCGATAGAAGCAGTTACCGCTACAGGCGATGCTGATGGTAGTATCGTGCGATGCGGACTAAACAAGAGTGCATCTCATGCGTTTGTGATTGTTATTGGAGAAGATGTTGACCTGCTCGTTATACTAATAGCTCTCACACCTCCAGACCGAAATATAATATACTTCATGAAGCCTGGAAGAGGAAACATTGAAGACAAGTTATATTCTACTAGACAATTACAGGAGTTGCCCTTCAGTGGATCTATCCTAATCATGCACAGCTTCACAGGATGTGACACAAGCTGTACGATATTTCAAAAAAGTAAACTGTCTATCATGAAGTGTTTCCAAAAAAAACCAAATTAAACTAAAGGCATTGCGGACATTTTTTACGACCCCACATCAACACCCGATGTAGTAGCTCAAGCTGGAGAGAAGATGTTTCTATACATGTATCAATCCCCACCGAGTGAGCGCGATTTGAACAATCAACGATACAACTATTTTGTTAAATCGTCCACCAAAGTGAAAGCCAATTTGCCCTCATTGCCACCGACCAAAGGTGCAGCTAGGTAACATTCTTTCAGAGTGTACTTAAAAACCCAACAATGGCTTGAAAACAATTCTCTTAATCCAGAACACTGGGGCTGGAAGCGAGACGATGTTGGAGTTCTTAGCCCCGTCAAAACTACGGATTCAATAGCTCCTGCTAGCTTACTGAATTCAATGTTTTGTCGTTGTGCTACTGACTGTGGCCGAAGATGTGGATGTCAAGGAGCATGTCTGAACAGTCCTCCAATACGATGGATGTCAAGGAGTATGTCTCAACAGTCCACCAATACGAGAAGAAGATTTGGAAGATGATGAAGAGTTGGAAGATTATGAAAATGTATCAATCAAATTTTAGAATAAATACTTGTACTTTAATTTATTTTGAACAATGAACATAAATTTATAATGTAATATTTTCTAATTTCTTTTAAATATAAAAATTTAGTTGTACTTTGTGTTTAAATGCTTTATTCCTATCTGATGTAGTTATAAGCGAGTTTAAAATAATATTGCATTTACGTATAAATACTTGGTATAAGCTATATGCCTATATCTCCATAACAAAAACTCATAATAAACAATTATAAATTGAACGAAATACACATCGGCACATATTTGAGGTGATATAGGGGAAAAACAATATATAAGGTTACATAGGGAGTTACACCCGAAAAACGAGAATGAGCATTTTTCAAGCGAAATCTCGAAATGTACCTTATAAATTGCAATCGCTATAACTTTTGACAGGTTGAAAACAAATTGGTACTTGTACATATTTTTTTGACGCAAATTCAATGCTCTTTAACTTTGTTTCAGACGATGTACCTGTAAAATTAAAGAGTGAGGAGCTATAACGGCAAGTTTGACGAAAAATGTTAGGCAAAACAACTTTTTTCAAAAAATAACCATTTTTTCTGGTGGATATCTCAAAAACTATAACAGATAGGAAAAAACTTACATATACTAATTTGTAGGGAATTTTATCCTTTTTCATTTTTACGTACAAAAGTTTTCTTTCCGGCGAACTGTTTTTGAGTTATAAGTGAAAAACCGAAAAAGTGGATCTTTACACCCCCCCCCCCCCCCCCCCCCCCCGCTGCTCAGCACAGGTTAGCCACCGAACGGAGGAGGGAAACAGGCAACAAATTGGTGTCAGAAGTGGGATTTCTTGAGATTTCGTAAAACAAATCCGCCCCATTAACGTAAAAGAAAGCTCCGCTCGGCTAAAATTTGACGTTAATAGAAATCAGTATAATTTTTACTTATTTTCCTAATTTTCTTTTCGGCACTTTCGAGAGGAAGAGATGAGCAGTAATCGGGATTCAAACCCGGCAGTTCGATCACAGTCAATGGAAGTCCCGCACCACGTGTTTAGCAGCGCTCTGCACGAACAAAGTGCTAACATCGAGTCGGCTCTTATTCGAATCAAAGAATATGATCTATCAATAAGAACTAAATCTCTGACGTCAAAATATTAACATGTATGCAAACAAGTAAAAAACAAGGCAAATTTGTGCGAGACGGCACGGCACTAATGTAAATTACGTGCAAGAGGGAAAGAGTGCCAAGCAATGTCGCTGCGGATGACGTAGACCAGAGATGGGCAGGCCTATGCCCGCGGGCACTCCAGCTTTTAGAGCTTTGAATATGTACACGAGCAGCTCGTAAGTCGAGAGCGCATCATTCGGCCGCCGGCCGTCATGCGAGCAGGACTATGTTTCTTTACGCTTTGCTTTCAGGTACACTGTAAATTTGAAGTCATTTTGCCATGTGGCTTCACTTTTACATGACAGGTGACGTCACCAAAATTAACAGTGTATAAAAAGCAGGAGAGAGCTTTGAAATGCTTTCACACAATCTCAATTTGAGAATGTGGTTGTATGCCCATCCCTGACGTAGACATTCTCTGCCTCTGACTATCAGCTGATCGTTTTTTCTTGCTGTAATTTAGATATGCAACAACTCGAGGTGAAAGCCTGACTCAAGTCAAAAGCTCTTGCAACAACTCGAGGTGAAAGCCTGACCCAAATCAAAAGCTCTTTGGTTCAGCTGATTGCAAAGAGCTTTCACAGCAGGGCGACTTGGAAGTTTACACGATGGCAAATCAGACTATTAACGGTTGCGGATTGGCATGCTTTTGCTTTGCGGAGATGCTAATATTTTTCATATTTAACCTTTTCTCGAGCCTTTTCTGCTTATTGCATTGTATTTTTACAATTTCAAATAGTTACTAATTTTCATTTTAAGTAATTAGGATTAATTTAGCACAATAATACCTAATAATTATGTTTAAGTAAGTTTCTTATAATTAAAAAAAAAAATGGGTCGCCGGCGTATTGAGTGTCTAGTGTGTGGCGCCAAAAAGGATGACACCGGCAGAAGATTCACTTCTACAGCATGCTCAAAGACCAATCCAAGTAAGTATACATTATTCGTAAATATAATAGCACTTTGCAACGTACGACAACTTGGTTAACGACCGACGGTTAACAAATTGACAATGACAGATTATTGAAATGTTGAAAAGGGCAACGTGATGCATTAGCATTCCCTATGATTCTGTTCGAATTATGTCGTAATTGCAAGATGCTGGTAAGAAGCATATGGTTGTTCTTTGTTTGGTTTGCTGTTTGAGGTGGTTTGCTTTGATTTTTATACGGTTATTGGGCAAATTTGACTCGCTTTATGAAAAGTGGCGGACATTAACCGAAATAGTTTTAAATTAAAGAAAATAATGTACCCTTTCATGAAAGATAATATTTATTTATTTTTTTAATCGATTTAATTTTTCAAGACCATTTTGTTTTTAATTCATATTTATATTAACTCGGGAAAACTTTTGCGATTAAGGCAAATTCTTAGACAGCTAATTAACACACTTCTTGTCATCCAATCGAGCTAAAACTGTACAGACAAGCTTGTTGTCGGTAGCAACATATTCTATCAAATTTTTATCCTGTTATCAGAGAAATTGTATAATAATTAATTTTAAATATAAATTGACTAGTCATCAATTTAAGCACTGAACCTAAAAATTTAAACTTTATACTTTTACACTTGTTATTCATTTAAAAATAACTTTATAATTATGAAACAAAAGAAATAAGCAAACTACTCAGAATTATGTTTTTGAGTGTAATTGTAAAGGGAAATAATAACGTCAATATAATTGTGTTTACTGTTTTTTTTTCTTTGAAAACAACTAAGATGCTTAAACAAAATTAACATAATACGTTACTTATATGAATTATAGTTGATGATTAGTGCTCCAAGTTCGCGGTATTGCTCTTACCCCACTTCACCCTACCTATTTATGTAGTAATAAGTATTTATTTGCTTAAAATATTTTTTGTTTTGCAGGAGAGAAATATGGTTGACAAATATAAATAGAAGAGATTTGTCAAACCAGAATATTTCCCAAGATTTACGGATATGCGAAAATCATTTCAGGGCACACATGATTATCGCTAAGACAGGTCGTCTACAATTGAGTGCAATTCCCAGCTCAGTTATCATCAGTAATGGAAATACTCGCCAAAGTTTGAGAAATTCTAATGAACACCTCGCAAATGGAAACGGCGATGGATACAATGGCTGTCGAATCCATTATAAAAGAGAACGCCGAGTTGAAAAATCAGTTGAAACGTTTTCGAAGTAAGGAACAAGATTTGGAAAATCAGGCGAAACGTTTCCGAAATAAAGAGCAGGATTTGGAAAATCAGGTGAAGCATTTTCAAAGTAATGTTTACTTTGTACAAAAGTGCAGAAGCATGTTTTCACCAAATTTTTCTAGCCTCGTTGAAAGCCAATTGCGAAATATTGGCTACGATCCTCGGGGGTACCGATATTCAGCAGAAGTGAAAAAATTCTGCTTGTCGCTTCATTTTGTTTCTCCCTCCGCGTATTTATTACTTTCAAAAAGTCTAATTTTGCCGTCCATAGTCACCTTGAGTAAATTTATCAAGGATTGGCCGTCTGGCCCGGGTATTCATGAAATTTTGTTTCATGCCCTGAAATTAAAAATCCAGCATTTACCGGATATTGCGCAAGATTGTTTAATATAAGTAGACGAAATATCTCTCAAAGGTAATTTGTTTTATAACAAATAAACTGAAGAAATTATTGGCCTGGAGGATGACGGTGATTTTAAAACTTTATTGCATGCTAAGTATAATTTAGTTGTAATGGTTAGAGGTATTACTCACCGTTACAACCACTTAATAGGATACTATTCTGTGCATTTGCCTTGTGCTCCCTCCCTTTTAAAAAAATGCATCACTAAATGTGTTGAACACTTGAAAAAAGTAAATATGAGACCAAGGTTGGTTATTTCTGACCAAGGAGCAAATTTTCAGAGTTTGACAACGCTTCTTGGGGTTTCGAAAAACAACCCATATTTCTTTGTACTTAATATAAAAATATATTACATGTTCGACACACCCCATCTCCTTAAGTCATTTTGGAGAAACTTTATTACATACGACATCGTTTTCGGAGATTCGAAGCGAGCTACCTGGCGCGATGTTATTCAATTATTCGAACATTGTAAGACGCAACATTTCAAATTAGCTCCAAAATTAAATATAAATCCCAATACTTTTCAGAAGATGAAGGTAAAATATGCAGCACAAGCGATCAGCGCCACAGTTGCTGCAAGTTTATATACACTTGTCAGCCTTAATGCAGCTTCTGCGACAGCCATCCACACTGCGGAAGTAATTGTAAAGTTCGATCAACTATTTGATCTTTTCAATTCTTCTAAATTCCTCGAAGCAAAAAAGTTTAGGAGACCATTTGAAGGCAGCAAAGATCAAGTAGACTTTTTAGAGGAAATGAAAAATTTTATTGGAAGCTTGAGATTCTTCGATGGCGAGAAAGATGTATCGAAGAAAATTAAATTTCTTAATGGTTGGTTGCAAAATATTAATGTGCTGCAAAATTTGTTTTCTGATTTAAAATCAGACAAAATTTCTTTTTTGCTAACACGTAACTTAAATCAAAGAAACCTTGATCCGCAAAAAAAAAAATTGTTGTGTTGCAAACGTTACAACCAGCTGGAGAGTAACAAACTATAAGCCGTGCTTTAAAATATTTCAAAACCGGGCTTAAAAATAAATGAACCGCCAGCGGCTAATTTTAAACAGGAACATTTTCTGAAAAGCAATAAAATATGGCTCCTACGACCAATCGAATTACCAAAACGTAGAGAAAAAGACGGACGTGGACGACCAGCTAAATAGTTCGGGGATTTATGTGGACATAGAAAACGGCGAAAAACGCAAGGACTACGAGTGCAGGTACCTCAAGAGGAGCTGGTGTATGCAGTTGGCGTAAGTGTTAGTATGTCAGGAAATACTGATGCATCAAAAATAATAAGTTACTTATATTTCGGAAAGTTATTGCTTCTGGTCAAACGCAACTGACCATTAAGAAGTATACTAGTGCTCAAGAAGCATTGGCATTCTTTTTAGCACGTAACTTTACCAAAAAACAGTGGAAAGTAACACACGGTTCCAACAAGAACATCTACCCTTGCTATTCATTTATATCGAAACCAAAACATGAATGTTATTCATGAATGGATCTAAGTGAATGAAACCAGCTGTCAGGTTCAACTATAAGCATTACTGGACCACACTGCTTTGCGTTTGCATAAACACATAGCAGAGGTTGTAGAAACGTGTTCCAAGGAAGAACAAAAATATGGTATTAATATCGAAATGGGGCTGTGATAGGATGCATCAGTAGACCGAACCACATTTCAAAATTCAAAACTGCAAGATTCAAAACGGCTTGCAATCTTGAGCACAGGTGATCTCGTTGCTCAAGAGGCGAAATATCATAAGATTTGTCTGACTCATCTCTATACAAAAACTCGGTGCAAATCGTTGAAGACTAAAGCCACAGATAAAAGTATTTGCCAAGGAATGGCGTTTGCTGAATTGGGCGGTTTCATCCGTGGGAAATTAAGTAGTGATACTGATGAGTATGTCTTCAAAGTTCCAGGACTCTACCAAGAAAGATTATCAGAACTTCTTCAAGAACCAATAGAAAATTTACCTGTCCCACAGAGATAATGTCTGGGAAAGAATATGTTTTGGTAAGAAACCTACACGGCGAATTACAACAAGAAGACTTTGATGGAGATGCGCTAATATTTTAAAGGTTTATAAAAAATATCAGAAAGTCTATTTTTGAAAACCGTATAGTATTTGAAGGAAATCTTTCTAATCCAGAAGATCAAATTCCTCACGCATTATTGGCTGTGGTTAATTCCTTCTTATATGGAAACCTGCAGAAACTATATGTGAACTAATTCTGTACAACATAAAACATGGAAATAACATCAGAATTTTGCCATTTGGTAGTAGAAAGAACAAAGGTAGAAAATGTTTTGTGTCCTTCCAATTTTAAAAAAGGATTATTTACGATCGCTGCAATTGATAACGTAGATCACAACCCAAGTAGTACTACTTCTACCGGTTCATTTCACGGTACGAGTATATCATTATTTCAACTTGGAACGCTACAAAACAGAGGAAAAGGGAGGATATTTCACACAAATTACAAGGACATTGCAAACCGAGGTAACCGTGATGTTCCTCTTTTACCAGAGGATTATGCTCTGATCCCAGATTATGCCTTAAAAAACAAACAACCAGCTATACCCAAAGGCTCTGAGACATGAATGATAGGAATCACAACTTCGGGTATGTATTGCACATATGTGTAAATTAACCATGAACCATCGAATATTTAGTGCAATCATTTTAGTTCTGAACCCCAAAAAAATTGCAACACGAGAGATTTTTTTTTTTAAATGATAGCTAAGAGTGCCCTTAATCACCCCTCCAAAATCGCCATAAATCGCACCTTCGGAACATGGTCAAAATGGAAGATGCCCGCGAAGATTGCGGCCAAAATTTTCAATTCATCTAATATCTCGAGAACGGTTCGATGTATTGAAAAAGTTTTTTCAGATAAATTGTAGCTCGTTCAATGCTGATTAATTTTTATATCTACACTTTTTCTGTCGGACGTACGGTAGGGCTGCAATCTGCTGCGGCGTATTTGGTTGAAATCTGCATTGTTCAAAAAAAGTCAAAATTTCTAATTTCGGATTGCTATGCAGGGTGTAACAGCGAAGATGGTCAACCCGAAACAGGGGGATAGGAGACCTCATGGCGAACAAAAAATTGTTCTACGAAAAAATTCTATCTCCACCCCCTTCCGATTTAGATGGATATTATCAGCATTTATGTTAATTACAAAATTTGTGCCCATATCATAAGAAATTTATTAGTTATTTGAATTACTACGAAAAAGTTACTTGGAAAATTTTACAATTTTCTTAATAATCGGCGGTCATCTTTAATTTCTTAAACTAGTTTATTTTTAGGTGATAATAGGTGTCAATACGAATTCATTGGCACCTCAATCACTAAAATCGGTGCAGCGGTGTTTATTCTATAATTTTTTGAAATTCTGCAGCCACCATTTTGGAAAATGTACGCCATCTTGAATTCCAATTAATGAAATTTGTGTTTCCTCGGATGAAATCATTTCTAATAGTCCCTAGTATCACTGGTTCAAGCGGCTTGCTTTCTGCACAAAATGCAGTTTCATTTTGGTAAGCCCTATGACTATAAGGTGAATCTTCGCTGCTCCAAATCCTCCTTAGGAGTTAGGACGCCCGTCCGTCCCAACCCAACACTTCTATAGCTCGCAGCTCTGACTGCGGGTAGCAATACCTACAGCCAGTGCCAGCTTACAATACAGCCAGTTATTATTCCTCAAGTCCACTAACCCAGCGGCCCATCGTCGAATTATCATTGTCTAATTTGCACCCTTCGCCAATTCATACTGGTACAAGAGCCAGGTTTGCGCCCAGCCAAACCGAACAACAAGTGTAGGGCTGTCCGCGTATTTCCTACTTTCGGATCCGATTGTATGAAACGATTGTCGGATTAGGGCGCCCGACGCTGAAATACCTATAAGTTTATACGACCAAAGCCCACACCTACGATCAGACATCGGGTCGGACGTCCGACTCGGATGCAAGAGCAGTGCGTCCTACCAATCGGACCTATTAAAAGTCTTATCCGACTACCGGGAGGCAAGCCGCGCATTGTTTTTGCATAATCTACCGCAAACATACACTTGTTTTCGTCAGTTTCATCAGATTTGACTAGTGAGTGTAGAGAAAGACGTGTGAAACCATGTGCGATACCGAGAATTTAATTACCGCGGTCGAAAAATATCCTTACTTGTGGAATATTAGTCATGAATCTTATCATGATCGCGATTTAAAAGATCTTGTATGGGAAAAAATCTGTTTGGAACTATTTGAGGATTGGAAGAGTAAAAATGATCAGGAAAAAAAGAAGATATATACCTAAGTACAATACTATTTATTTTTTTAAATTGTTTATATACATATAGTTTTCGGTCTGTAAAATTCTTATACAATAAGCTTTCATTTCAGTTGCAGACACAAAAAAAAAATGGAACAACGTACGGGACTGCTTTAGGAGAGATATTAATAAAATTAAAAATACCCCAACAGGATCAGGCGCAAAAAAACAAAAGCAATATGTTTACAGCGACCTATTAACATTTCTAACTCCAAATACGCAGAGTCGGCGTTAAATGCATATAAAATAATATTTTATTAATGATTTAATTTGTAATTTTTTTAACCACGAAGGAAATTATGACACTGGTGGTGAAGAAACTTCAACAGATGGGACTAGACAAGAAGAAGACAGTGTAGATGATAACTCAAATGTAGAAGACCATATCACGGAAGAAGTACCTGAGAAAAGGAAGAAGGCTAACAAAAATATACCAACCCAAATACTGGAAGTAATGAAGCAGAGGAAACAAGAACTCGTAGTTGATAACGACGACGATACAAAATTTCTATTAAGTTTTCGAAACGAGTTGAAAACAATGACAAAAAGTCAGAAAATGGATTTCAAAATTGGAATGTTACAACTAGTAAAGAAAATTACATTACTCCCACCTCCACGAAATGTTTATTCTTCACTTTAAGTTGTCCAACTATCGGCCGACGACGCGACGCTTGATCAGCAGGACGCACTATGAGAACGCGCACTGCGCACACTAACCAATTTTTTAGTCGGCCTGCTTTGAATTTATATGAGCGCAGCGATACATGCTTCTGCATTAAGCTGTACAATGGGCAATGAATTTGTGTTCCTTCTTTCTTTTAACTTTTCCCGAGGCTTTTCCCGTCATCCTAAAAAATGTAAAAAATGTAAATTGCAAGCTATCGGCAAATAGTAATCGGCAGTCACCAACTAAACAGTTTAGTCTGCAGTCTGCGCATACCCTAAATCTCCATTGCCTGATCTAAGTCTAAACAGTGCGCGCAATTGACCCACCTAAAAGCCCGCGCTAGGGAACACAAACCACATTGACGGTATTAATCTGATGGGTAGTAACATAGCTGTCCAAGACTTAAAGTGCAATAACACAGCTCAATACATTGCTGATACTCTAACAGGAATTTTAATTGATTGGAACTTTCACCTACTAAAATCAGACCAACTGTTATAGAAAATGGAAGCAATATGGCTGGAGCAGCAAAGAAAATAGTAAGAGGAGCGAAGCTATTGCCAAGCTCTGCGCAGACTATCATAGTTGAAGTGGCTTTGGAATATGTCACTTTGTCAATCCCACCAAAAGCATTTTCATGTAAAGTAACACCAAGACGAGTACATATTGCTTGCACTGTAAAAAAGTTATCAGATCTTATGGAGAGCCAAGCTCTTAACTCTACACGTTGGTTAACACTCTGTAACTCTCATCATAGCGTATAGCGTTCTGCATGAATTCTTGTCTAAAGTTCTCTACAAACCCTACATCTTAGTCAAAATGTGGCTTGGCCGTTTCGTTACTCAAGGACCTATTGGCACAAAATTGACGTCTAGGGAATGACTTTCTGTTCATAAGCCCATAGGAGTGTCTGTCTACGAACTTATAACATATTCCATATTATTTTTTATAACAAATTCCAAAAGAGATACCTATTTTTGTTTTTTTAAGTATATAATACTAGATATACTTATGTATATAGAATAGTATACAGATAGATGACCTCGATTTATCAAATAATTAAGAATTAATTATCAATATAAGCAATTTGAAAGTACATCCTAATTTAAGAGTACATATCTTTTAATGTATATTTTCAAATTTACCGAGTTTAATTAATTCCTTAATTCAGTCCCTAGAGTATTATATAATTCGGCCCTAATCAATTCGAATTTTTTTACATAACGTTTTTTTATAACTGGGAATAACAAGGAGACTGTTCAATTTTCTTCTTGTATGATGGTTCGTCGTGTGCGGGAACAATTTTGTTAAGTTCCGAAAGACAAAGCTCAGAAGCACTATTGTAAATCTTTGACTGATGATATTATTAAGTAGTTTTATTTTGTAACAAATTTTTCTTAATTTATTGCATAAGGTTGCTATGTGCTTGTCCCATTTAAAATTTAAGATATTTGATGTCATTGTCACTTTAGGCCATAACATTTCTCATATGTATGTTGCATTCAGAAATCTCATTCGGGTGTACTCCAAACTGCATAAATTTTATCTTTTCTGAGTTTAGTATTAACTTATTCGACTTCAACCATCGATGTACCTTGTCAAGACCAGAATTTGTATATTCTTCTACATGAGAGCACGTGTTGCCCTTGAAAATTACAGCAGTGTCATTTGCGTTTACTATCGTGTGTTCTGTGTTACACAGATCGATTATAAATATCTGAAATAAAATTGGATTGGGATTGGGGCATACCACATTGAAATAATAAGCGATCACTTATGTTTTCCTATTTTAATATATAAGGTGCTGCACTTTTACCAATGTTACGTAATTTTTCTATGAGACAGTATCAAAAGCTTTCTTTAAATCCAGGAACACTGTACAAACTTTCTCACTTTTATTAATCGCTGAATTAATATATTAACTCACTTTCAGTTGCTTCTAAAACCATATTGGTCATAGGCTATCATTCCATTTGTGACTAAATAAGAGAGTAATCTCGACTTAATTCATTTATCTTTTAATTTAGCGATATTTGATATTAGTCATATGGGGCGATAGTTTCCGGGGTTAAGTTTATTTTGCGCTTTATGTAAAGGAACGACCACAGCTTGGTTTAAGATATTCGGGAACTGTCCTTGAGCCAAATAAGATTAAAAATGTTACACAGAGGGGATAAAATATATGAAGCAACTGTTTTGAGCATGTCAACTGAGTAATTATCATGCTCTGTATCTACCTTCAAATCAGATAGATAAGAGTATAATTTACTCTCGGTGACCAGAACAGTACCAAAAGAAAGTAAATCATCTAATCGATTTTGCTGGGAATCAGTTTCCTCAACAAGATTATTTTCAATTTGACTGCAAATTTTTTCACCTATACTAATAAAGTAACAATTAAACTCGTTTGCTATATCCTGGGGATTCGTTATTACCTCTGTTCAACTTCGATCACCTCAGTGTCGTTTAAAAAATTTATTGCATTTTTAATCACTGCATTATAACGAATTGAAAAATTTGTTATCAGCGATAACAAAGCAAACTTTTCACTGTCAGAAAATTTAACACGATCTTTTTGCACCGTTCTAATGCAGATATCTAGCGCGGACAAAAAGATATCAACATTTAGAGAAAGCGCGCTCTTTAAATGCACAATGATAGCGCTTGCGGACATTTTTAATTACGATTTTTATTTCTTATCACTACAAATATTGGCTTTTTGAGCTTTATCCTTACTTAGTACTATCTTTTTGTTGTCGAACCACTCCCTGAAGTCAACAGTGTCCTGCTCCGCCCACTCTTCGGCTGTCCTCTTTTTTTTCAAGAACGTCCAAGCTTCTGCCTGTTGGTTAGCCTTCTTGCTGTCGGCTCTAGTAACCGCCTTTTCTATTGAAAAACGAAAAATTAATAATAGATATTATTTTAAAAACACAAATGACTGCAGTCATGTGTAAACCATGGCGACCAGTCAACAGTTTAATTGAAAAAATAAAAATTTAACGAACTTACCCATTCTTTTAAATATACGCCTTTTGGTGAATATAGCCGCTGGCTGCTACGCACACTCACACACACTTGCTGGCGGCACACACTTGCTGGCGGCACACACTTTATTAACTTTTTATTTTGAGGGCTTAGGGTTTTTAACCCAAACTTTAAACACCACTTTTTGAATGCTGCCAAAGACTGTGCCCGTACAATTTTATTCTGGGCTTTTATACAGTTTTAGCTTGGTGAGGAAATAGCACTCTCCCAGCTCCCACCATCTACCTGTTCAATAAAGGCCACTTTTTGGACGGCGTGATAATAAACAATGTTTAAGTAGTTTCTTTAATAAAGCGATTCTGATTCTGAACAGCCCCTTACATTTAAAAATACCCACAACAATAAATTGTTAAATAAAAACTCGCGACATTTTATTAAAAGGTTAATATTGTTTCTTAAAAATAAAAGCTAAATGTAAAAATCTCCATATGCGTTAATGGTGGCTTTAAATTTCACGATAAGTGCTTTACTGAATATTACACGCTTAGTTAAGCCATCTTCTAAAGATAATCCACGTTGAAAACCTCTTATCAGATTGCAACGATGCGTCTGCATTGAAAATAAGCATAAAAATTAATATGCGCTTTTAGCAGCGTTGATATTACTCACGTTATATTTACGACAATGCAGCGACTGCATTAAGAATTCTTAGCTGCATTTCGGTAAAGAAATAAATGTTTCAAAAATTTTGTCTAAATTTAAAAATCAGCATTCACATTAATGGTAACTTTAAATTTCCTGATACGTGCGTTGCAGTTTTACGACAGTGGCGGCTGGTCAATGTGTTCTAGGTGTTCGGCGAACACCCAAAAATTCTTTAAAAAATCAAACATAAAATTTGCTGTAGCATAACAAAAGATATGAATTATTTTCGTGCTGTGAAATAAACCAACAAACAAATCATGCAAGAGCACCCAATTCCTTTTACAAAATAATCCTCGAAGTGTTCTCTGTCGAGAAGCGAACATTTACCCACATTATAATCTGCGAAAGCACCACACCACCGCCCCACTTTCTAACATTTATCGCTGCGAGTTCTCTGCTGACTAGCGAACCTGAGCAATATAGGCGTTTTGTACTAAACTCTTTGAGAAATTGGCGGCTCTTCAGATTTGATTTTCTATGCAGGAAATATACAAAGCGTGGTGCGCTGAGGGATTCGCACCGTGAGAATTGCGAACATCAAAGCAAAGGAGAATAACGAATAAAATAATGAGCGAGAGCCATAGAAATACAACACAGTGATAAAATCGTCAATATTTTGCGTCGATGTGGTAGGTTAACATAACTTAACACAAAGAATATTTCTGGTGGTGCAATCAAAATAGCGAACCCAGCCTTCGATTTATTTCGGCGTTTAAGGGCGGCCGCACATTTCCTACTTTCGGATCCGATTGTCTGAAACGATTGTCGGATCAGGGCATCTGACGCTCAAATACCTATAAGTTTATACGACCATATCGCACACCTACGATCAGATATCGGATCGGACGTCCGACTCGGATGCAAGAGCAGTGCGTCCTACTAATCGGACCTATTAAAAGTCGTTTTATTTTTTTTTTTTTCGTTGTGACAATAAAAATGCAATTGCCAATAACTCCACATCGCCCAATTTTAATTCGTTGCGTGAGAACATACCTACTTTACTGAAAATCTGAAATTCAACTAAAATCGGAATATTTTGTCGGCAGTGTGCGGCTGTGGTCCGATGTAAAATCGTTTCAGACAATCGGATCCGAAAGTAGGAAATGTGCGGCCGCCCTAAGGTTCAATTGGATTGAGACTTTCGAGTGTTGCACACTATTATGGGTTTTGACTTTTGAGTCAGCCAGCGAACACCTCAAAGTTTTAACCACCAGCCGCCACTGTTTTACGATATCCTGAATATTACATTTTAACTTAAACCATTTTCTAGACCTAAACCACGGCAAAAGGAGGTTATCAGTTTGCAACAAAGTTGCAGTTTTTAATGAATTTGAAATCAATGCCATGCAATGGCAATAAACAATGATGTTAATATATGCTTATAGTATTCTTGATATTACTGACTTAATCTCAGCCATTCCCCACGAATAAATTAGACGGAATCCTCTTGTACGTGTAACGTAAAGTGCCAATTTATTTCCTTTATTAAATAAATCTAGGGTCACACAAATAATTTGTTTTAGGCCTTTTTAAAGGCTAGCGTTTCAAAACAGTATAAAAACCCCAGCCTTTTTCAACGAACCTCAAAAACTTTTAGCCAGCTCTGAAGCAGTTAGGACCACAACTGTGTATCTATCGTGTGTCCGTGTAACGTGAAATTAACCAGCTCTGAAGCAGGCAGGACCCCACCTGTGAACCAACCGTGTGCTCGTGTAACGTGTTAAAAATGGTAAGTAAAAATATTTTATTAATATTAGCTTACTAACTAACAGAGGTAGCTATCTAATTTTACAGAATACATTTGAGCTGCTCCAGTCGATTTCTGGCCCGAGCTATGATGCCATGGTGCCAATCACAGAGTTGGAAGTGGGGAAGGAGTACCCGATCAGGTGTTTCAAGCTGGTGAAGACTAAGTACGGGCTTCGGGTAACGACGCATTTAGAAAATAAGACATATATTTTTCTCCCGCCCCGATTTTCAGAAAAAATTAAAACACAGAAACAAATCGACGATTTGAACCAGCACGAAGGCCTGCATCTGGTCTATGGCGGTAAGGACGAGTCCAAAGGTGGATTCCTGGCGCTAAGTTTTTTAAAAAAAAACTTAATTATCTATCAGATAATATTTAACCACATTCTATAATTACGAGTGCCCACAATAAGACAATAAAAATAATATTTCCAAATAATTTATCTTTTATTTAAATAACCACATCCCATTTTTAATTTTTCTAGACCTAGCCCAACAACATTCTTTGACCCATTTCTCAACACTGCATCATCGTCGTCGGCCTCGTCGTCGTCGTCGTCGTCGCACGTCTCATCGGCAAAGTTTAAGCGCCTGCCCCGGCTTTATTGTTCACTTTCTATTAGCTACCCACCATCGCAGATTTTGCATCACCGAAAAGCTGCATGCTTTGCATCCAATATTTCTTGCCCCGTGATCATGCCATTTAGAGGCTTTGTTTACTTTCCGCTAGTCCGGCAGATAGGTGCAAGAATTGCGTATTTGATGATAGAAGCATGCAATTTGGACCACATATACTACATATATAAAGGTTCAAATTTGGATAGGAGGCCATCTCAGATTTTGCCTTGTACAATAATGGCGGACATTCAAAATGGCGTCATTTCAATTTTTTTATACGCCAATGTTTTATTGTTATTTGGTCATTTAAATTGTGTATATTGTTTAATTTAATATTAATTTATACTGTTAGTATGTGTGCATGCCGGAATTATATATTTACTAGCAGGTCTACCCGGTTTCACCCGGGACGGTGAAAATCATAATATAGTGTACTTCATATTACATTTTGAATAATTGTAACTATCCCCAAACGCAACCTAGACCGGATACCTATATTGGTATTGGGTTGGTAGTTCTCATTCATCGATTATAATTCATCTATATAATTTTGAGAAAACTTGTGTATTTGTTTATTTGTGTATTTGTGCCGTTAAGGCAAATCCTTCGACGGCTAATTAACACACTTTCCGACATTAATCGAAATTTCAAAAAAATCTTGTATACGTGTTTGTGTATTTCTAACAAAAGGGCAAATACCAATTTTTTGAATTTTGAAGATGAAAACTTGGATTCAACTTCTGATGCCAAATTCGCGGTTGTCGCTCACTTTACCGCCAGGCATACATTTACTACGTTTACATGTAGAGTCAAAAATAGTTTTTATTTCATTTTAAATAAAATTTACAACTTGATGACAGTTGTAATTGTAAGCATAAAAATCTCAGGTTAGAGCCATAATACAGCAGAAAAAGGTTCAACTTCAATCGATTAAAACAAACCTGAGTCAGAAACCAACTGTAATTAGAGCTTATCTAAAGTTTTTTTTATAAATTGAACATATTTTGTACTGGAGCTATATTAAAACGCGATCGAGGGCTAATATAAAGTAGCCTATGTCGTAAGTTGGAAGGATATAAAGTCATGTACAAAATTTCGTGCAAATCGATCGAGTCGATTCTGAGGTTACTCTACACAAAAATCCCGGACATTCGCATTTATACAGGGTGTTTCAGTTAAGGATGTCAACCTTGAAGGAGGTGATAGGGGAGCTTGAGAAACGAAAAAAATTGTATAGGCAAATTTCAATTCGCCTAACGGTTTTCGAGTTATTCGACTTAAAAGGACATTTCTTCTTGAAAGTGCAGGGTTTTACGTTTTTGCTTATATCCTCAAAACTAAGCAACATATGATAACGATCTGACACGCATTTTAAAGCAGACAGATCATTCTTAAATTGTGCTGAATTTGAAGACTTCACATGAAGTAGTTCTCGAGATATGAAAACTTGAAGTCGAATTTTTTGCTTGAAATTTTACATTTTTTGTGTTCAAGGTCAATTATCTCAAAAATTTCCCCTATTTTTTTTCTTTTTTAATTACCTTAAAAGAAGACTAATTTTGTCTTCTTTCAACTGCTTTTTGTTTCATCCAATTATCTTTGTCCACTCAAAAGTTATGGACCCTTACGCTCCGCCTTTACTATTCATTATCTGAACTTTTATGACAACGCACAAACGAGGCTAGTGAAGAAAGAGGCTAGACTGGTGAAATGATCTCTTTTTCTTTGCAGACATGTTTTTGTGTTATTGAGAAGTGTTGAAAATATGATTCCTTTTTTGATTATCCTTTTCACAGGAATTTTAAATATTTATTAATTTTGAAAATCCTCCAGGGCTCAAAATTCGGGTTATTTTATTGCAGCATCATAAAAAACACAGGAATCGTTTTGAAAAATTGTCCTGCGCGTGTAGTTCATCATAAAACCATCAAATGATTAGCTATTTGAGCCTTTTCATTCTAACAACAGACATCGGGTCGTATAAATGGGCGTATAAAAATGCGCTGATGAAATCTTATTTAAACCTCCGGTTAAAATATCATAAGTCATTCTTTAGTGTGCATTACCGAAAGGAACTGCTGTAAACGTTTTTCTATATGAAGATAGTGAGTAATACCTGTAGAAATCGAAAAGAGTACTTAGTTTCCGCTTAAATAGAACTGGTAGTTCAAGATGGAAATCTTAAACGAATATAGCAAAAACCTACCTTTTGGTTCCAGTGAATCCTATACTATTAAACGAGCAATATTTGTATATATATATATATATATCGGTAATCGCGTTCTAGAAAACGGCTCTTTTCATGAAAATTTGAGAATAGGGGTTTTGGGGGGCAAAAAATCGATCTAGCTAGGTGTCATCTCTGGGAAAACTCATTTTCCGCGAGTTTTCACGATCCAAACAACAATATTGTCTTGCCTATGAAGTAAATTGAAAAATTCGCCGGTTGTTGTATCTGTTTCAATAGCTCAATGGTAGAGCGTAGGTCTCATGTTCCGAAGACTATGGGTTCGATTTCTGGAGTGGCTGGCGTTTTTTTTTTCTCAGATCGTTATCATATGTTGCTTAGTTTTGAGGATATAAGCAAAAACGTAAAACCCTGCACTTTCAAGAAGAAATGTCCTTTTAAGTCGAATAACTCGAAAACCGTTAGGCGAATTGAAATTTGCCTATACAATTTTTTTCGTTTCTCAAGCTCCCCTATCACCTCCTTCAGGGTTGACATCCTTCACTGAAACACCCTGTATATATAAGGGATACTAAAATTTGTTTTCATGAGATTTTTTTATTATGTAATCCGCAAAAAAAAATACAACAATTTCTTTTGACTCACATATTCTTTTTGCATGAAATAAATCTGACAATAACGCATCTGACAACAGTGTGTTGTTGATACTGCTATTAATAGTTTGCTCTACTACAAACCGCGTAAAAGAACTTCGTTCCATAAAACAGAGAGAAAGAGAAATAGAGGGAAAGGTCGCTTGGTGTGGGGATATCGCTTTTTCCTTACGTGACAATTTCTGTCAGTTCACTCTACTGTAAACCGTTTAGAAGAACTTCGTTCTAATAAGAGAAAAATATGGATATAGTGCATAAGTTGATGAACCCGTTGAATAATGATCCAAATAGATCTGTACAGTTGTCAGAAACTGATTGGAACAAGTGTTTTATCTGTCAAGAAGACAAATGTGAAGTTCTTCGGTGTCCAGCAGTTAGTAAATGTGAAGAAAAGGGAACTGGTTATAAGACAATTTCTGATCTACTTGTGGGGTTTAGTAATGAAGGGTGTTTACCAAGGAAAATAAATCTTGCACGTCTTGATGATGGAGGAGGAGTTGAGGCAACATTAGTGCGACATAAAGGTCGTTTCCATGAGTCATGCAGATTAAAGTTTAATAAAACAAAACTTCAGCGAGCTCAGAAAAGAAAGATAGAATCTGAAGATAATGCAAATAATTCTAGGAAATTTACCCGCCAGAATGTTGTAGGGAATAGTTCGGTGAATTCAAAACTCATTTGCTTCTTTTGTGAACAGCCTGGTCAATGTGAAAATTCTCTATGTACTGCATTAACATTCGGTCTAGATGACCGTGTTCGCCACTGTGCTCTTAAACTGGAGGACAGGGCTCTACTTGCCAAACTCAGTGCCGGTGATCTTATTGCGTTAAATGCAGGGAATCATCATAACGTTATACAGAACGTTATTTTTTCGGTCAGAACTATACCGGTTCATTTTCCATAAAATAAAACGATATTTTTGTACCAAGATTATTTCGGTTGCATTGAACCGAAATCACTCGACCGAAAAGATTTCGGTCCAGTTGAAACGTTTCGGTTGGACTTTTTCAGATAAAGGTCTGATCATAAAAGTGTGTAGCTACCTGTGACCCGGCCCATACGCGAGAGATTTTTGCCTCAAACTTAGTCTGCAAAAGTACAGTTTTGACCGTGTATGGCGGGGTTTGCGGGTTTAACGAAAATTTTGTGAAAATATGTAAATCTTTTGATATTTTAGGGGCTGGACCAGTTTTATGAGGGGATCACGGCTGAAAAATACTGAGGATCATTAAATTTCAGAAAACATTTGACCGTGTGTAGCCGACCAGCCAACCAGGATTGCAAACAGTTTTGAGGAAAAAATCTTTCGTGTATGGGCCGAGTGAAACACGTGTTGGAAAATCCATCTGTTTCTCTTTTTTATGACAGCTTACAGAACTGCTCAACAACGAGCAAAATCCGCGCCTGGCTTAACAGCCGACAACTACTCAGCAAGTAGCGCAGATCCACATCCTTAAGTGGACCGATATATTCAAAGACCTTTATTTTTCGGTCCTGGCAGACCGAAACAGAAAACAATCGAAATGAAACGTTCAAGGTTGTAACAAAATTTTTACGAAACGTTTCATCGCAAACGTTTTACGTTTCGGTCGGAATATAACGTTTGGTTTGAACCTTTTCATATTTTGGGATATCGGTCAGATACCCTGGTTAAATGCCATGTATCATGTTAAATGTCTTGCATCATTATATAACAGAGCAAGAGATAAAAAGAACACAAAAGACAGTGAAATAGACCGAACTAACCATGGTATTGCATTTGCTGAACTTATATCATACATCATTTGATGGATCATTTGGAAAAACTAGTCAGGAAGACTCCGTACCAGCATCGCTTTTAGCACTTGTTGCTATGGTTACAAATGGCCCAAATATTAAAGCACAATTGAGTTTTCAAACAATGCCACAACCTATCCTTACGGTTGCACAGTTACTTATGTATAACAGTTTGCTTAGACGTTGGGAGGGTCATTTTGGCACAGTTTACAAGCACAATCGAGAACGGGAAACACCTTTGCCTATATACTTAGGTATTTTAATTCATACAAAAACTCGCAAGCGTGAAGTAGTTGAAGACCTTCACGAGCTTGGATTAAGCATATCATACGACCGAGTGCTAGCCATATCATCAGAACTTGGTAATGAAGTATGTCATATGTATGACATGGACAATGCAGTCGTTCCTCTTCAGTTAAAAGGACGGCTTTTCACAACTAGTTCGGTTGATAACATTGATCAGAATCCAAGTTCAACTACTGCTCATGATTCTTTTCATGGTACAGGGATATCCCTATTTCAACATCCAGATGTTAGTTCCATAGGTACTGATCGACATCGAACTAGAAGTTCAAATACAAATCCTTTTATCGGAAAATCAACCAAACATCTTCCTGAAAGCTATACAAGCGTTACCCCTACTCCTGCCATTAGAACAGACTGTCCTTTGCCAAGGCTACAAGAGACCCTCGTAGACTACCAAGTGTCGTGACAGGATATGACTAAAGAATACACTTGGCTTAAACATGTTGAAACTGTTTTTGCTGCTGACGAGCTACAAGGGGATGAAATAATAACTTGGGCAGCATACAACGCTAGTAAACAAGTAAACAAACCAAAAGGGTGTGATATAACCATTTCTTCGTTACTTCCTCTGTTTCCAGACAATGCTGCTTCTGTAGCTATGATTCGCCATTCAATGGATATTATTAAGACATCAACTGACCGGCTTAATCCGGGACAGATTCCTGTTATTGCATTTGACCAGCGTTGGCGTACGCGTTGGCAAAACAAATTCAGTGGAACTGGCCAACAACTCATGGTGAAAGACAGTTTATTATACTGTTTGGTGGCCTTCATATAGAGATGACAACGCTAAAGGTTCTTGGAAATCTCTTGGATGAAAGTGGATGGGCTGAAGCACTTGTTCAGGCTAATATCACAACAGCTGGAAAAGCGTATTCATTTGTAAAGGGTTCCCATGTAACTCGTACCCGCAGGGCTCATCAAATCACAGCCAGTTGCCTATATTTACTTTTACAGCAGGCTTACATTGGCTACAGCCAAACTGAAGAGGATAGCAGTCAACTCAAGTCATATGAAGAGTGGTGTAACGAAAGATTTAATGTATGCCCCCAATTCAGATTCGTTCTTAAACTACAACTCCTTTTGTTGACTTTTATTAGATCAATAAGAGAAGGAGATTTTCAACTCTACATAGAGTCACTATCGAGTATTGTTCCCTGGTTCTTTTCTCTGGACCGTACTAACTATGCAAGATGGATTCCTGTCCACTTACGTGACATGATTTCACTTAAAAACAATCACCCTGCGACCTATGAACAGTTCATGAAAGGAAAGTTTGTCGCCAAAAAAACAAGTAGGGCATTTTCTGCTATTGCTATTGATCAGGCGCACGAACAAAATAACGCAACAGTGAAAGGTGATGGAGGAGCTGTAGGTCTAACAGAAAACTCTAAAGCTCTGCATCGGTGGATGGTGTCTGGACCAGAGATGGCTCGCTTAGTTGAAGAGTTTAATTCTACAAAAACAGGTAGATGGGAAAAAGATCAACGTCACCATGAAGCTCAAAAGCATTCACAGATGGGTTTTGCGAATGATATATCAAGGAACTTACTCGTGTAATGCAAGATCTAGGAAACCCATTCAGTGAAAATAGTTCTGATCTTCTGGTGCTTGACAGCAGAAATATTGTGCATACGGCAGTTGCAGACACGTTGTTAAATATTGAAAAAATTGGAATTGAACAGTATGAGTTATATGTAAGTGAGAGGCTTGTCAATAAAACGAAACCAATATCAGATCCGATAAAGCGTAACAACCTGAACCTCTTCAGCCGTCCTCCAGTTCGTGAAAAGTCGAATAAGCAGTTACAATTGACATCAATGAAAAATGACTGCTCGTTGTTTTCCAGGTTGCACATTGCATCACAAACACGTAATGGAGATTTAGATGAATTCTTTAGATATGAGAACCAAGCTTATCCTCCAGCACTGTCCAAGTTGGGGAGTTTAAGAAATGGAACAAAATCTGACTTATTGGCTTGTTTTGAAAAAATTGCACCTACTAAAACTACCAAACCAACAGTTGAAATTACAATCATTGACGGTGCTGCAATTGTAAACATGTTGCGACCAGGGTTAACAAAAACCTTTGAAGATTATGCTAATATTGTATTCGTACCCTATATTAAATCTCTGCTTCAAAATGTAAAGAGAGTAGATGTCATATGGGATGTATATATGCCTGACAGCTTGAAGAGTGAAACACGCAGCAAACGAGGAAGAAGTTGTACAAGATATGCTGAAACCATTGGAGAGATTTATAGTTTTGCTATATGACCGAACTAGCAGCGACGACTCTGTTAATGATGCGCGAAAACACCTGTTTACACAGAAAAGTAGAGCAATCGACAATCTACCTCCCACACAAGATGCTCTCATTCAGCATACAAAGAGAGCTATCTACCAGGCTAGTTACTGCTGGGCTCAAATGATGGTCGCCACCCCAGTGTTTCCGTCACCAGTTGATTGGGGTTGGAAGAAGAAAGTCGAAGGTGGATGGGAAATTTCTTGGACAACCCTACCAGAGGCTTCTAAAGCATGCAGGGAACTAATTCGGTGTGGCTGCAAGAAAGGCTGCACACGACAGTGTAAGTGCAAGAAGGCTGCCTTACAGTGTACCGCACTATGTGCTTGTGGTGATATTTGTACACAATAATATTGATTAAATAATAAAAAAATCTTCTGAAAACAATTTTTAGTATAAATATATAATTCCGGCATGCACACATACTAACAGTATAAATTAATATTAAATTAAACAATATACACAATTTAAATGACCAAATAACAATAAAATATTGGCGTATAAAAAAATTCAAATGACGCCATTTTGAATGTCCGCCATTACTGTACAAGGCAAAATCTGAGATGGCCTCCTATCCAAATTTGAACCTTTGTATATGTAGTATATGTGGTCCAAATTGTATGCTTCTATCATCTAATGCGCAATTCTTACAATAATTTCACTAATCTGCTGGACTATTCTGCAGGAAGATGATCGCCTCAATGGCGTAGCGAAATTTCAACATCTACTGTTCTGCCTTAACGACAACGCGCTGTTAACGATACAGTCACTGGATATGATCTCGGACAATTACGACGTCGCACTCACACTTTTAAAAAAGAGATTCGATAATAAACGACTCATATTTCAGGCGCATATCGATGAGTTTTTCTAATTAAAATTCAGACTATTAAAATGTTCAATTCGGAAAATAAATTTTGTTTTTTTTAACTATCCAAATTAATAAAAATTTAACTAGTACCACTAATGCATGCATGCATTGGTAGCTGGAAATATTTCTAAGTTATGGATGTTTTGTAAGCAGGGTGATCATTTATTGGAAAAGACCCAGTAGAAAAATACAACGAAGCTAAAGGCGCGTTCTCACGATTCAAGTTTAGTTGAACGATTAAAGTTGATCAACAAAACTTGAACAGGAGTTGTTCAAGTTTTCGTTCACACATTTCAACAAAAACTGATCAACAATTCAGATGTCAATTGGCATTATTGTGCGTGAAATTTTACAGAGAGTGACAGCTGGGATTCTTAAAATTTGCTTAAAAGTTCCTTAAAATGGCATTGCAAGCAATTGTGTGTAGAGTTGTAGATCTACTAGCAGTTTCGATAAATGAAGAAATGCGGAGATATTCTAACATGATTCTTTAATAATTTTTACATAGGTATTAGGTACATTATTATTTTAAACGCAATTGCATTCTTTCTTTTATGAATAAAATAATGAAATTGATTTGACAACTCTATATTCAATTTTAAAGTTGTCAGCATATGGCACATGACATAAAGTTGAACGATAAAGTTTGACTGGATCAATCTTTTCTTGATCAAGTCAAAAGTTGATCAACTCTATTGAATGCAAGGTTCTCACGGGGTTTTTCGTTCAAGTTTTGTTGAACAACTTTAATCGTTCAACTAAACTTGAATCGTGAAAACGAGCCTTAAACGGCTAAAACTTTGCATTAACTGTTTGCCAATCTAGACACCACTCGTTATTACACATGTCGTCAATTGCCGACGCAACACGGTTGCTGGGAGCCGGGTTATACTATCAATTATTGTGTGTTGGTTAATTAAAGCTAAAAGAAAACCTTCCAACAAATAATAATAATTACCGCCATGGACGTAACCGAATATGAGGACGAAATGTACTGCGAACTGAGGAAGATCAAGTTTTAAAATGATTTAATATTGCTGGCGGTTACTCCGTCAGTTCTAGACCTGGACGACCGGTAAAGCAGTACGTGCACTTAATCGGAACAGAGCCGTCGGAAACGAAAAGAGCTTTCGGAAATTTTTTAAATACATGTAAGCATATACTACCCCGCGCATTGCTTCAGACCGACCGACGCAGAGCGGTTGGATCCGAATGGAAACGAAGGCGATTGCTGAACGGGGCAACTTTTTCTGTTGGCTCTGCGGAAGTTTTTCATATTTGTGTAGTACGGTTGAGGAAACTGAAGCGACACGCGGTAGTCGATTATTTCGTTTGCTAGAGTGAGCTATATAAATAATATATATACATAATATGTATATATAGAAGACAATTTTTTGTTGGGTCATTTAAAGGTACGAATGTTGTGTTTTTGGCTAATAAAGCGATAACGATGAGTTTTACGGTAAATAGAATCAGATCAAAAGTAAACTATGTAGGTATGTACATGTTTTTTGTTCAGAAAAATTTAATGATTAATAGCGTTAGACATAAAAAAGTAAGATAATTTTTCTTTGTCCATATGAAATTCACAATAATGTCAACTTTCGAATAAACGCAACAAATAAAACAAGTATTCAAGATGTTGCGTTAAGTAACATTAAAAGTTGAAGCTCATTGGATGTGATTTCTGTTATGTCAAAGAGTGAGAAGATCGCTCGCTTGTCCCCCCAACCGCCGCCCGGCCGACATTACCCCTTCTACTCTCCGCTGCCGGGTTTCCAATAGCAAAGCGCCACACCACACACCAGTTGACACTTGTCTAGTGCTGTCAGCTGTGCATTAGTGTGCGTATTTATAATACTTTACAGTAGTTACAGAAGTTACTAGAGGCGATAATGAGTGATAAGTGTTTTATATGTGACAAAGTGTTTAATGGGTCACAAAGGAATTCTAGGTTTAATTATGGCTAGCAGACGCAGGAAAGATAGTAAACATAGTCTGCTTACTTCTGTTGCAAGTGTTATTATTCATGGTTCTTGTAGGAAAAAATACACAACGCCCACCTCCGTAACGGCAGATATTAGAAAAGCTACTGCGTCTACATTATCTTCGAATGCAGGAAGCTGCCTGGCATCGAAAAGTATACCCTGTTCGAATGAAAAGGTGGAATGATGATTGGGGCAAGGACGTTTCCCGAAGGTTAATCAATGTGGCAGATCTTGTAACAGCTGATGGTGTATACCACGTTGATTGCTCTAAGCGCTTTTAATCATCATCTACATATAGCGTTCTAGGGCAAAGGTTGGACGTCCTACAGAGTAGTATGGGGTAGAACGAGGTAGATTTCGATTCTCCATTAATGGCATTTGACCAAACAGCACTGAGTGATTCAGTAATGTTAGGTGGGACGTCATCACGTTTGGAGCCCGGTGTTGATGCTGCATCTGCTGAAGCTTCCTCATCGCGACGATCGTGTACCACGACAAGGAAAGAAGCGGGTTGCTTATTTTGCAACATTTCACGCAAGACAATTGGTCAGCGAACGGCTTCCGTAATATTCCCGAAGTCAGAAACTACTGTTACCCAGCTGAAAACAATTGCATCAACTTTAGATGATTCTGAGGTACTTGATAAAATTGAGAATCAAATTGTCGCGTATCATCGAACTTGTTTCTCATCATATCAAGTACGGATGAAACGTTAAGCTGGGGAACACGCTGATACTGATTGGCATAAAGTCCGGGAGATATATACATAAGTGAGCATTTAACGGTCTTGCAACATTTATAAACCAAGAGATAATAAACAACCACAAAATAATGTACCTCACGCAACTGTTCTCCCAGTATAAAGCTTTGCTGTTGGAGTTTGTAGAGGGTAAGAAACGGCCTGAAGATGTTTCACTTTATCGGAGTGAATATCTTGAGAAAAAAATTTCAAAAGTTTTTGGCGACCGCCTCACAATTGAGACATCTACTAGACCTTACAGCAAGAAGATTATTTACCTCAATGATATGGACATATCAACAATGGCAAATTAAGCTATTAAATTAGAAGAAAAAGGACAGTGAGTTTCAAGGAGTCGCGTATGATTTGAGATATTGTGTTGAAAGTATGCCCAAGGCCAAGGCTTTAACTAACCTTAAGCTAAGAAGCTAAGTTTCTCGCTCGGTTGTCAAAATAAAGAATTTAAATGAAGTGTTGCACACGTCAGCGATGCTATGTTAGCGACGTTTTCTCTGCTCGAGCGACGTGCGCTAAATTCGCATGCATAGCATGAGCTCGGCTAAGCAAGCGGGCTTCGCTTACCAATACATGAAACTCCGGTGTGTTTTATATATGCAAACAAATTGTCTGTATTGGGTGACAGTACAATATAGTACTTTTAAAAAAATTATCGCTTAGCTTCTCTGTAGTGTGCAGCACGCACAAGCTAAGCGAGCTAAACTACAAAACTAACAAAACTTAGCTTCTTAGCTTAGCTAAAGTGTATAGCGGACCTAAAGGTAGGGTTTACAAGGTCCTCTTTGTGCCACAATCTTCTCTGACTTCCATTCTCCTTCTGGTGTGATTTAGCTTGTATTAAGCTTTTATAAATACAAGAAAAAGGGGAATTGTAAACGTCAGTGAAAAATCCATTCAATGTAGAATGGTAGTCAAGTTAAGAAGACCGGCTCGTGATATGTTTAGCGATCGGTTGTGCGGAGTTAATTTAGAAGTTGTTTTAGAAGAGTCTACAGTTATTTTTTGAAGAAAAATGTCTATTAAATAAAACTACAACGAGAAAAAAAACTGTTTGTATTTTTGATAAAGAGACGAAGTGAAATAAAATTTCGTAAATACATGACTGATAAAAATACGCCTACAGTGTCCAGAAGTAGAGGCTTATGTGTAGGTAGGTAATTTTCAATTATTATTGAATCTATAATGAATTTTGCTCAACACTGACACATGCATATATGACGTATTGACAAGTATTGAAATCAAATTTTTGAGAAAAAAAACTTAAAAAAAAATTAAATAATTCGCATGTCTTAATCACATAATTTCAGCTGATTTTTCAAATGCTGAACCAATACCCAAGTACTCTAATTTTATATGATACTGTATCTTTTTTACGCGGTTATTTTCGGTAACCAATCTATCGCGGAAAAACATAATTTGGTGAATATATTTGAAAAGTTGTCCATGTCAAATATTCTGTCCACGACCATTCGAAAATTCATTTCTATTCTAACTAATTAACTATTTATTCGTCAGTATTTTTTTAAATCTACCTAATAATTTTGATATTCTAAATAATTTCATGTAGTTTTTTTTTTGGTTACCTATTGAAAATCTACAAACAGCGTACTTATCCAATTACTTAAAAGTTAAAACGAAAATAATTTTACAAGACAAATTCTTTTGAAAAACCATAGTAGGAGTTCACATACACTACCATAAAAAAATATTATTTTTATTCACATTATTGCAGCAATTTGAATTGAGCATTAAACATTTTCATAATTTTGAGAAATAGTAAACAAATTCAACGTCTGGGAAATTGATTATTTTCTAACTTCGTACAAAAATATAAATTGTTCGTTTGTTGTAAGTTTGGAAATATTTTTTTTTTTGTTTTTTTATTTAATATGCTTAGTACAATCTTATCCTACGAATTAGTAAGTTTTGAAAAAACAATACGACATCTATTGTAAAATTTTTTCAACAAACAGCAGGGAATTAGTCAAGAATTTTGATAAAAATGATAATATTGTTTATTTTATTGTTTATTTTTTTTTAAATAATTGAATTGTAAGTATTAATGTATTTAAATTTTGTATTATATTTTTAATATTGTTAAAACTTTCCCAAAGACCACTGAAGAAGAATCTAACCAGATTCGAAACGTTTGGTTTTTTCTTAATTAATAAATTAGAATAAACAAGACTGTATTGACTTTTTGTAATAATCAATCAAGATAATTAATTACTAGTTATGTTGGAGTACCCAATTGTCAGAATTAGGCAAGACGAGTGAGGGTTGGCAAGAATCAACATTCCGCTCCCGACATAAATAATAATCCTTAAAAGACTAATTCATGTGGTTTAGTTCTTTGAGTCGTCTGATATCGTTAGTTGTATCCAGTAATTGTATGGCCTCAATATTGGTGTGATGGAGTAATCTTTTTTGGTGTGCCTCTGCGCGTTGCTGGATCACTTCATGAACCCATGTGACATCCAGTTCGTTGTGAAGTTCCTCGTTCGTTACGTAGCGGTAGGCATCTGTTATTATCCGAAGGAACCTGTTTTGACTTCTTTGAATAACGTTCTGATTGGTTTCTTTAGTACAATCCCAGAGTTCAATCCCATACGTCCAGATAGGTTTAATGATAGTGCGATATATTAAGAGCTTACAACGCAGGTTCATCTTGGAGTACTTCCCAATTAGCCAGTAAATCTCTCGCTGTTTGAGGCGTATTTGTTCCGCTTTTTGTTTTACGTGCTGTTTCCAATTCAATTTAGAGTCCAGGCGTAACCCGAGGTATTTTGCCGATTCAGCTTGCGGAATTTGCCCCCCATTGAGGAAGGTGTGAATGTTGTTATCAGTTCTACGTAATGCGTATGTGACATGGACTGATTTAAGTTGGTTGAGTTTGATTTTCCAGTCCTTTGTCCATTGGTCAATCTTATTTAGCGCATATTGTAGTTTTTGAACTGCTTTTGTTTGTGAGGTATCTGATGCTAATACTACGGTATCATCAGCAAAGGTTCCAATAAAAGTTTCATCTGTTGTCGGTATATCAGCAGTATAAATCAAATATAAAATAGGGCCTAGAACACTTCCTTGTGGAACTCCTGCTAGGATTGGATAAAAGCTGGAACAAGATTCATCATGTAGGACTCTAAATTTAGGTCCTGAGAGGTATGACTCCAGTAGCTGGCAATAATTACTAGGAATTAATTTACTAATTTTGTGAGTCAGGCCCTCATGCCACACCCTGTCGAATGCTTCCGATACATCAAGGAAAACTGCCGGGCAAAACTTCTTCTCTTCAAAAGCTTGCTCAATTTTGGTAGTTACACGGTGAACTTGGTCAATCGTAGAGTGTTTATTCCTAAATCCGAATTGAAAATCTGGAATACTGATAAGCGGCTTAAGTCTTTTTAGTAACAATTTCTCAAAAAGCTTAGAAACAGTAGGTAATAAGGAAATCGGTCTGTACGACGTTACTTCTTCAGCCGGTTTATTAGGTTTCTTTATCATGATTATTTGTGCGATCTTAAGACACTCAGGTACGTGTTTTAATCGAAAACACGCATTAAATAAGTATGATAACATAATAATTGCCTTTCGTGGCAATTCCTTAAACACACCCGGTGATATTTCATCAATTCCTGGAGCTTGGAAATATTTGAAAGGATATGTGTTCAGTTTTTTCAATAAATTTAAAATTATACACTGACACTAAAATTTATTTCATTGCAACTTGCTTTGTAATAGTTTTTTTTCCGTCTATTCTGTTCATTGATTCCTTTGATTCTTGATTGAAGTCTTCGGAAATTTGTCAATATAAATTGATATACGTTTATAAAGACTGTAGTTACTAAAGTAATAGTTCGTATTATTCAATTGCACTAATATTGTTTTTGAATACAAGTTTTACTCTTACATAAATACTTGTCCTTGTTTTTTTTCACATTTCACTTGTCTGCAATTCAGCTTCATTGTATCTTTTGCTTTTCTTTTATAACTTGTTGGAAAATTTTATGAATAAATTTAAAAATAAACACTTTGATGTACAGCAGCAATATTGATGAAGTAAGCCAGAAAATATGATTTCGCAAACATATTCACAAGGACCAAGGATTACTTTTAAGTCTTAAACAAATGTATGGGCATAATAGTAATTGTTTTAGTGATATTTCATTAAGTTTAACAACGTATTTAACACACATTTAATTTCGGTTTATTTTTAACTCCAGCAATTTATTAACAATAACGTTTTCTTTTCATTTAAATGATCCGTTCTGTGCACAGTACGATTGATGGACTTTCATCTGAATCATTTAAATTGTTGACGCGCAGTTCTTGTCCGAATGCACAAGGACAATAACAATATACCACTCTCAGGTTTCTCTAACACAACGGTTGCTCTTCTCAGGCTCATGATGTGAAATAACAACTCACAAATTCATTACGAAAACTCCATTTTTGCATACCATACCGTCAATCGTTGTGTTTTAATGAGTTCAATCACTTCACAATTAGGTAGTTCCATTTTTGTTTATAATTATTATTTATAATATTATAATTGCTAGTATAAATTCATTACTAACTGTTGTTGCTCCTGTGTTTTTATTACCCGAGTGTTTTATTTCATTAATATCAAAATCCACAAAATCCACATTTGCCGTGAGTTGTATTTTCGACCAAATTTAAACTTTTGTAAATGTTCAAGTGCATGGATCAACGAAAAACTATTTCACTGGCTTCATTGCACCCCTCAAAGCTATTCACATGGTTTAACGCAAATGGTAGCGTCTGTATTTTCAGGGTTACTTTAATTTTCTCCAATTGTATTCAACAGTCGTATAGTGTTTTATAATTTGAATAAATGTGCATTCATTGAGGTCCCTTTTCTTAAATGATCCTTGCTCATATCCTTCCTAGAGAATTGCCAGCGTCTGCACACAATCACTGTTTATTACACAACAAGAATGAGACAAATAATTTTGCTTTTTCTGATGACGTGAAACATGATAAAAATGTCTCCAGATCAAATTCGTTATTCCAGTGCATTTTAGTAGAGCAGATCGATAACGAACTTTTAAAATATACATTTAATAACCATTTACAATACATTATAAACAATTTTCTAGCCAAGTATGAAGACTTTAAGACGAATTTAATTTCTGATCTACCAAACTTTTACATTGGCACATTAAAGTGTGGGAGACCCTGGCTTAGGCTCTGTAAGAATACAAGTACTACAAGTAGAAGTACTACGTGATTATAGGTTACTGTAGTGAAATATGTTAACGTTCACACATTTACAATTTTACATTTTTAATTATATATTTCCTTAAAATTTACAAGTCCTTTTGTTGCTTTCATGAACAAAATTTTTTGATTTAATATCTAAAGTGGTTAACTGGTTACCTACTTACTGTTCGAAATGTTTACAATATTTCATACCTTTAAAACTACTTTTTATCAAATTAATTATAATATTTCCTGATGGACCACTTTCCAAATATAGTTCATTTTATTCTCTGTATCTAAGAAGCATTTAACAACAATTCTAGTGAAAAATGAAAGAAAGGAATACACGAATTCATTTGTTTTGCTTTAATGTAATAGTAAATTTTCTGTAAGCATAAAAAAATGGTTATAATGAATTTTGTATATTGCTTATGTACGTAGCGTAAGTAAGAAAAAGTAGTAAATAAAAGTGCTGGTGTATAATTTTTTAGGTACGGTACCAAGTTCGTTAAATAAAACGGGACTGCTTTCGCGGGAATTCGGACGATGAAAAATTTAAATCTATTCAGTGATAAGGTTAAAGATCATGTTGACCTCACTCTCGACTTGTTTGAAAAATTCAACAATCTACAATATTTGACTGCTTGAATAGCTAGTCAATCATTACATACGCGGAATCCGTAAAACCGCCCTTTAGAAAAAACTGGCTCTGTTAGAGAATATTTAAAAGAGATGAAAACTTTTATTTCAAAACTGAACTTTGAGGTAGAGAATACAAGGACAAAAATCTATTGTCTTAAAGGATTCATTAAAACCATTAATAGACTATGCAGAAGGCACGTCATTATCTGATAATGCAATACGTTGTTTTTCCGGATACGTAATGCACAATTGGCTGAAGAAAGAACCCGGAAAAAGTTGTGATACTTGTAGACAAATCGTTCTCCATGAACGAAATGCAGTCGTCTCTTCCCCAAGTGAATTTCTAATTCAATTTAAGAATTTTAAAGAAGGTGCGCTTCAAGCTCCAACAGAAGAATATTTTCAAATTTGTAAGAAAACAGTGGCAATTTTCAACGTAATATTTGAGAAAGATTTTTACAAAATTGAAATTTTGGAAAAGATTGTAGATAGATGTATCCAAAGTGATCCCGTTTGCTACATGAAAATCATCCATGTCACAATCATCGGAAGTCTACATTGGCTTTTACGATTCATGTGCTAATTCGGAAAAATTGTTCGTGGCAATTAGAAAAAGCAAAAACAGCAAAGACAGCGCTCGACAGTGGCTGCAAATCTTAAATGCATAAGATATAATAAGATAAATTCAAACTTTTAATTTATGTAAGTATTTAATTTAAGCTTTGGAAAACGTGAAGCTTTCGTTATATTTAGATATTGCTCATTTTTATTTTTTATATTTATTTTTATTACTTTAATTAGGGTTTGGGCAGAGTGAGGATTAGGTCTACTGGAGAAACTCATTAAAAAAAAACGCATTCAATGTTTTACCTCTTTGGGTAATGTGGAAAGGAGCATATATTCAATTTCGAACTCATAATACAATTCATACTAATGTATGGAATATATGTTTGTTCACAAAACTGCGATGCAAGAGACAATATAAGAAAAAAGGTGTGATGACCAGAATTTTTTTACCTATTTCCTACTGTTTAATCTTAATCAATTAATTCGCAATCAATAATAATTAATTAATTGCTTATGAGTAAACAGAATAGTTCTAGGTCATATAAAATTGTAAACACTTAGTTGTCAAAATTAAGTTCACGTGAGTTCATGCGAGCGCACTTCTACTGAGCTTGCAATTCGAAAGCTTAAGTTGCATTTTACAATCGCGTGCCGTGTAACCTAGTTCAAGTTATTAATTTGCAGAATAGGAATTTCCTATTTGTTAAGTAAGTTTAAGTTACAATATAAATATGTTTTTATCCAGTTATAAAGTTAGTCGTTCTTTTGCCATCGACGCGCGTTTTTATTATTCAAATAACGTTTGGTATTTTGGTTCAAGTACCGTAATACCTTTCTTTCAATTTCCAGTAACAGCAACTCTGGTGTATTGGTTCAAGTATCGATTGCACCTACTTCAATATTAACAGTTGCATAGTACAGCAAAAGAGCTCTCACTTAAACACCTGCAATCAGTCTTTGCGGTAAACAAACTGCACCAATGTACGCGCCAAGAAAACCCAGCAACACAAAACCGGTATACCCTCCAGTAACATTGCGAACGCAATACACATGTAGCTCGCAGGCATGTGATATCTTGACACATATGGAGCAGTACACCTGTTATAAATTAGAGCTGTCAACTTAAAAGCTCTTTTGCAAGGAGCTTTCAAAAAGTGGTCACGAAATTTCCTTAGAATTTACAACTTTGTTAGTGATTTCTCCATGATTACAGTATTACACCTTAATACACGTGTATTTTTTTTTTTTTTTTGTAATGTAATTAAAAAATGTATACAAGGGTGGGTATAGTTTTTATAAGTTTTTGCTCAATATCTTAAAACTATGTAAGTGGGACTTTGCCGCCTTTGATTCTAGGTGCCTTAAATATAGGAAGAGTGTTAAATTAACCCTCCCTTGCATTCCGGGGTTTAGCTGTTATAGAGAAGAAACATGCGATTCCAATCCCAAATCGTGGGACCCACAGTATCATAATCTATGCATAAAAGCACAAGAGCATAATATAAGCTTAAGGAAATTACAAGTTCTCTCATTTGCCAGCAAGAATCTAGAAAAATTAAATTTCACATCTCACATTTCATATTGTTGCATTGCCGTAAAGCATCCAATACCATTACGCCCAAAATCCGATATGAATACTTGACCCTTCGAACTGACGCTCCCACCAGGTTCAAAAACGTGACACAAAACCAACAGTTTTTAAGTCAACTTTGAACATAAAAAGCGAAACTATCTACGCCAATTTTTGTGATTGTTTGTGCTTCGTGGTTTCATTATTGTTCATTCCATATCTTGAGTCAAAATGAGGTATGAAATAGAAGTCATCCCTTATCCCTTATATATATAAATGCGAATGTCCGGGATTTTTGTGTAGAGTAACCTCAGAATCGACTGGATCGATTTGCACGAAATTTTGTACATGACTTTATATCCTTCCAACTTACGACATAGGCTACTTTATATTAGCCCTTGATCGCGTTTTAATATAGCTCCAGTACAAAATCTGTTCAATTTATAAAAAAGCTTTAGATAAGCTTTAATTACAGTTGGTTTCTGACTCAGGTTTGTTTTAATCGATTGAAGTTGAGCCTTTTTCTGCTGTATTATGGTTCTAACCTGAGATTTTTATACTTACAATTACAACTGTAATCAAGTTGTAAATTTTATTTAAAATGAAATAATATTTTTACAACAACCATCATATGATGCTGCAAATAATGTGATCGATGATCGATAATATTTAATGCTAATGATAAGAAAAGTCACAGCGATTCAACGCTATCTGTGGGATTGTGGATGTTTTAATCATGTTGATAGAATATATATTAGCAAAGAATTCAATCTATATCTATAAAAAAAAAGTTTTTTTTCGAAATTCCATCCCGAAGGGGTTGAATTACGGATTTTCGTCCAACAAGACGTCACAGCGCCTCTTTTTTTGTGCGGATTTTTGTATGCGAAGACGATCCCACAGCGAAGAAGGGCGACCGATACGGCGAGTATGCGCATGCATGCACCGTGGAATGATGTATCTGCGACTATTACTACATTTACATGCAGGGTTGAATCTGGGTTGACGATTGTTTCTGAGTTTTCTGAGTAATTGGCTAAAACAAAAGATTTTATTCGAAATCAAATTCCTTAAAATGTCTATAAAATATAAATGAAACTCGAAAAGATTGAAAAAACTGTTAATATAATAGATTAAATTAGTGCAATATTCTACGCATGTCAATATTCTGCGAGCATATTTCTACGCATGTCAGCGCCGCTAAGGGCTTAGTTGTGTGTAAGAAGATCACACCCTTGCAAAGTCGTTCCTTCTCTGCCTCCTTCAAGGTTTTAGTACCGGACGAGCTTTTTTCGGCAGTTATATCTCCTGCAATCTGGCCTTCAAATTCTATTGTGCGAGAATTTGTTCAGAAGAATAGGACTAGGCCTTCTACTTTGGCCTTGCCAAAAAACGCATCTCCGAACTCTCTGTGTGCTATGCCAACGTAACTGGCTTACGATCGAAGACGACGCGTCTCTTTAATGGGTCTGCTGACGCCTCTTTTGACATCATCTGTTTTACCGAAACGTGGCTTCATCGAGGGATTTCCGATGCTGAGCTGCTGATTCCGGACTACCTGGTGTTTCGTCGTGACCGCCATGGCTCTGCTTTGGATCCCCCTGTTGGTGGTGGTGTGCTCTGCGCCATTCGTCGCGACTTCCCTTGCCGTTGTGTGGCCGTTCCCAATTGTGGTGATCTTGAACTACTATGCATCTCCCTCACCCTTCCACAGTTTTGCGTCTACATTGTTGTCGTTTACGTTCCACCATCCTCTTTGCCCGACGTTTATGAACGATTGGCGGACTGTATAGAGTCGATTTCGGGTTTACTGCGTCCCCAGGATGAGCTGTTGGTGCTTGGCGACTTTAATCTTCCATCTATTGATTGGCTACCATCGCCAGATGACTGCGTTATGTCTCCGGTCTTCACTGCTGCTCCTCGCCATGATGTTAATTTCATCGAGAGTTTGTTTTCTTCTGGCCTATCGCAATCGTCGGGAATTTTCAACATTAACGGAAGACTTCTCGACCTCATATTCTCCACTGACCACGCTTGTGTTTCGGTCAGGCATTGTTCATCGCCGCTTCTTCCTGAGACTGGACACCATCCGGCTCTTCACGTTGTGATGTCACTAGATCCCCTGGCTTTGAACTCTGCTTCTGCTTTCGATTTTTGTTACAACTTCAAAAAGGCTGATTTTTCCCTTATGAATTCCTTTTTATCGAATTGCGACTGGAGCTCTGTTCTGAATGAGCGCGACATTGACTTGGCTGTTCAGTCTTTGTACTCCATTTTGTCCCAATGTTTTTTGCTTTTTGTTCCAGTTTGTAGGTCCGCCGGATCACGGTCTGGCCCACCTTCGTTTAATCACGATTTACGTCATCTTAAACAGCTTAAAACCAAAGCATGGAAGAGATTCTGTGATTCACGAACTGATGAGGATTACCAATTCTACTCATTGTTACGTTCCCACTTTACTTCCCTTTTGGAGTCTTCGTATTATCTTTATCTTGATACTATGAAGCATTCCTTACGTGTTGATCCTAAGCGATTTTGGAGCTTTGTCAACTCTAAACGTAGCTCTGATGGTTATCCTTCCTCTCTATGTTTAGGCGATATCGTTAGTGACGACCCTCAGATGATCTCTGATCTCTTTGGTGACTTTTTCAAAACAGCGTTTCTACCTGATAATTGTGATATTTCTAACTGTGATATTAGTTCTAAGGCTTTTTCAGCTTTGACGACGCTCCCGCCGACCTCTCTTACTTTTAAGGATTTATTTATTGACGAAAATCGCCTTTTAAAGCACATCTCTTCGTTGGTTGACAGTTTCTCTTTGGGACCTGATGGCATTCCTACCTCTTTCGTCAAACGTTGCTGTGTTCCCCTTGCTCCCATTCTGTGTTATTTGTTTAATTTGTCATTGTCGTTGGGAGTCTTCCCGAAATCTTGGAAGTTGTCGCACATTACTCCATTGCACAAAAAGGGTTCTAAGTGCAATATTTCGAATTATCGACCAATTGCGAGCCTTAGTTGTTTAGCCAAGACTTTTGAAGCTGTTTTATGTGATACACTGTCCTTCCACTGTAGACCTTTTTTGCAGTGTTTTCAGCATGGCTTCCTCAAAGGTAAGTCAACCTGCACTAATTTATTGGAATTTTCCAATTTTTGTCTGAACAATATTGAAAATGGCAAGCAAGTTGACTGTATCTTCACAGATTTTAGTAAAGCTTTTGACAGAATTAACCACCGCGTTCTGTTACTTAAATTATCTTTGCTTGGTTTCCCGTCGCTTTTCGTCAATTGGCTTCGTTCCTACCTGTGTGAGCGTTCCCAACGTGTGTCATTTCGTGGCGCTTTATCCAGCGAAATTTTTAGTACATCTGGCGTTCCTCAGGGCAGTCACTTGGGCCCCCTGCTATTCATTATTTTCATTAATGACGTCTCTTTGATTTTGCCGAATTCCAGAATCCTGTGTTACGCAGACGATGCGAAGATCTTTCGAGCTATTTCTACCGAGCATGACTGTACTCTTTTAAATTCTGACCTCACTACTTTCTTTAGGTGGTGTACTCTTAACCAGCTTCCTTTAAATATTGACAAATGTTCATTCATGCGTTTCTCACGCTCTAAAAACTTAGTAAGCTTTAATTATTCTATTGACGGTTGCTCGCTTCAAGAACTCGATGTTTACAAGGATCTCGGTATCTGTTTAAATAATCGTTTCTCTTTCAATGATCACATAGATGCTATAGTTAGTAGAGCAAACTCTACCCTTGGCTTTGTGAAGCGTTGGTCTAAGGAATTTAATGACCCTTATGTCACGATGAGGCTTTATTGTACCTTTGTTAGGCCGATTCTGGAGTACGCTAGTTTATTTTGGTCTCCTTCGTGTAAGACCCAGGTGGCTCGTATTGAGGCAGTACAAAGACGCTTTCTTAGGTTCTCCCTTAGAGGTCTTCCTTGGACAAACCCTCTCATTCTACCTCCTTATGAGGATCGCCTTAAACTGCTTTCGTTGCAGTCTCTAGAACAACGCCGTACCAATGCTGGAATTGTTTTTGCTCATGACTGTATGTTGGGAAGAATAAATTCACCCAGGATTGTTTCTTTGTTCAAGATTTCTATCCCCACACACTCTTTGAGAGGCCACTCTTTCTTCCATATTCCATTTCACCGTACGAATTATGGCAAGTCAGAGCCTCTTACGTCGATGTCGCGCGCCTATAATTTGAAATATGACACTTTCGATTTTAATTATTCGAGGGATAAATTGAAGAATCAGCTTCGTTGCGGTTGATTTATTATTTAAATCTGTTTTTTTCTTCTTTTTTTTGTAGTAATCAGATCATTGATGAACTTATGTGAATATATATTAAACTGTCACTTCGACTACGTTTGGACCCGATTTCGACTAGATCCTTCAACCCGGCGTGCTCAAAAACACGGGTCGAGGTCGAAAACTATTTTCGACTCGATTTTTCAACTCTAAATTTAAACGTAGTAAATGTCTGAATGGCGGTAAAGTGAGCGATAACCGCGAATTCGGCCTCAGAAATTGAATCCGTGTTTTCATCTTCAAAATTTAAAAAATTGGTATTTGGCCTTTTGTTAGAAATAAAGAAACACGTATACAAGATTTTTTTGAAATTTCGATTAATGTCGGAAAGTGTGTTAATTAGCCGTCGACAGATTTGCCTTAACGGCACAAATACACAAGTTTTCGCGAAGTTATATAGATGAATTATAATCGATGAATGAGAACTACGACCATATAGGTATCCGGTCTAGGTTGCGTTTGGGGATATTTCCAATTATTCAAAATGTAATATGATGTACACTATATTGTGCTTCTCACCGTCCCGGGTAAAACCGGGTAGACCTGCTAGTTGATAATACACTGCAACGCGCAAATTTCAATGAAAGTATAGCTGCAGCTTTGGTCAGTGATATGGAACATTACAGAGATGGTGAAGAAATCGAAGAAGATCCTTTTAACTTTAGAGACGATGATAACGATAATGACGGAGGTTATTTGCCAGATGAAGAGGATGCATCTTATGGTGAAAATGAAATTGTTATTAAAGCAAACGAAGTTGCGGATAGTGATGATAATGAGATTTCATCGGGAAAACAACAACAAACACAAAGTGAAGTTGAATTCTTTTTTTTTTATGGAGCGTCCCAACATCCTTCGGAAAATGTCGAAAATTTGAATTACCGTAGTTATCGCTATCTCCCCAATTTAAGAATTCTTGTGTTTACACATATGTCAAAACAAAAGTAAAGAAAAATGTACATATCATTCGCGAAGTAAATATTAAGCAGTTTGCGCACTGAATCGGAACAGCGAGGCGTAGGAAAAGAAAACTTCAGGGGGTTGATGCTGTCGGTATAATAAATTATACTCCCGTACGACTTCAATTAATTGTTCATCAGCCATTTTTCACTTAAGTAGCTCACTCTAGCAAACGAAATAATCGACTATCGCGTGTCGCTTCAGTTTCATCAACCGTACTATACAAAATATATGAAAAACTTCCACAGAGCCAACAGAAAAAGTTGCCCCGTTCAGCAATCGCCTTCGTTTCCGGTCCGATCCGACTGCTCAATGTCGGACGGTCTGAAGCAATGCGCGGGGTAGTATATGCTTACATGTATTTAAAAAAATTTCTGAAAGCTCTTTTCGTTTCCGACGGCTCTGTTCCGATTCAGTGCGCGTACTGCTTAAGAATGTTATCAAATATTCTTTCTGCTCCTCGCTTGCTTTTTTTAGTTTATTTCAGGGTACGGAAACGCACACTCGCGTGCGCACACCATAGGCTCACAACTCATGTGCGTTTCCGAAAAACTCGTGGGTATGAGCGTGAGTCGTTCCGATGTTGAAAACGCACGTGAGTGAGTAATTCAAAGTAAGCCACCGTACACTCACGTGCGTGAGCAAAATTTTCAAGAAAAGCGCACACTGCTAATGAGTATGAGCGTTTCAAGCGCACACGAGTCTGTATAGTTGCTCGTGAGCAGCGCACGTGAGTAATACTCATGAAGTGAGTAATTCAAGCAACGGTGGTGCGCATAAAAAACGAATTACGAAATTTCTTCGTGTTAACTCCTGTTCTTAGTTATTACAAGATTAAAAATTTAATGTTTAATACCAACGTCAGTTTCATTAAAATCTAAATTAGTAAATCTAAGTAATTTAAAATTTAATTTTGTTAACATTATGTTTGACAGATTTTTTTTTTTGATAGTTTTGTTTTGTTCTCAGTTTTGTGAGTACTAAATTAGCAGATACCTGGGAAGCAGGAACAGCAAGTGCAACTTGAATCAGTTTTGAAAATTGTAACTCTGAAACATTAGTTGCTAGTGGCTCCCTAGTCTGCTCGCTTAGCATAGCTGATTTTTGCTTATCGTGTGATTCGATGTCACAAAAATATTGCACAAAAATATTTCCTTATAAATATGACGTTTATCGTATGGTCTGACTCTGGCGGCGTTAGAGTGAAATGTCCGTTGGTAATGTGATACTTGCTTTTTAGCAAACAGTTTTTCAAATGACTGGTAAATTTTTCTTTTACTGAAGGCCTGTAATGGGAAATCCTGCAATTAGGAAATGTTCCTTTATTATTTTAACCCAAGCATTTTATGGTTTTATGATGTGATCACTGATCGGTGATCCGTGCAGGACAATTTTGCAAAATTATTTATTTTTTATGATGTTGTACTAAAATGACCCGAACTTTGTTTCCCCTAAGATTTTTTATATTTACCTCGATCGAGCAGTGCGCGTCCTTCATAATTATATCAATGTATATTATGGTAACGAAGTCCTTCCATTTTTTATGATGTTATCAACAAGGGAATCGAAATTAGAATTTAGAAAATTTAAACCGAGAACATTAAGAAGAAATTTTTCGGCGGAAAAAGAATGTGACGTTACGTCTACATAGCCCTTTAACCAGTGTCATTCTTAGAATTATTAGGTATTTCAGTGTCATCAAAATAATTTACAATTTTCAAATAAATAAGTAAATAAGGAAACATTAATTTTTTAAACTTGAAAGAACTAAGAACAGGAATTAACGAGAAGAAATTTCATACATCCATTTTTGTGCGCACCACCGTTCCCCCAATTACTCAGTTCGTAAGTATTACTCACGTCCGCTGCTCACGAGCAGCTTTACAGACTCGTGTGCGCTTGAAACGCACATACTCATGAGCCATGTGCGCTTTTCTTGACAATTTTGCTCACGTCTGACATAAACCATTCGAAAGAAAGTACTCGAAAAGTTACGTATGCGTAAAGTTACGAGTGATTTCGAGAATAGGCCCCCTGGGCGTAATATTGAAGACTTGTTTGAGTTTTCGGATGCAGAAAAGGAGATGACGGGACTCTGAAAAAGGCTCACGAACAAGGACTGGACCTGGATCGGGAGATCGAGGCAATCATCAACTTGGCGGATCTGACACCAACGGTTACTATGGACCAAACTGCCTGAACGCAATCACCAAAACCGAGAGTCAGCTATGAAGATCGTGGTAACACCACAAGACCAACCATCTTGCAGGACTTCGTGGTCGTTCTAGAGGCGGCAAGACCCTGAACATCGAAATTATTGACGATGACCACCCGCATAGGACTAAGGTGATCACGTTGTCGACGATCGAAGCGGTGCAAGCAATGCTTTACGACCCAAGGGGTGTACGGGTCAACGTAAAACTATTAAAGCTAATGACAAAGTCAAGGTAATTTCTCCAGTATTCTTAAACAGCTTGTCTTCTCAACTTTTCTCAACGATTCAAGATCGACAATATTCACGTTAGTGACTCCTACTTCCACAGGCAAAGGTACCCAAGTTCCTCACAAATTCTAGCTTCATAATTATACAACAGCACCGGGCCATTACAACAACTTATTGTATTAAGGCGAGGGAGATGGGGGTGTGTATTTAGTGCAGTGTGCAGCAGTGCACTAAAACCGCATTTGACTAATTCCGATCATTTGAATTCGCCACATTAAGAATCCATAGATGATCAAATTAGGCCACTTTGGGAATTTCGTGTTCCAACTCGATATATAAGAATTCGTGCAATGACAATCATCAACGGCTATAAAAGCCTAGTGTTATACTGCTCGGTCTCTTTTTCGTTCGACCACAACAAGTCCTGCAGCACCTTAACTCTTGAGCCTTCCTAATCATTAATTTGGGTCTTAACCAAATGAAATACCGCAATCACTAGGTTTCGACTAGCGAGATTTTATCCAAGCACTCGGTTAAGGTTAAGAGAAATTGTATATTTGTTGAGTATTGATCAATAATATACAATAATTGTTCCTTAGTGTAACGAACAAAGAAATAACTTCATTTTCTCGTTGGGTAACGACCAACAGAATTTTAAAATTCATTTCCAAGCAACCGCTTATCATAACATTATTAACTGTTCATTTTGGGTATGGACCAAACCGAACTCCACACTCACTAGGTTTCGACTAGTGAGATTTCTCCTTCCACTCGATTAAGTTGTATTGACTATTATATTGTTACGAAAATTAGCAATTAAATGGAAAGTGCGGAATGCGATATTACGGAGCCATAAACGCATTCGCTAAGCCGGGTACCCAAATCTCGGTGCAATGAACTTGAATGCATACAGCAGCGGTGATATCGGTTCCGTAATATCGGACTTGGCCGAGATTAACGGGGGACAATGGGAAAATATCTGCTTTGTACTGATGGCTAATGCGAAAAACAAAGGAAAAAAGATTGACGGGACCTTGACCATGGATCAGTGAAGTGTTGGCAGGCGAGTAGTGCGGATTTTTTTTAATCAAAGCGGACTGTTGCACTTGTTTTCAATAAACTCGTGAAAAAACATGGAAGTGCGGAAACGCGAGAAGTGCGGACGTGCGTACAATTAAAAACGCAAACAATTTTGTTAGTATCGCCGGAGCGAGAGTGGTACCGGCCGGTCAAAGAACTAAATTGATTGAGACTAAAACCGATTCAAGTGCAGTGCGTGCAACAAAACTCCAATTCGACGGCCCAGGGCCAGGCGCGAGAGGAATCACTATTTGAGTTTGGTCTGTGTGTGTGTGTGTGGGGGGGGGGGGGGGGGGGGGGGGGGGAGTGTAACAATATATTTGTTGAGTATGTACTGATCAACAAGATTCAGTAGTTATTCCTTTGTGTGACGAACAAAAGAAATAACGTCGGGTAACGAGACCTTTAATTTTCCTTTGAGTGTTTTGTGTATTGAACAAAACGTCAACTGTACTGCTGAGTATCGATCAGTCTAATTTCCTAATTTCTTTTCTTGTTACCCCTCGTTCCTTCCCTATCGCTTGATCTGGATAACGATCGATCAAACTATCCTGCAGCCAATGCACGACATAGGCCCCGGACACAAGTGACTACCAATTTTAATTTTTTAACATTCGTGGTGATTGCCTGGAACCGAGATCAACTCATTTGGTTTCAGCACATCCAGAACAAGATCAAACCTTCACCTGCAAACTAACAAACAGAAAGACAATATTTTAAATTTAAGCGTCTTTCAAGCGTTTGATATCTAAACACTTTGTTTTACCAAATTCTGCTAGAACGCCGGCAGCCTCGTTAACTTTTCAAGTGTTTATTCATTCACGTCCGCTGAATTCAGATCGAACAAATGGAGTCGGGGAAAGTTTTAAAAGACCTTTAATGGAAGGTGTTTATTAGTGGACGCATAGGTAGATAAAAAATATTAGGCGGAGGTTGTTAAAACGGATGTCTATCTGAAGAATAGACATTTAGCTAACACAATTGAAAAGAAAACTCCATTCGAAATTATGATGGTAAAGAAAACGGATATAAAAAATTTGAGATTATATGGAAGTAAAGTTTTTGTAAGAGTTCCAGAATGTAAAAACAAGAATAATAAGTAAATAGGATAGAAAAGCTATGGGAATACTGTTAGGTTATTAGAGTGTACGTTATATGGTGTAATAAATAATATGGTGGTCATTGCTAGACATGTATACATTATTGGTAAGAATCTGAAACTGCAATATCATAATAAAAAATGTGATTTCACAAATAATTATCAGAGAGATGAACTGATAAGACCGATATTGGACGCTGTTCATTCTAACTTTAAATCCCGCTATGTTTTTGGAGTTTAGAAATCTAATTTCGCAAATTTTCCCAAACGAAGCATTGAATTTATTAAGAGTTTCGTTAAAATAATATCATTATTATTCTACTTCAATTCTATTAGGATTACTATTACGTTGAGCGTAAGGACGTAAGGTAGGTTAGAATTCCCGAGGGAGATTAGATAACCACTATTAGGAATAGTCGCTGCAAAAGAGTTAAAGTGTGCAGCAAAGAAACCTTAAGCAGTGCAGTTAATATGCTTTCTGATGCTGATGAACCTGGTACTATAATTCACAAATTGGCCTAAAGGCTCATCTTTCGCGGACTTCTGAGGATTGAGAACAAGTTTGTGACAAGTGAAAAAATCACTGCAGGCTGTGCGAAAGTGACATTGCATTGAATTTCTGGCCTACGTTAGCAGATGCTAGAGCATGAGACTTGGTATAACTAATTTTAGAAACAATTTCATGGCTTTTGAATATATAAGTGTTTTAGATTAACATCGATTCTTAAATGAAATATCCGAGTAAGGAAAATATAATTTTTACAAAATGGGAATAATTTAAAAGCAAATTGAACAATTTTACGACAAAGAGTTAAAAAACCAAGCCTCAATATTGCACTGCACAACATATCAAAATCAGTACTTGAGTTAGGTAGGTTAACTTTTTATGTTTACTAAGCAACACTTATAATAAAATGTTATATATTTTGAGGAATATATTTTAACAATACTGTTAAATATCGTCATGAAACCAACTGCATCGTCACGTCTTTTTAACGGCGGAAATAACCAGAAGAAAGCTACAATTGGAGACGCACAAAGGAGTATGGTGATGTATTTAATCCCTATTAGTGATTACTCGCGGCAAGTAGAACTGTTAGTTGAAAGTTATCTATATATATAAAATCCACTGACTGACTGATCACTGTTTCTCGGAAACCGCTGAACCGATTTCCATGAAATTTTGTATAGTTCTACAACTTATCTCATAAGTGCTCATTAAAAACCGATTTTTTGAAATTCCACCCATAAAGCGATAAAATAGGAGATGAAAGTTTGTATGGAAATTCGCCATTTTTGCAGTAAAAATTCATAAAAATTTATATTTAGTCTTTTGGTTAGAAATAAAGAAACACGTGTATCAGGGTTTTTTGAAATTCAACCCCTAACGGGATGAAATAGGGGATGAAAGCTTTTATGGAAATGCGCCATTTTTGAAGTTAAAAATTTGTACAAATTGGTATTTCGACTTTTGTTAGAAATAAAGAAACACGCCCATCAGGATTTTTTTAAATTTTACCCCTAATTGGGTAAAATAGGGGATGAAAGTTTGTATTGAAATTTGCCATTCTTTAATATATAAATTGATTTTTTGTTAGAAGTAAATAAACACGCGTATCACAATTTTTCGAATTTCCACCCATAAGGGGGTAAAATTGAGGATGAAAGATTCTATGAAAATTCCCCATTTTTTAAGTAAACAAATCGTAAAAATCGTTATTAGGCTTTTTGTTAGTAATAAAGAAACATGTATGTATATTAAGATTTTTTAAAATTCCACCCCAAAGGGGGTAAAATAGGGGATGAAATTTTGTCTGAAAATCCGCCATTTTTGAAGTAATTCTTCTTAAGAATTCGTATTTCGACTTTTTGGTTAAAAAAAAATTCAATAAGAACTACCAACCTACCACCAACCAACCAACCACCCAAAACCACCCTTGACTGAAAAAAAATAACTGTACGGGAAACGGTTCTATGTCAGATATATATTATACGTCGCGTTTGGGGTAGTTGTAAATGTAAAATGTAATCAGCAATGTATTATGATTTTGACCGATCCGGGGGTAACCGGTTAGACACCTGCTAGTTACCTATAAAAATAAAAACACGATTTAACTTTTCATACTAGTCAATATGTAATATGAGTCAATATATGGCATCGGTCGCCTGAAGTTTCTACAATTATAGCATATTTAAGTTCAAGTTAAGATCATCTTTCATAACGTATATCTGTTTTAAATGCTCTAAGGAATTTCAAGAAATTTCGTTTTGAATAAAGCGTTTAAAAAATTTTCATTTATTGAAAAGTGAGTTTTAAAATTTGCGCAAGAAAATTGTTACTACTTATTCAATGGATTCAATCGTTTTAAATCGCTGCAAATTACGGTACACAGTAATAGTTTTGAGTTGTCCAATTGATTGTACGGATATTTCACATGAGAATTTTGAATTCAATTCTAATAAATGGGGCATTCCATGCCAAATCAACCGAGCACTCAACCCGAACATCTTAGATTTTGCTGAAACATTTATCTACTATACTCTTATACATCCTAAACGCACAAATGATTTTTCAAAAATTCTATCTGTTATAGTTTTTGAGTAAATTTTTGAAGTTTGTAAAAGTCTTTTTTTTATTTCGCGTTCAGTGTTAAAATATCTTCTAATTCTTGTTCTATGAGGCCTAGACGGTTGTTTAATAGCTCATCTTATAGAGAATTCAATGGGCTTCAATTTGATATGAAACATAAATACTTTTGTTCTTTTTTTGTTTTTTTTTTTTTTTTTTTTTAAAGAACTAAACAAATATTTCTGCAAATCTTTGGAGGATGGTGCTTTTTGAAATTTTTTTAAATTAAGATATATTTTTTATTATAGTCTGATGAGAACGTCTTACAAATTTCAGAGTGGAACTTTGATGGGATCCGCACTTATACTTTATAATATACACCAATGTTGTATGGTTGGAAGGTTTTTATTTGTAAAATCTGTACCAGATTGAGAACAAATACATCATAATATACCTAGACTAGAATACAGTATTTTTGTTTTTTAATTATAGTAAGTTAATATCATGTTCTTTTGTTATTTTTCATTTGAATTCAACAACTGTATTTCATGTGTATTGTGTATTTTAACGGTTAATTGCAGTGAAATAAGCTGAAGCACGTTAATTCTATTTGTTTTCAACAAACTACGACCCTTTCCAGTCAAAAAGTACGATGTTTTTTATTTTTTTTATTTATATTTATTTAAATTAAATTATTGTGTTTCAGATCATTTAATTTTTACTAAATTATTCAAATTATTACCATTGTTACAACATGAGTGAACCGAGTACATCCAAACCTTTTTCGGTATATTGTTGTAATCCATTGAAATAGCCCGGTCATAATTATTACAAAAAAAATTTGAGATATGTTAATAAAAATATTTTAAAGCACACTGCTAATTTACATGAAGGGAGCAAGATATGTGATAGATATCGCAAAGCCGTACTAAAGCGAGGAGAATGCTTGTATATGGACAGCTTAGGATCAGAAGAATATAATCCCGGATTACCGGATCTAAATACAATTTCAACTCCAGAAAAAATGTATGTAATTGAATCGTTTAACAAAAGTTTAGCAGCTATTGAAGAAACACCGATTAAAAGAAAACGTTTGACTGAAATAAAATACCCAGAAGAAAAAATAAAAAAAGTTGTGGAAGCTTTCCGAACGAAAGTACTAAATTTAAGTGCAGATACCACAGATTCTGAAGCTACAAAAAATTATGATAATGAAATTATCAATCAATTAAAAGAAAAGTTCAACACTACTACACACAAGGCCATTAAAATGCAAATCCTTACTACTCTTTCCAAAAGCTGGACTATAAAAAAAATTTAATCTGAATTTGACGTCTCTAACTTTACTGCTAGAAAAACAAAAAAATTATTAAATGAAAAAGATGTAATGTCATCCCCTGACCAAAAATCTGGAAGAATTTTGGACTCGGATATAGTAGCCTCAGTAAAAGATTTTTACCTAAATGATGAAGTTAGTCGTCAAATGCGTTGTGATCAGAGGATTTAAAGGCTCGGTTTGAAGACGCTTTTGAATTAAATTGCATTGATAACGTGCGTTTCAAACAATGGATGCAAATTGATAACAAATGTGTCGAAACTATTACAAAACCCACTGAAGAGTTTTTGGATGATTTGTTTCAGAGTTTGCCAAAACTTTTAAGGCATTCCTTTATATCTACTCAACAGTCTTGCTATTTACGCCACTTAAAAGAAAATCTACCTCAAAATGAATGCATTGTACTTTGTGATTTTGCTGAAAATTATTCATTTGTACTTCAAGATGCTGCACAAGGCTATCATTGGAACAATGCTCAAGCTACATTACATCCATTTGTTATATACTTTGTTGATGAGGAAAACAAGTTGAACCACCTGAGCTTAGTTATAATTTCCGATTGCATGGTGCATAATACGGTTGCTGTTCATTTATTTCAACGCCTCTTGAAGATCTTTCTGAAAGATAATCTGCGTCATACACTCGGGAAGATTCATTATTTGTCGGATGGAGCTGCTTCACAATAGAAAAACAAATCCAACTTCCTCTATCTCTGTAATCATGAGAAAGATTTTGGCATTAAGGTTAGATGGAACTTTTTTGCATAACATCATGGAAAGAATGCTGTGGTCAAAATCCAAAGTAGCTTAAGTCGAAAAAATCGATTTAGAGAAAACGTGACTTAAAGTTTTAAACAGGTTTCTGAAAAAAATGAGTTTATTTTTTCAACAAAAATTTAGACTATTAGTTTTGAAATGAGATAAAAAAGCAACTAACGTACAATATTCTTTCAAAACAAATACTTGTATTATACTATAACGAAGTTTTTTCAATTAAGATGTTTTTCCCTTTTCAAAATGTTAACCTAAATTTTATTATGTAACTTAGTATACTTTTCCAAATCGAGTAGATAAAACCAAAAACCTGTTATGTTGACTGAAGCTATTTTTCCACCTCAAAATTTTTTGAATATACTGACTTAAGAAAAAAAAACACTTAAACATTTTTGTTACATACAGAACTTTTATTGACAGAATAATCAAAAAATTATGCAATTTTCACATTTCCTCATCATGTTGTTCAGTCAGGTCTGGATGGATGAGTGGTGAATCATTCGTACGCAAGTTGTTATAAAAACTGTGAAAGCATTCACTTATTAGTGGCAGCATTTCAATCAGGTCTTTTTTCTTTTCAGAATTAATTGGAAGTTGTTCTGAATAGCACCTATATACATTTTCGATATTTATGCCATTGCAACCACGCCGTCTTATGTTGAGAGTTTTAAAAGGCTCATTTTCTTTTAGTGTTGTTATACCCTAGATGTAGGGTATATTAGTTTTGAGCGAACGTTTGCAACGCCAAGAAATAATCGTCGCAGAAAAGAAAGAACTATATATTCATGATTGGGAAGTGAAAAGAAACCGTCTTATGCATGTCCGTCTGTCTGTCTGTCTGTCTGTCTGTCTGTCTGTCTGTCTGTCTGTCTGTCTGTCTGTCTGTCTGTCTGTCTGTCTGTCTGTCCAGACGATAACTCGAGAACGCTTGTAGCTAGAGACTTGTAATTTGGTACAATAATATTTGATTAAAATTGCAAGGTCAAGTTCGAAGATGAGCAAAATCGGGCAACTCCTTCTTAGTGTTGCCATATAAGCCTGAGTCGTTTTTATACAAAAATGTTGATATAAGAATGAGTATATTTTTCTACATCTAGGGTATCACGTAATTGGTGTGACCAATTGCTTCCTTACTAGTTTTATATTGTATTTTACCAAAATCTTTAGAATACCGCAACCATTTAACGTTCTGCCAGATAAATTTTTCTTTACTTTCATCGGTTTTGCGCCAAAGAAATTGGTTTTTAGAAGCAGCGCAAAAATCAAGGATTTCACTTTGTGACATTTCTTTTACTACAAATTGTCTTTTAACACCTACTGTTGCTATGAAATTGTACCAATCTCTGGGATGGTGTATATTTGATGTAGTCCTCTTTTTTTTCCTCTCTATCAACGCATGATCCACATCACATTCCATGTGAGTGTGACCTGGCACAAGAAATTTGTGGTCAATGATGTCAATGTTATCCTGGTTGTTTAAAAATATCATAAACATAGTGGAAACAAAGCTATTTTTATTCTGCCCTGGACAAGAATCGCTGAAAAATACTACATGTTTAGTTTCTTGCGGAAGATTGTTCAAATGTTTGAAAATACAGGAAGCTATTTCGTTTCCTCCACGTTTTCCAATAGCTTCATGCCACATGTAGCAGTACGGCTGATCATTAGCACAGTCATGAACTGTGAGATTGAAAGTCCATAATTGACGTTTGTAAAATGATAATGATGATCTTAGAAAAGGAGTGGGAAGGCATTGCTGTAAATCAAAAGCAAAAACTTTATATGTTGAATCCAATTTTGCAGCACTTTTAGCTTCAGATTTGGTCTTGTACGCTAAATCTGCATCTGAATGGTGGCTATCCCACTCTTGATGTAAAAACGGCAATTCATCATAAGATGCTGTTTTTATTTTTAATTTAAGTATTTCACACTTATGACATACATCTACCTGAGGCTTTTTAAATTTTACATTCATAGAATGAAAAATTTCAGAGTATTTTGTCTGTGAAACTGGATCAATATGACACTCTTTATACAATCGATACATCAAAGATAAGGATAAATCACTGCTCAAGTACTTTTTTTCTGTATCTCTTCGGCTATAATGACTTTCATATGCCGGAAATGATGATATATGATTTTTAACGTCATTTAATTTTTGGACAGATAATTTGTTGATTGGTGTTTGAGATCCACGTTTATCCGGAACAATGACAGTTCCATTACTTTCTAATTTTTTTTTAATGATTGTCTTAAAAAATTGGTCACTTTCGCCCAGTGTAAATTTGAAACACTTTTGGCAAACAGAGAGCCTTTCGCCTCTTTTCACAAGAAAATAATAATAAGAATGTTGTCTGTTTCTCGGTGCAGTAGAACTTTTGATTTTTCTTTCGAATTTTTTATCATGAATTTCAATTAGCCCTGTTAAATGAGCCTGGCGAAGTTTGTAACTGCCCAATGCCCAATACTGATCGAAAATGTATTTCTGATCCTCTTCAGATAACTTTTCCTTACATTGTTTTCGGCATTTTTCTAAAATTTTAAATTTTCTTTCTGGTACATATTTTCCACTTTGTGTAGTATAAGACTGCCCCGTATTCCTTTTTGTCTGCCTTGATTTTTTATTTTCTTTGTCATTATTTTCTTGAGATTCAACATTTTGACCTGTATCTCTTATTTCAATTTGTGATATATCACCTTCAATTAAAGTACGCTCCAATTGACCCACAGCAAGTTCTAATTCGCTATCAGCATCAGAAACCCATTCTTCAATAGAACAGTTAGCTAGTACAAAGTCCGGATCGAGTACACTGCCATTGTCATCATCGTAAGCAAAAATTTTAAAATGTTCTCGCAGGGAACACAAATCAAAACAAAAACCATTAACAAATGAAGAATGAGTTTCATTTATAACTGGTGAACGAAAAAATGTAGAAACTGTAGGACCTGTAGGAAGTTAACTTTTTTAGAAACTAGTAATATAATAAAAATCGTTAACTAACTGTTGTTTTTGGATGATATGTCATTATTACTATTAGAAAATGTGTTGGGTTTACCACTAGGAGATTGTTTTTCAGCAAATGCAGAACGAGCCAACAATAACATTTCTTTCCCTCGACTCATACTGGGCTTCTAAAAAGTAGTACATAAATTAATAAAACTGTATAGCTGCTCTTGCAATTGTTTCACAAACAGTCAAAATCTAACACAATTTTATTGTTGTACACACACTCACTTTGCAATGATAATTGCACCTTTGCACCAATGAACCTTTTCGCTTTGACCAACGTCGCGAAACTAACTTCTGTACTACTGTGACAAGTGTAATACACGCACGAAAATAGCTTAAGTCGACATAAACTGACAACTTTTCTATTTTTAAGTTTGGAAAAACAGCTTGGGCTACTTAAGCTACTTTTCCTTGGCATTTAATCGAATGATTTCATACTGGAGTATTATCTTAAGTAGATTTATGATCGGTAAACAAGATATTTTCAAATTGAGAAATTAACTAACATAGACATAAGATGTTTTTCCTTACTTAACTGTACTGTGATTTTGCTGTTAGAATGTGGATAATTTCCCACATAAGTGGTTTTTCCAAAATAACATGCGCTGCTTCGTTCAACATCATAGGACTAAGTTAACATAAGTTATTTTTCCAAAAGTACGTATAAATCATTTTAACTTAAGCTACTTTGTTTTTTAAATATAACTATGCGACCAGTGATTGTAAGTTAACCCAGATAAGCTATAACTGAGCTCCTAAATAATCTTTTGTCAATAATATATAAAATACGAATTCAGCATATGTCGACATAAGCTGCTTTGGCTTTGGACCACAGAATGTATGTGACGGTGTAGGAGGAGCTGTAAAACGCTTAGCAGCTTTGGCCAGTCTTCGTATGGTCCACAATAAGCAAATAATGACCCCTCGCCATTTTTATGATTGGGCTGTTCACAATATAGGCAACATCAATTTCTTATATTGCACTAAAAACGATCATGAGGCAGAGGAAAATACCTTGAAGCGTAGATTTGAAAAAGCAGTGACAATAAAGGGCACTCAACAATTTCACAGTTATATTTCTGTGAACGAGACTAGAATCTTAGTGAAAAACTACTCACAAAAAGGTGGTGCAAAGGAAAATCACAGAAATATGTGAAAAGGTTAGCGTTTCTTCATTATTTAATTACATATTATGAATGTTATATTACAGCTCCTAATCGCAGAAATGGCGGGTGAAGTTCTCACATCGGATAGTGATGATGCTGATGATGATGAGGATAAAACTTCAGAGTGACGAAGCTCAAGAAACCCGGGGACAGGATTTGTGGAGGTTCAAGAGGAATCACACGAGGAAAACGTCTAGGTTGAATTCTAAAATTGATCTTTGAAAAAAATTACTAATTTCTTCAGATGCGTATTTGAAATCTGTGGGTGCAAGAAAATGGTCTGGTAAGCACATTATTGATTATGAACTCCGTCAATTAATTATTAGATTCACCAAATTTTAATGAAGAATATTTGCAGAATATTGATGACGAGCAGGTTCTAGACTATAATGTATATACCTAAACTTTTATGTAAATAAAAAACATTTATTTAAATCTCAGTTTTTTTTTATCATTTTTTGACACTGAAAGTTTTTGTTCAGAAATTGACTCTGAAATAATTTTATTCCATATACTTGCACACAGAAGATTGGTAATGGTTTCAGATTTTTATTAAATTCGTAGAATAGACTTGAAAATTTGAAAACAGTATAAAATAGGGGTCATTCCATGCCAATTCAACCAAATTTTTTCCGTTCATCTCTCCGATTTCGTTCAAATTTGGTACAAATGTTCAATGTCAAAAAAAAAAAAAAATACATATCTCGTCATTTTTTTGTGGACGATTTTTTTTAGAGTTATGAGCAAAAACTTTTTTTGAAATTAAAAAAATTTCTAGTGGTTTTACGTTGGTTTTTGTGCTATAACTACCCCAATGTGCAACCGATTGTAATGGTAACCGGTCTCATTCACTTCAGCAGGAATCAGGAAACCCGTTAAAATTAACAATTTTTTTTTATTTATTTATTTTTTTTTTTTTAACAAAAATTCAACATTGAATTCTGCTGTTGTCGCCAGCTCGATTTTCTAGTTCAAGGTGCACGCGCATAGATTGTCGAACACGCTTCCCTTCAAAAATATGCCAGCAGCGTCATAATGCGGCGAAGGCAGAACAAGGGCATCTGGGGGCCTATTCTCGAAATCACTCGTAACTTTACGCATACGTAACTTTTCGAGTACTTTCTTTCGAATGGTTTATGTCAGACGTATTCTCGAAATCACTCGAATATTTTTTCACCATTCGAATAGAATTGCGAGCGTGGTGAAATTGTTAAACGTCAAAACTGGTTTTCATAAAATCTCAAAAATTTTTTCGTTAAAGCAGTAGCGGCTGTTTCAAGTGCACTGGCTTTTCTCTCCTCTGTTGCTGCAATTCTCAGAAGCGCTTTTAATTTTTCTTCAAGGAGCTCAGATTTTTTCACAATAACTCTTTTTCAAAGTTAATTTAGCTTCTGATGCTTCAGTAATTTTGTTTGCCGTCTCAAGTGAAGCTTGGCGTATTACGCCGATAATTCTTGGACGCATCAAATTTGCCAATTTTTAAATTTGGATGCACGTCTAAAAAATTTATTAAAACTTTTCCGCAGCCAACATATTCGCACCGCCATTTTTAACGTCAAATGACACTTACGAATGCAAATAGTCAAAAACACGAACAGGATTAAGTCGCACCAACTCAACCGACCGTTTATGTATATCTTGCCATGCACTGATTTCTCCCCACTTACCTGCTCTATTTCGATATTTCTAATTGTAAGATTCCTAGCAAGTTGATATTTCCCTTGAGAAGGATCATAAATACTTCTCAGGGATACTTCTAAGAAGCCTATTAGTAAACTACTTGCCTACTTTGGATTTCCCAAAGATCACAAAAAAAACCGCACTGCAAAGTTTATGACCAATTGACCACCTGGTAACTTTGTATGTAACTCAAGGTCACGTAAAAACCTAATTACTTTCGGATAAGGGTAGTTTTTTCCCTGTTTAGTTCATTCCAATATTATAACACAAACAAAAATATTAGGGGAGCGGCGTACAATGTGGCGCAGAGCCTTTTTGGGTATTATAGCAATTGGTAGATGAAATGTGTTCAGTGTCATAAGTGCGTTAGTTAGTAACCCAACTTTGTCTAAGTAATAGGTGCAACCAAGCGCGCATTTAATAGGTCTTGTGAAAAAAATGAAAAAAACCCATTTTTCAAGTTTTTTTAAAAAAATTTCATTCCTTCACAACATCTAGTATTTTTAAGACATTTATGAAAACTTTATATGCAAAGACTCACTGTGATATCCTCTTTTAAGCATCATAATTGATTTTGGATTATCTTCAATTTTTCTTATAACTTCCATCATTTTTCAAAATAACAGAAAAATTCTAATGTGGCGCACGCTGTTCGTACAAAGTGGCGCATTAATTAGGTTTGTTCAATGACAAGGATGGTATGGTTTTTAAATGTTTTATTGCCCCTTTAGCTACGACATATATTGTCCTTCCTTCTAGTGCCGAGGAAAACCTGAAAAAGCACTTGGAATGTGCTAATATATCCACTGGTTCCTATATTTGCATTTAATGCGATTTCGACTATGATGATTAAGCCGATCAAAAATTTTAAATTTTTTCACATACTTAACCTATTATTCTAATAAATTTTTGAAAAGTATCGAATATCTATTGTATTTACTTTATTTTTCCACGCAGATGTTACACTTTTAATAATGCGCCACATTGTACGCATGTGCGTGCAATGTGGCGCAAAGAGGTTCCTGCAGTTTTTGAGCTATATCTCCGAAAATATCTACAACTGAATAATGATTGCTTCTGTAATAACAAAGCTTAGTAAATTTCCTTTCAACTCATGCCTTCACTCCTGATCTAAACCTCCTTTAAATATCCTTAAGAGCTCTAAACTCAAAACTATAGGCACATTGTACGCCGCTCCCCTACAAATATGACCATCAGTACCAACGTGTGGTTCAACACACGCCACAATTCACTGTTACCTGGCGGCAAGTTAGTGTTAGGGTAATCGCATAGTGAAGCGGTAGTGGTAGAGGTAGAGGTGGAGGTAGAGGTGAAGGTAGAGGTAGTGGTAGAGGCAGTATCGCATAGTGAGGAGGCTTAGCGTGCTGCTTTCCCACGCCTTTAGAGCCAGTCTCCCATTTTGTTGCCGGTAGAAAGGTTGTGGTTCCTTTTACAATGTTAAGCGACAGTAGTGATGATAGTGACGACATGTCGTCAGCGTGTAAATGGTGGCTGATCGGTACTTTAAGTAATCGCAAATTCGGTGTTCATCCTATAAATCGAGTGCGACAAGATCTTGGAGAATATCACCATCTGTTTTTGGAACTAAAAGAATACCCAGACAAATTTCATGAATACATGAGGATGTCACCTGAAACGTTTTCGTACATTTGCGCCAACGTGTCCCCAAAGCTGGAAAATTGCACAAAGTACTGCAACCTTCATATCAACCCTATCTATGCGCTGAAGAGCAGCTTGTAATAACAATAAGGTAGGATTAATTAATGATTCAGTTTAAACAATTTATTATTCATATCATAATTAAACAATCCATCAATTTGTTATTGAATGCTAACAGTTTCATATTCTTTGTTAAGTGTTAACCGATAGAATTTGCAGTTCAAGGTGAAACCCCAGAACTGCCAAGGTTTTTAAATATAAAATTATCAAATACTTTTAAATTATTTGATAACCGAAAATTAGGATAATAGCAAAACTTGACTTTGAACTGTCAGCCCCAGTAATTTTGACTCGAAATTGTTATAATATTTAGAATTTCACAAACACTACTGTAGAGGACATGTAATAAAAAAAACAAGTTGAATTCGTACAAAAACTAATTTTATTTATTACAGAAAATACGATATTGCAAATAACATTATTTCATTAAGGGAAAAGGGGAAACCTGTTTACTTGTTGAAACTTAGTTAAATGTGAGTATAGTTATCCATGTAATCCTCAATATCTTGTGATGCTAGTGGAGTCTGTGTACGGGAGTTGGTTTCAGTGTGAGGATAGGACTGATGACTGTCATACCGATAAGTCATTGCAGAGCTTGAGGTACTGTTCATGTATGATGGTTCATATTCCGGTGGATAAGCCATATTGAATAATAACTCTTGAACTTTCATTCTGAATATCATTTTTTTTCTAGAGTCCAACGTTTTTACATGTGGTAGTAGGGAGTTGAAAAACCCCACATCCTCATCATTCTTGTTTTTTTCATCTGTCTTGTTCATTTTTAGTTTAAGTTTTTCCTTTTCCAGATTTACTAATTCCTGGCCAATTTTAGCTTGAGTTGTCATCCTTTTTTTAAACCCTGTCCTGGTATACTCCTCCGTAGTTCTCTTAACTGTTGTAAATCTAGGTCCAAGCGGAGGATTGTTGCTTCTACTTTGGTTGGTTGCTGCGCTCGGAATGTTTATTTCTGTAAGGTCAGTATCCAATGGTGAATCATTATTTACAGACGGACTATCGATCTGTTCCTCAACTGAACCGTCCATCAGTTCCACGTCTTTATTGACGTCCACGTTAGCGTCGTCAGACAAAACTGTCAAGTTTCCCGTTGATCGCCTCGGTACGAATTGGTCGCGGAGAAACAGCATAGCATCAAAAAATTTCCAAGATGATGTTGATTCTGGAGCTGCATCTCCGAACCTTGGAGTTTTATTAAATTGCTTCCGAAACTCATCTCGCAGGTTTTTCCAAACCACCTTCACTTCCTTTTCTGAAAGAGAAAAGAAGCAGTATACAATCAGTTTGGGGGGTAGGCTATAATTGGTACATATACAGTATGTAGGGACGTAGGACACTTTAAGAAAAGATGATTTGTTTAATAAAAAAACGTTAATACTAAGTCCTATCTCTACAATTTACTACTTCGAATTTTCCTACAACTCGGGTTGAAAGTTAAGCGGAGACTGCCTGCTCTGCAATCGTGCGGGCAGATCATACGGAACCAATTCCCGTTTCGATTTTATCAGAATGTTCGAAGAATCTGTGCTGGCGATACATTTACAAACGGTTAATTTGTTCGACAGTAATTAATAGAATAAAATTTTCGAATTAACAATTTGAGAGAACATTGCGATTTCATGAACAATCCAAAAATAATTTTTTGACCAAAACAATTGAGATTGCAAATTCGAAATAAATTCTAATTCATTCTAATGTTTAATCCCCTACAGTACTCCCCCGCTAATTACAGACCCGGGTAGATTTTGAAATCCTCGCAGTTTTTACTCTACGTCTACCCGTGGTCGATTTGATGTTTCTAGTTTTTTTGGACTCAGCTCCATTGCTGTTGCTGGTCGAGGTTCCTGGATCCACATCCGGTGCTAGGAATGCTGGTTTAAGACGATCAATAGATACAGTTGTAAGCCTGTTGTTCACCCGTAGCTGAAATGTTTTTTTGTATCGACGAACAACCTCGAAAGGACGAAGGTGAAGGTGATATGCTGTCCCTTCTCAGGAAAACATGGGTGCAATCCTTCATATTTTTGTGTACGAATGTACTAGGTGTCGAGTGATACGCTGTACTTGTTGGTTTCATCTTGGATACCGTTTCTCATAGGCACTTAAGGAGGTCATATGTTGAAGGTTGCTGCTTATCGACAGTGAAAAATTCGCCTGGGATTCGTAGCTGGGTGCCGTAGACGAGCTCTGCGGGAGATGTTTTTAAATCTTCTTTGACACACAGTCTAAGTCCAAGTAAAATTAGAGGTAAATTATCCAGCCATCTATCTTTATCACTAGCTAGTATTGCAGCTTTGAGCGTCCTATGCCAGCGTTCCACTAACCCATTCGCCTGTGGGTGGTATGGTGTCGTTCGTATATGTTTTGAACCTAGCCAACGTAGTAATTCCCTCATCAAACGGGACTCAAATTGGCGACCTTGATCCGTTGTTATTATTTGTGGGACGCCGAACCTTGCAATCCATCCAGAGAGGATTGCTCTTGCAACAGTTTCTGCTGACATATCCGGTACAGGTATAGCTTCTGGCCATCTAGATAAACGATCAATAATTGTGACGCAATATCGCTGATTGTTCATGAGAGGTAAGGGGCCAACTATGTCAATATTGATGTGGTCGAAGCGTTGGTCAGGTGGCTTGTATGGCATCAGCTGTGTCTTGTTGTGGCGAACTACCTTTGGCAATCCTGGCATGTCTTTACAAAGGATGCACAATCTTTTTTGATGTTAGGCCAGATGTAGCGATCGGTTACCAATTTTGCCGTTGCACGAATGCCTGCGTGTGAAAGTTGATGAGCGCTCATTAGGACTGCGTTTCTGAGGCGTTTGGTGATGAAAGGTCGGATTTTATCGCCTGAAGTATCACAGTGTAACATCTTTTTACTTCCAGGTATCGGTAGTTGTTTGAGATGTAGCGATGAGTGATCGTCCTTGATTAGATTTTGCAGCTCCTCATCGGTTTCCTGATCATCAGCAATGCGGTCGTAATTGACTACTTGAACTGCATTTATTCGCGACAACAAGTCTGCGGTTGCATTCTGTTTACCTGGTATGTGTCGTATATCCGTGCTGAATTGGCTAATGAAGTCTAGATGCCGTACTTGACGAGGGGATGCCTTGTCTAATTTTTGCTTAAAGGCAAACGTTAGTGGTTTGTGATCGGTGTAGATGCGGTATCATCTACCTTCGATCATAAATTGAAAATGCTTAACGGCTGAATACATAGCGAGCAACTCGCGATCATAAGTGCTATACCTTTTTTGGGTGTCCGTAAGTTTTTTTGAAAAAAATCCTAGTGGTTCATAACCCGTCTCTGTAATTTGATGTAGTACAGCTCCCATTGCGTAGTCTGATGCGTCGATGCTGATCGAAAGCTCTGCGTTGGGTTTTGGATACGCTAGTATTGTTGCATTAGATAGCTGTGATTTGCAGTTCTCAAAAGCCTTTTCCGTTTCTACCGTCCAGTTTAAGGGTGTTTTATCGTTTTTCCTGTTGCCATTTATCATCTGTTGAAGCTGCATTTGTGATGTCACTGCCTGCGGTATAAATTTGCGATAGAAGTTTATCATTGCTAAGAACGTTTTTAAATCTTTAGCAATTGTTGGTTTTTTAAACCTGTTAATCGAATCTACTTTTTGCGGAAGTGTTTTGATCGTCCACCGACGCTATCAAGATGTCATCCAGGTACGGAAACACAAAATCCTAGTCCAGCAGTCACTTCGTCGATGAATCTTTGGAACGTCTGAGCAGCGTTGCATAATCCAAAGGTCATACAAGGAAACTCAAAAAGGCCAAACAGAGTGATAACGGCAGTTTTGTCGATGTCCTCCGTTGCAACTGGGATTTGATTAAAAGCTCTCACTAAATCGACTTTTGAAAATATTCTCTTACCGTGCAGCAAAGCGCTGCAGTCTTTAATACTGCGAGGAACACAGTAATCCACATCTGTATGTTCCCACAATACTAATAACTGTGCATTTTATCATTTAGGTCAACGTTGCCGCCCATAAACTTATTATAATACTCAACAATTAGCTTGGGGTTTTGCTGCTTTTGGACGTTGTTGTAACAAGTCCTCCATCCAAATAACTTGAATTGGAAAGCACCTCCCGTCGATCTTTCTTTTAATTTTATTTAATTAACCAAGCTTAATACAAGTTAAACAATAACAAAAACTATAACAAAACTTAACAAGTAAATAAACAAAGGCTGCTAAAAGGGACTAACTAAGGTGCTCTGAAAGTGTAACAATTTTATTATTTTCAACGACATGTTTTACATTATTACTTCTCTTGTAATGCTGCTGAAGGCTTTCACCAAGCAACTCCTCTGTGCACCGCATGCAACGATTCCAACGAAATTCCGTCTCGTGGATGCTTCGGTGGTCACGTAAACTGTAAAACAAAAATTAACTAATTTGTTAAAAAGTTCTTCAACTTCTAATAATAATAATACTTACCCGTGTCTGGTGAAAAACTCCACCTCGCACAATGTGCACCGCACTGCGCACTCCACTCCTAGCCACGCATGCATTTGCTTTTGGTGCTTTGTCACATTCTCTCTATACTCACTGGCATAATCGCACTTATCGTAATTAAAATTTGTCCGCCTGTGCATCTCGGCGTTATGCCTACTCCACCATTTCTTCAATCCGTCCGCTTCGTCTACCGGCACATAAGCATTGCACTTTTTGCAAAAAGCAACTTTGTGCTGTCGTTGTTCGTGATATCTAATTTGGAAGTTCAATATTAAAATATACTTTTAAAAAAAAATTACCTTAAACCTTACCTTAACCTCTGATTTGATGCATATTGTTTGGGGCATAGAATGTTGAGGTCCTTGAGGGAGCCGCGAGGGAGGACCTAACTTCCTGTGTGGGTGGCACTATGACAGTGTTTTGCAACACTGTTGCAGCTTGTACTTCCTGGGGAAAACAAATCTCACATAATTGAACCTAATTTAGCGCACATTTGTACTTACCGCGTCCACCCACTTGGTGCCATCCCATCCCAGGCATGGTATACCATGCAAAACGGCGCCGTCGCTGGTGATCATCGTTGGTTCCATTTGAAATCTGTTAGAATAAAGCAACAAAGTATTTTATGTTTTTAATTTATCCCTGATATCACAATAGATATCCTTAAATTTGTTTTGTTTTATTTTTATTATAAATAACTTACATTAATTGAATTCTTTCACAGTTCTATTAGAACACAGTTAATAAATAACAAACAATAACATTCAAGCGCTGAACAAAAATGACATAAATTTTCCGTTATGCATTTATTAATTGAACATAATTCTGGCTGAATAATCAGAATCAATAGCTGAACATAAATATTTTTTCACCATTCGAATAGAATTGCGAGCGTGGTGAAATTGTTAAACGTCAAAACTGGTTTTCATGAAATCTCAAAAATCATTTCGTTTATACTTTGAGCTGTTTATCGTGAATTGTAAATAATAGAAAAAGAACGCGAGAAATTTCATGGCCTTTTTGAAGCTGATAGAACTGAAGAAAGTATACCTTCTACTAACTTAAACCCTTTGCTTGCTGAAGGAAGAAGAATTCGTGCGTCAATAGTGAAGAAACCCCACTTCTATTAAAATGAATTTTATTCTTGTGTTTTTTGTGTGCATGGATTTTTAATTTTAAAGACAAATGTACCTACATATTTTTATAATTTTTGTTATAGTAAATATAAAATCTTATAATCTATCGTTTTTTCTAATCTTAAATATATATATTTACACTGTAAATATCTCAATCGCAGAATTTGGTGGTCAAATTCGTTAAAGCAGTAGCGGCTGTTTCAAGTGCACTGGCTTTTCTCTCCTCTGTTGCTGCAATTCTCAGAAGCGCTTTTAATTTTTCTTCAAGGAGCTCAGATTTTTTCACAATAACTTTTTTTCAAAGTAATTTTGTTTGCCGTCTCAAGTAAAGCTTGGCGTATTACGCCGATAATTCTTGGACGCATCAAATTTGCCAATTTTTATATTTGAATGCACGTCTAAAAAATTTATTAAAACTTTTGCGCAGCCGACATATTCGCACCTTTTTTTTTTCTTAATTATAATACCATTTTTGACAAATTAATTAAATTTCTTTTAAATTCTTCACAAAATCACAAAATTCACTCACAAAAATTACCCCGCGAAAAATTTTGTTAACGTCAAATGACACTTACGAATGCAAATACCCATTCGTATCTTTTCGAATGATTTTCATTCGAATGTTTACGTATACGAATCATACGAATCTCGAGAATACACCATACATCAAAACCATTCGTAAATGGTGAGTTTACGTATTCGTAAAGTTACGAGTGATTTAGAGAATAGGCCCCCTGTTCTAAGAAATTGGATGGACGGTACTTATTTTACAGTCATGATTGAAATTTAATGGTGTTCTTGGAATCACGGCAATATCCGTTTCAGCTGCGCATAGGTGCAATAAACCATGCAAATGAGATATCCCAGCCATTTGTTGCTATCTTGAGTTCCGTGTTGTATTTTTCCTAAGAAAATAGAAGTTACTCATCCAGGAGGCGGGGTCGAGTTACAAGAAGTAGAAGGGAGGGTTCACGATCAAGACGAGAATAACTTCATATTCGGGTTAAAATCATTGTATTTTACTCTGTTCTACTGTGCAAATCGTTACTTGAAAAGAGTTTGTTAAATGTCGGCTAGTACATCTCGTTGCTCTATAGGGTCGTCTTTAAGTCGGTCGGCCAGTGAATGTTCTTTTAAGGATATAAATAGTTTTTCCACAAATGAGCGTTATTTGTTGAAAATTCGAAGAGGTGTTGCCGACATCAAGACATGCTGGCTTCGTTTTCTTCGTCGCAAAAATCTTGTTAGTACAGGAGATATAGGCAAAAAATCTGTGTTAGGTGGAACTAATTCCCACAAAGACGAAGTATGATTTTTTTGGTTGTTTCATGGTATGTGTTTAACATACTAAAAGTCTAGAAAAATCTGATTACGCAAAATGCTTTTTTTTTGCCGCCATATTGGCAAATTTTGAAAATTTTTGAAAAAAATTGTAAAAAGTGGTGTGTAGTATCAAATTAAAGGAAATTTTGTGCTGCTAAAGAATATGTCATTTTTTTACATCTACGAATAATAAACAAAATGGTGGACGAAAAACTGACAGCTTACGCAGTATTGAAAATTACATGTTTTTATCAATCAAAATGAATTTCATAATGCAAATCCATATTTATTTTTTCTATACGTTTCTTATATTATTATTATATTTTTAAATATAACCGTACTGCTAACTACACACTTTCGTCGTTTTAATCGATCTTTTAATCATTATTTCATTTTATTTTCGGATTAAGCGGTGAACACAATTGGACGTTCGGCTTGGCCGACTTTCGAAACGTCCGACTTCGGGAACTTTCTGAAATTGTGCCTAACACAATACAACTTTTCGAACTTTTGCCAGTCTCATTCCTTTTTTATGGAATTTCCGGTATTCACGGCTTTTGATATTGAAAATATATTTTTCCTTGATTAGAGATATTCAATTTTCTTCAAATGAAATTTTCAAACTTTTATTCTTTTATTATTTCAAAATGGACCAAACAAACGTAAACTCTTCAGCTGACTGTCAAACAAAAAATAAGTATCAAAAGTCGAAAAAGTTCGGCTCCAGTAGAAAGTAGACCAACTCAGAACTTGGCCGACTTGGCCGACTCAGCAGACTTTGCCTTTGTGTTAGGCACAACTCTAGCACGTATGTTTTACTCGAACTGTCAACAGTCGGCCAAGCCGAACGTCGTATTGTGTTTACCGCTTTACACTGCGCGTGTTTTGAAATGGATCTTTTGCAGATTGCACTGCCTTTCTTTCAAAAATCTCTTCCAACACAATGTGAATATCAAGAATAGAATTTCATAGTATAGTGGAAATGGTGAAATGGAAAAGCAATTTAAGTTTTTGAAATTTGAAAAATAAAACAATTTTAAAAAATATGAAGTGTAATTTTTCATTTTAAACGAATATTTAAATTTGCAATATCGCACTAAGGAAGTGATTCGTAAAGTCTGTGAATTAATGTGACTACTCGAGCAAAGCTATTAGACTGCTATCTAGACACACTGAAGTTCTTTTAAAATTGGCAAGTGACTTCTTCAAGTTATTACGTCTTAAAGGATTGAAAATGGCAGAAAGGAAGTGCATCTTATGTTCTGACAGTGAAACTAATACTTTAAATTTTGGTAATTTAACTACAAAAGGTGGACAAGGTATCATCAGTGCAAGTAAAATTCGAGGAGACAACATTCATGAGTTATTAGAAGCATTGCCTGATAACCCCGTGACTGTCCATGTGAAATGTCGCCGGCTGTACACTAATCCTAATAATATCAAGAGTAGTGTAAAATTGAAATTGGATACTCAGGATGAAGAACAAGGCAGCTGCAATAGGGTATTACGGTCAGATATATCAACGTTTAGGTTTAAACAACACTGTTTGTTTTGTGGTCGCTTTATAATGACAGTGAAAAAGGAGTTAAATCTGGTGTTATACAAGTCCGTACAGTATGTTTCAAAATTCGGTTATGAAGGAGTGTAATTTAAGAAATGATGTGTAGTCAGCAAATGTCCAGTCACGATTTTTACCAGTTAACGATTTACCAGCAGCAGATGCCATTTATCATCACTCATCAGGCAAGCAGCGTAAATTTTCGAAAAGGCGACCCGATCCCAAAGATGTACCAACATGATTTTCAAGGCGAATTAAGTTGCAAGTCTCTTGGTCTACCAGTGCTAAAAAATAAACACGACGCCTTTTTGGATGTATGCCAGTTCCACCTTCTCAGATGTTCTCTCCTTATCCACTTATCAATCAAGTTCTTTACCATACCCACTCCAATAGCAGTATACGGTTCCGGACCTTCAAATTCACTGGCCGCCCCTTGCTTGGCTAGGAGATCAGCCCGCTCATTTCCTTCTATCCCGGAGTGCCCTCTGACCCAACATAACAGCACCTCATTATGCGAAGCACACCGGTTGAGTTTCCAGACCTCCTCCAGTGCAAGAAAAGACTTAACATCCGTTCGATCAAGGCATCTAATCACCGCCTGGTTGTACAGCGCTATGAGGATTCTCTTTCCTCGCACTCGACTGTCCAGAAGGTAATTCAGCGCCCAGATCACGGCAATCAACTCTGCCTGATAGACCGAAGTGCATCTCCCTAGGCTGACGGACTGAGCAACATCCATGTCCATTGAGTAGATGCCTGCCCCCGCTCTGCCACTCGTCAACGATCCATCGCTAAAATTACAAATGTTACCAGCCGCATCCTCCGGAAGCGTGCCGTCACCAATCAGGGTCCGGTGAAACCTTTCGATAATCCTAACCCTTCTAATGTTCTCCATAGGCATTCCAAGCTGCCTGATCCCCCTTACGAGATCGAGAACCTTCCGATGACTGTATGGAGTTCCAGTTCGACACCACGTGCCTTCACTGTCCAATCTCTCTGCCGTCTCCACTGCTTTCTTTGTAATAAACAAATCCAGCGGGAGCATTCCTACTATTAATTCGAGTGCAGCAGTGGGTGTCGTTCGAAAAGCTCCCCAAATTCCAACACACGCCATTCTCTGTAGACCATCTAACCTACGCCTTCCAGTTGTCTGGCTTGCCTTAGGCCACCAGACTGCTGCAGCATAGCCTCATAGGTTATAATTGGTCTGATCATCATCGTGTATATCCAATGTATTGACCTCGGCGAGATGCTCCACCGTAGACCACACACCTTGCAACACTGATGTAACGCCGTTTTCGCCTTGCGTACCTTCTCGTCCACATGGCGCACCCAATTCAATTGTGCATCGAGGAATACTCCCTGATATTTGACTTCCTTGGACACTTGGGCAGGTCAACCGAAAAGCAATAACGTCTCGAATTCCAGCCCCTTCCTCTTCCTTGTGAAGATGATGAGCTCCGTCTTCCGCGCATTGACGGTTAGGCCCTGTTCAGAACACCAACGCTCAACCACCCATACGGAATCCCTCATGATGTCTGAAGTGACACTCATGAACCTGCTTCTAACCATCAATGCTATGTCATCAGCATAGTCGATGACCTCGATTCTTCTCTCCTCCAAACTCCTGAGTAGGGAGTTTACCGTAATGTTCCACAGGAGCGGAGAAAGCACTCCCCCCTGAGAACACCCCTTGGTGACTCCTTCCTCTCAGACATGACATCTCCGGAGCGAATCCATACCGCCCTGTTTTTTAGCATCTGATCAACCCATCTTATAATAAGAGGGTCAGCCTTCCGTTTCCAGAGGGCCTTGCGAAGCTTAAGCTGTCAGTTTTTCGTCCACCATTTTGTTTATTATCCGTATTTTGTGAAAAAAATGACATATTCTTTATCAGCACAAAATTTCCTTCAATTTGATACTACACATCACTTTTTACAATTTTTTTTTTTTAATTTTCAAAATTTTCCAATATGGCGGCCAAAACACGCACTTTGCATAATCAGATTTTTCTAGACTTTTAGTATGTCAAACACATACCATTAAACAACCAAAAAAATAATACTTCGTCTTTGTAGGAATTAGTTCCACCCTAAACCCTATATCTCCTGTACTATGTCGCTATCCGTTACAACGTCACAAAAAAGTGGTGCGCAAGGCTCTTCAAAGTGTTTCCGAAGAGTTTCATCTGCGTTGCCGCAAGAAGTTTCCGTCGCTTGCGTCAGGACACAAGTTATGTGCTACGTGTTGTAAAACTTAGTTATTGAAAAGTGGCAAGAGGAAGAAGAAGAATCCGTGTCCGGTACCAGCGAGAGTATAGCGTCTTCATCAACTCCTGTCACGGTTGGACATTTGAATGAGGCTTTGGCATGCGTTGGCGAATCACCAATGCAACTTCAAAAGCTGAGATACGTCTGCGCTGCTTCAGCAAAAATTAAGAAAGTGCAAACAGCGTTTCGCAGAAGTTTTAGAATGGTGTTGTCACAGAGTCCAGAATCTTCAGGAAGCGACGAAAGTCTTATTGACTACACGAGTGCGGAAAAAGAAATGTTGTCTCAGCTTAAAGCCAAACTGGACTCGTGTGATTCTTTCAACGACAAACTATCGCTATCTGTTGTGCCAAAATCGTGGACTGTAAAGAAGATTCAGGACTATTTTGGCGTATCAAATTATATGGTACGCAAAAGTAAAATTTTGGTAGCAGAAAAACGAATTATAACGAGTCCAAATCGAAAACCTGGACGCCCATTATCACAGGATGTCGTTAACAAAATTCTGGACATTTATAAAAGTGAAGACATTACTAGAGAAATGGCCGGTGCTAAGGACTATGTGAGTGTGCGGGAAAATGGTGAGCGAGTGAAATATCAAAAAAGACTAGTACTCGGAAATTTGAAGGAGATATACGAAACATTGAATACTCGACATTCCAATTTAAAAGGGCGATTCTCAAAATTTGCGGATTTGAGGCCTAAGAATTGTGTTTTGGCGGGCGCTACGGGCACCCGCAGTGTATGCGTGTGCATGATACACCAAAACCTTAAACTGACGTTTGAAGGAGCCATTAAAAACGTACGTTCTGGAGTCGTAAGAGAACCTGCCCTCCAAACCTACAGAGATTGTCTTCAGCTAGTCACGTGTGCAAGTCCAACGCAGAACTGCTTTTTTAACGAATGCGACGAATATCCTGGTGTTCAACTGCTACTTGAACATATTGAAGCGATGTTCGATGATGACTTCGTTGAGAGGGTTAAGTACAAGCAGTGGCTGACTGTGGATCGGTGCTATCTGGAAACAGTCGAAAAGAGTGTGGAAGACTTTTTGGATTGAAATGGTGCTGAAAGATCTTCAGCACGACTTCATTTCCAAAAAACAGGCCGAGTTTTTAAGAAATTCCAAAGAAAACTTAGCTTTGGATACTGTAATCATAATTGCTGATTTCTCCGAAAACTACAGCTTCGTCCTACAGGATGCTGCAACACTGGCAGCCCCCTAATCAAGCTGTCACCATATTCACCTCGCCCTCTTGTCAGCTAGCCTCCGACGAGTGCGCACGGAACTGGGAGTTGCTCCGCATTAATTAGTATCATTAAGTTTTTGAATTATTAATCATGTTATATTTTAGCAATAAAGAATAAATATCAAGTTACGATACAACAAAGGTGTACATTGGAATAATGTTCAAGCTACCGTTCGTTCATTCGTTGGCTACTACTTTCAGAAGAATCCTTATGGCAGTACCAGTGTCTGTTATTTGAATATCGTGATAGTTTTAGATTGCTTAGAGCACGTCACAGCAGCCGTGTACACATTTCAAGGGCGTTTAATCACATTCCTGAAGAAAAAGGTACGTACACGATTTAAGTCGCTTTCAACTGAACCAAATATGTTGAAATCTACTCACAAATATCTACCAAATGATCTCCGTTTTCAATCTTCCTAAACTTGTTTCTTACTGTTGTGTTTGCAAACAACGTAAATAAAAACTGCGAAAAACGTCAATAGGCAAACACAACATTTCCCACCAAACACAGCTGAGAACGAAATTTCCCATACCTCAAAAATCCCTTCAAACAAATATCCCAGAAGAAAATTCTAGACAGAACATTCTAGAACCCTGCACTGCTATAAAAGCCGAGACGCAGTGCAGGGAAAACAGATCCATTCGATCCCCAGTAGAGAACTGATCTACTGCATTTTCAGAGCATTGATCTGAAATTGAAAAAGACCCTCAAAGTTCTGATTTGAGGCAAAAACAAACAAACAGAGTGGTGATCTGTTTCAAACCTATCCTCCTCAGAGTACTGATCTGAGAAACTTAAACTCAGAGTGGTGATCTGAGCTAAAAATCCTCCGACAGAGTGTTGATCTGTCATTCCAAATTCCACTCAGAGTGTTGATCTGAGGTCGAAATATCTAATACCCAAACCACAGACAGCACCATATCAAACAGCAAAATAATTTACACGTCGAAATCTACTTTCAGAACTGATAACACATTAAATAACACAAACAACAAAAAACAACAATCAACATCACGGGTTCATCATTAAAGAATCCACAAATACTGTTACGGCGGTTGAGAACCGTAGCATTAAATTAAAAAATTCAGAAATGCAATAGTAATGGAGTGACGGAACAACGAAATTAACTTCAAGAACGAAGAACGCAATTTTAATGAATTTAACTGTTGCCCCGATGTTTCCTGTAAAAGGTGAAGGATCAGATTGTTGGCTTAAAACACTTGCTTTAATTTATGTTCAAAACAAAATAATAATTTATTCAATCAAATAATACTTAAAAGGAAATATAAAAAAAGAAAAAAATTATATAAACAAATGAAGAAAATAATAAAATTCAAGAAAAATAAATAATAATTCAAGCAAACAATTCAAATAAATAATTCAAGCAAAAGAAGAAAGGAAAGAAAATATATATTTCAATAAATTAAAATTCTGCAACTCAAAGTAAATAATTGGCGTATTTTGACTGCCGCTGCAGCACTCCTGACTGCCGTTGGTACTGTATCTCTGAAAAGGAGATGCCGTTAGTGTCGCGAAACCCTGTACACAAATTGAAGTGGTGGACACCGACTTCAAACAATTTGAATAATTCCTATGAAATAAATGAGAATAGAAGGAACAAGATGGTGTAAACCGACCTTGTTGTGGATGGGGAATTCGTTCGGTGTAAACCAGAACTGAGGAATTAAGATCGGTGTATACCTGATCTTAGAGGCGCGTACTCGGTGGAAACCTGAGCAAAAACCTAGTTTCTATTAGCTCCGCTTGTGAATTTATACAAATTCGGAGCTGGGATCAACCGTTCGTTTGTGGTGGGGATGAATTTTATCCCAACGAACTGCGTGGACGATTTGTGGGGATCGAGCGTGGAACGTATTTTAGGTCATTTTTGGAGCGAGTTACTTGAATGATTGTGACTGATAATATGACAGTCACATGTTTTGTGGATGACAGGAGGATCGATTGTTTTTGATTGTTGGGTCTTTGGAGGATGTGTTTCTTTATTTATGTCGCGCTGCGACATCCTCCCCCCTCTTTAAGGTGTATTTACCATTTTCTTTTTAGGTTGAACCATATGAGTTTGGTTCCGGCAATTTTTAAACGGATTTTTCCCCCGTGGCTGAGGAAAACGGTGAACCGGTGCCGCTTTGTTGATCGTATGAGAGTGTAGGGGATCTGCTGCAGCTCCCGGTATGTGATCTTAAAAAGGGTTCCATCCTTTGTCACCATGTCGTAGGGTTTGTCTTCGAGGCGTTTCGGAGGAGGAAGCGCTGGATCCAACAAGGTACACAGTTCGTCCACGGTGTTGATTGTGTCCTGCACGTGCGGGGGTGACCTTTCCTGGCCCTTCCGGTCGGTTGATCGTGTCGCCTGGGTTTCGTTGTGTGCTGATGTTGGTTCGTGTGGTGTGACAATTTGTGGGCAGGGTGATGGTGGTTGGTCAAACTCGAACAAGTCTTCTATGTCGCGTCCAGGCGTTGGCGGTGGAGACTTATTTCCCCAGTCTTCAAATTCGAAGATGTCTAAAATGTCGTCCATTTTCTCGGGTTTTCTAATCTTAAGAAAAAAAAAGAGGTTAAATTACATGCAATAATTACCAGAAAATACAAGACGGCACAAGACAATCACTGGGTTTCGTGACTCCGTCCTACCCGTTGCTGTCGTCGTTTGGAAGTGGACAGAGTTTTGATACGGGTCTTTTGATGACGGTTGATTCCGTTTGTACGGTTACTACTCGAACTTTTTCATCATTGCCAGGATGAGTCTGCAAAATTTTTCCCAGTTTCCATTTACTGGGTGGCAAGTGTTCGTCTTTGATTATGACAATTTGTCCTATTTTAAGGTTTGGCTTACTCATATGCCATTTTTGCCGCGTTTGTAGTTCGGTAATGTAATCCTGGCTCCACCGTTTCCAAAAGTTTTGTTTAAGTTGCTGGATATGTTTCCATCTATTCCTGATGGAGTAATCTTCGTGTTGTATTTGTGGTTCCGGTACTTCTAGCAATGAAGTTCCTATCAGAAAATGTCCTGGCGTCAATGGTTCTTCACATGTCGGATCTTCGGAGATTTTGCTAATGGGTCTTGAGTTGACACATGCTTCAATCTGGCACAGAAGTGTGCTTAATTCTTCGAATGTGAGGGTAGTATTTTGCAGTACCCGTTTCAGATGATACTTAACACTTTTTACACCTGCTTCCCATAATCCACCCATATGTGGGGCGCAAGGAGGATTAAAGTGCCAAGTTATCCCTTCAGTTATTGGTTGTTTTTGCGCCTGAGAGATAGCTTCGTTAAATGTGTCTTGCAGATGTTTGTTGGCGCCAACAAATGTTGTTCCATTGTCTGAGTACATATTTGTGCTCCGTCCTCTTCGTGACGTAAATCGTTTAAGTGCGGCCAGGAAAGCTTCAGACGTTAAGTCGGATACAACTTCCAAATGGAGGGCCTTGATTGTCATGCAGACAAAAAGGCAGATATAACCCTTGTATTGTTTCGCTCCCCTGTGTTTGGACATTCTCAGCATGATAGGTCCAGCATAGTCCAGACCTACGTTTTGAAATGGTCTGGCTTGTGTAACTCTGACCTTCGGTAGGTTTCCCATAAACTGATTTTGGTTGTTTTGTCTGTACCGTGTGCAGGTTACACATTGTCGGATCCTCTTTTTTACTGTGCACATTCCATTTATTGGCCAATAGCCATTGATTCTCATTGTTGTGAGGACTAATTGTGGACCTCCGTGTAAGGTTATTTTGTGAAATTCGTCAATGAGGAGATCGGTTACATGATCCTTGTTAGGCACAATCATTTGATGTTTCTTGTTAAAGACTATTGTGGAATTTGCTAATCGTCCCTTTAAGCGTAGAATTCCCTTTTCATCAAGAAAGGGGGATAATTTGTATAATGGGCTTGCCTTTGGTGGATCTTCGTTATGTTGCAGTAATCTGATTTCTTTGGTGAAATGTCTTTTTTGTAGTTGCCGAATAGCGATGAGTTTTGCTTCTGCGATTTCGGTCGTTGTCAATGTCCCGTATCTATGCGTATTTCCCTTTTTACAATTATTATTGAACCGTCTAATGTATGCTACAACGCGTATGGTTTTCCCAAATGACGAATATCTTGTCCAAATAGCGTTCTCCTGTGTCAGTGTTAATGTAATAGATTTGTGAGGTTTTAGTTCAAGTGTTGTTTCTAAGTGTTCATTTTTGTGATGGTCCCAGTGGTCTTTGGATTCGTGCAACCAATCAGGTCCCTTCCACCATTTTTCATAATGTAATAAATTTTTAGGAAGCAGTCCTCGGGTAGCTATATCGGCTGGATTATCCTTGGATTGAACGTAGTTCCAGACACGTTTGGTGCTGTCATCTTGGATTTCTCCAACCCGGTTAGCTACATATGTATGCCAGGTGGTTGCCGGTTTTTTTATCCACGCCAGGACAATTTTTGAGTCACACCAACAATAGCAGGAGATGTCGTTCAGGTCCATATCTGTTTTTACTTGTGTCACTACGCGATTAAGCAGGACCGCGCCGCATAATTCCAGTCGAGGTAGGGAGATTGGTTTAATTGGTGCCACCTTTGTTTTGGCCGTGAGTAGTTTGACATGTATGTTTTTTTGTTCGTCTATTACTCGTATGTAGATCACTGCAGCGAATGCTTTGGTGGATGCGTCGCAAAAGGCATGTAGTTCACAGTTCGTCTTGTCTGCCTTGATGTTGATCCATCTAGGAATCTTAATCATTTGTATGTATTTTAGTTCGTCTTTAAATGATTGCCATTCATTGCCAAGTTCTGTTGGGATTGGTTCGTCCCATGAACATGTTTGGAGCCATAACATTTGCATCAGCATTTTTGCAGTGACTACTACCGGTGCCAACCATCCTAATGGATCGTACAACTTTGCTATTTCCGACAGAATGTTTCGCTTCGTTGTGGGTGGCTTTGTGAATTCGTTTGGATCGACTGCGAAGGAAAAATAGTCTAACCCTGGATGCCACTGTATGCCCAATGCCTTTATGTGGTCGTGCTCGCCGAATTCTAATGGAAATTGTATCTCCCGATCGTCTTCCGGGATTTCCTGAATGAGACGGTTGTCGTTTGCTGACCACTTTCGTAAGTGAAATCCTCCTGATTTCAATAAATCACGTAACTCTCGCTGTAACGTAATTGCTTGTTGGACGGTGTCGGCACCTGTTAGCACGTCATCTACGTAAAACTCTTTGATGAGAACGTCCGCTGCCCTTGGGTACTTGGTTTGCTCGTCCTTCGCAAGTTGATGTAGCGTTCGTATTGCTAAATACGGTGCGGCGGTTGTTCCAAAGGTTACTGTTGTCAACTGATAGTCCCTTATAGTTGCTGTCTTCGGATCTCGCCACAAAAGTTTTTGATATTGTTGATCTGCCGGGTGTATCTTGATCATCCTGTACATCTTTTCGATGTCGGCAGTCATCGCGAACTTGTATTTTCGCCAGTTTAATAACGTGGCAGTCAGCTTAGGTTGAATAGTGGGTCCACTCATCATTTGCTCATTTAAACTAACGCCGTTGCTCGTTTTCGCTGAGGCATCAAATACAACCCGAAGTTTTGTGGTTGTACTTTCCTTCGTGACCGCGTGATGAGGGAGGAAGTACCCAAGTTGTGTTGATGTATCATATTGTGCAGCTGGTATCATGTGCCCACGATCAATGTAGTCGTCCAAGCATTTTTTGTACTCTGCTTGGAATGTCTTATCCCGATTAAATTTCTTTTCCAGTTGCCAGTACCTGGACATGGCTTGTGGTTTTGATGCTCCTAGTGTGGGAAGCTTATTGTCCTTAAACGGAATTCGCACTTGGTATTCCCCTGATGGCATACGAGTCACAGTTTTTGTGTAGTATTCTTCGCACTGATCGTCTTCCGGTGATAGCCGTTTAGTGAGTATTTCCTCAGTTGTCCAAAACTGCTTCAGTTGGTTGTTTAACGTTTCCATGCTAGCGTTTTCGGTGACCAATGCGGAAAACTGTGTCATCTGCTCGTTTGCAGATGAAATTTCGCCGAAGAGAATCCATCCTAGTAGTGTGTTGTGTGCTGTTGGGGATCCTATACTTCCGTGTATGATTCCGTTTGTAATGATCCTTGAGTAGATGTTTACCCCTAGTAATAAGTCAATTTTTCCAGGTTGGGTAAACTCAGGATCTGCTAATTGTAAGCCCCTGACGTGTTTGAGGCTTGTTGTCGTCATTAGCTGCGGAGGTGTGACGTTGGTGATCTTTTTAATTACGTATGCCTTCATTGGCATACTGAAGTCATTTGTTTTTGATTGTAGGACAAATGATGTTTCCTTCCTGCTTGCTGCTAGCTTCGTTGAACCCAGTCCTGATACCTGCAGGTGTACTGGAATGCCCTTGAGTCGCAATGTCTGGAAGGCTGATTCCGTGATGAAGGAACTCTGTGACCCGAGGTCGATCAAGGCGCGCAGAGATGCTGTATTTCCTTCATCACTCTTTACTGTGACGATCGCAGTTGCAAGTAACGAATGTGTTTTGTGTTTGTTGTAGTGACATTCTGTTGTGTTTACTTCCTGCGACGTAGTTGCTTTGTTGTTGTAATGTTCATGTCCTTCGTGTAAGGACGTGTGGTGTCTCTTCCCACACTTGAAACATCCATGATAGCTTAAGCATGCTATTGTTGGATGGTATGTTGCACAATTGTAACATAAATTGTGTTTTGCCACAATTTTCTTCCTCTCCGATGGTGAGAGTTTATTATAGCTTGCACACTTCGTCAGGGTGTGTGGTCCCTTGCATAACACACATTCCTTGCTGTATTGGCATCTTCCGAATTTGTGTTTCATGAGGCAGTTACAACATATGTTATGTTTCCGTATAATGTCTCGTTTGACATCTGGGTTCATGTTTGTAAATTGTCGACATCCCTTGATTGGGTGATTACCCTTGCATACGACGCATGTGTCCCCTTGATTTACATGATAGATGTTTGTTTTTCTGTAAGTGTTCGCTGAACGGCCCGTGGTTTTAGTCTCCACCATGGCCTCCAGTGTACGAACCCGTGATTCTAAAAACTCGTACAACTCAGTTAAGTCGGGCAGTTCCCTATGTTTTGAGATGTCCTGTTCCCACAACTTATGAGTTTCATGCGGTAGCCGTTGTACCAGCATATGTATGATCATAGGATCCCAGTTTTCAGTTGGGACCCCGAGCGCATTTAATTCGTTCATGCACTCCTTCGTGTTGTCCAATAGCTCCTTGATCGCCGCCTTCGATTCGTGTCTGACCGTGGCCTGATTAAAGAGCTCCTTCAGCTGTGCTGTGATTAAAACGCGTTTGTTGTCGTAACGTTCAATCAATGTCTCCCACGCAGCTGAAAAGTTTGCATCTATCACATCATACTGTTTAATTAACCGTTCTGCCTCTCCAGTTAGGCACGATTTCAAATAGTGAAGTTTCTGTACGTTTGGGATGCGACTGTCGGTGTAGATCAGGGATTTAAACATGTCATGAAATGACCTCCATGATCTGAGGTTCCCATCGAATTTTGGCAAGTCGATACGGGGTAATTTCACTTCGACTCGTGTCGGAGCCCCGTTGCTTGGAGGTTGTCCCTCCGTGTCTGCTGTCGCACTTGCCATTTCTTCCTTCTCTTGAAGGATATCCTCCAATTCCCCGATGAATTCGAAATATATTCCTTCGAATTTTTCATATGTTTCCTTATCGAAATATTCGTTTAATGCCTCTTTGCAATTCTCAAATTCTTTGTCGTCTGCAATGCTAATTGCCATGTGATTCTTCTCGAACTCTACCCATAGTGTGTTTACGTGTTCGATACGTTTTCTCAGGTAGGCAGGTTTCCTTCTGTGGTCGCTTGTTTTTTTGAAATTGGAATGCGCTTGATCCAATGTTTGTTTCAACACGTGTTGATTTTTTATAATTTTATCCATTTTGTATCGTTTACGTGTGTATGTATTAATTGTAAGTTCTTTGTTTAACTTGTTTCAGATTTGTGAGAGGCAATAAAGAATTATTAAATTACCCGTGTGTATTATTTTTGACCTGACTGTTGCAGTACAGAGTTATTAAATTAGTCGTATTGTATGTCTTATTTTCGACCTGACTGTTTAATAAAAATAGTATTAAATTACTCGTATGTTTTATTTTTGACCTGACTGTTTAGTCAAAAAATAGGATTAAATTACCCGTATGTTTTCTTTTTCGACCTGACTGTTTTTAAATAAAAGCAAGCGTTTGGCCAACAATATATCCGGCTCGAAGGACCAAATGTTACGGCGGTTGAGAACCGTAGCATTAAATTAAAAAATTCAGAAATGCAATAGTAATGGAGTGACGGAACAACGAAATTAACTTCAAGAACGAAGAACGCAATTTTAATGAATTTAACTGTTGCCCCGATGTTTCCTGTAAAAGGTGAAGGATCAGATTGTTGGCTTAAAACACTTGCTTTAATTTATGTTCAAAACAAAATAATAATTTATTCAATCAAATAATACTTAAAAGGAAATATAAAAAAAGAAAAAAATTATATAAACAAATGAAGAAAATAATAAAATTCAAGAAAAATAAATAATAATTCAAGCAAACAATTCAAATAAATAATTCAAGCAAAAGAAGAAAGGAAAGAAAATATATATTTCAATAAATTAAAATTCTGCAACTCAAAGTAAATAATTGGCGTATTTTGACTGCCGCTGCAGCACTCCTGACTGCCGTTGGTACTGTATCTCTGAAAAGGAGATGCCGTTAGTGTCGCGAAACCCTGTACACAAATTGAAGTGGTGGACACCGACTTCAAACAATTTGAATAATTCCTATGAAATAAATGAGAATAGAAGGAACAAGATGGTGTAAACCGACCTTGTTGTGGATGGGGAATTCGTTCGGTGTAAACCAGAACTGAGGAATTAAGATCGGTGTATACCTGATCTTAGAGGCGCGTACTCGGTGGAAACCTGAGCAAAAACCTAGTTTCTATTAGCTCCGCTTGTGAATTTATACAAATTCGGAGCTGGGATCAACCGTTCGTTTGTGGTGGGGATGAATTTTATCCCAACGAACTGCGTGGACGATTTGTGGGGATCGAGCGTGGAACGTATTTTAGGTCATTTTTGGAGCGAGTTACTTGAATGATTGTGACTGATAATATGACAGTCACATGTTTTGTGGATGACAGGAGGATCGATTGTTTTTGATTGTTGGGTCTTTGGAGGATGTGTTTCTTTATTTATGTCGCGCTGCGACAAATACGAAACACAACAACAGAACGGAAATCTAAAGAACTGAATTAAAATTGAATTGAATTGCTAAAATATCGTGAATTTCTAGAAGTTAAGACCAAAAATAGATTAAGTTGCTTTTATAAAAAGTGAGTTGAATAAATTAAGTTGTTAAGTTTTCAAACGATTGGGTTTCATTTTTATCCGGCATCCCATTAGAAAATTTCGTGTTGAGTAAGAGACTCAACACTTACAGATTCCGGGGGTAAAGAAAATAATTTATTTGTCAGATGGGGCAGCATCCCAATATAAAAATAGATTCAACGTGGCGAATTTAGCCCATCCTGAGATGGACTTCGGATTAAAAGCACAGTGGCATTATTTTGGCACTAGTCATGGCAAGGGTCCCCTGATGGATTGGGCGCGACCTGAAAACGTGAAGCAGCCTTATCCTGCCCCCTGAAAAACAAATTCAAACGCCAATTCAACTATACGAATGGGCCACATCTAACCTGACTGGCTTAAAAGTGGACTACGTACCAGAAGCAGGGGTTGAATCGACAGGAAAGAAACTCCAAAGGAGGTTCAATGGCACCCCTGCAGTAACTAGAATACGGTCCTTCCACGCGGTTGTTCCACAAGGCAATCGCATTCTTTACAAATACTTTTCTTTGTGTGAAGACTATGCCCACAGCCATGAATTACAATTTACAGCCTTGGAAACAAGCGTTCCACAGCCAATGCAAACTAGGTAAGCTCATTAAATGTATATTTACATCGAAACGATCAAATATTCATTTCTGTTTCAGATCAAGAAGGAGAATGCAAACACAGGCAAAGGAATAAGAAGCCGATTAAAACACAACGTTCTACTTGTCCCAGGATTCTCGAGAGCATTTGCTCATGTGTATTTTTAAATAATTTGCTGTGTGTTTTTTTTAAATAATATTATAAATAATTTTGTGAATTCTTGAGTTTTATTTCTTTCTTTTTTTGAATTTTTTTTAATTCTGGGGTTTTAATTTACTACCATTTTTTTGGTTTAGGATTTATTTCTCTCCTAATCCTAGTTTTTTTAACGTTGACAGAGTTGCATTTGCTTATATTCAATATATGCGCCTCATTATGACGTTGCTGGCATATTTTTGAAGGGAAGCGTGTTCGACAATCTATGCGCACGCACCTTAAATTCGTTGTTTCTCCGTAAAAACAAAAAACACCCTAACGCACTTTAAGGGGATTGGTAAGGAGTCTTGAACTAGACCTTGAACTAGAAAATCGAGCTGGCGACAACAGAAGAATCAAATGTTGAATTTTTGTTAAAAAAAAAAAACTTGTTAATTTTAACGGGTTTCCTGATTCCTTCTGAAGAGAATGAAGAGTGAGTTGAAAATAACGCATAGAAAATTAGAGGAATTAGAAAATGCAACTAAACGACTAGTGCGCATGGCTCAAGAGGAGTCATTCAGTGCAGAGATACACTTACTAAAAGTCAAAAAAGAATTGCATCCAAGAAGTAATATACTATCACTGCATCCATTTATAGATAGAGATGGAATTTTAAGAGTTGGTGGAAGATTGAAAAATGCGAGCGTGTCATTAGAGGAAAAATACCCGATAATACTTGCACACGATCATAGAATAAGCGAACAAGTAATTGACGAGGCACATGCAGAGACGCTTCATGGTGGTAATGAAACAACATTGGCATACATTAGGCGAAAATATTGGATTATTAGAACAAGAAACAAAGTCAAATATAGACTACGGAAATGTGTAATATGCTTTAGATTCAAAGGACATATTGTGAACCAAGTCATGGGAGCACTTCCCGCTCCACGCGTTAGACCATCGAAACCTTTTACGCATACAGGCGTGGAATACGAGGGCCGATTCAAATAAGAACGACGAAAAGGAGAGGAAGAAGTTCATATAAGGGGTACTTATCTATGTTCGTTTGTTTCTGCACCAAACCGATTCATATAGAGGCAGTGTCCGATATGACTGCTGATGCGTTTTTGGCAGCATTCAAAAGATTTACTTCAAGGAGGGGGTTGCCATCAGACGTGTACAGTGATAATGGAACTACATTTGTTGGAGCGAATCGCATTTTAGATAACGACATGAAGAACGCAATTAAAGGGTTTTCGAGCACATGTTTGTCCTTATCTTCAGAAGGAATTCAGTGGCACTTTATCCCGCCGGCAGCTCCTCACTTCGGAGGAATTTGGGAGGCTGGAGTAAAGTCGGTGAAATACCACCTAAAACGTGTAATTGGTGAGTCGACACTAACTTTTGAAGAATTGTGCACATTATTGTGTCAAGTAGAAGCTTGCTTAAACTCGCGTCCCTTGTATATTTATTACTTTTATTAGTCAACATTTACAAGATTTTGCGAACTTTAAACGGGAAATTTCTTATTAATACCTACACATATTACGTCAAGTCAAGGTTTAGTTTATACAAAATTTAATGTAATAGTGGATTTTCTGTATGAACCAAATTCATTTAAATTTATAAACATATTATAAACACACAAAGCAGCTTTGGAAGAATTCAAATTTAGTCGAGAAGTCAGAGTGTCAGAGAGTAAAAGTCGAGCATCACAAACCCAAAATGGAATGGAATCAATCAATCAGCATCAAACTGCCAGCAGCAGATTGGAGCCAGCAGCTCCAGAGTGGCCCCCGGAGGGGAGGCCCCCACCGCGGAGGCGCCAACCCGAGGAGGAGGAACCCCGTGGCGAGGAGGCGAGAGCGCAGGAGGATGCTCTCAGGATTTTTGCCGGAGGAGAGGGCGGCCGCGGTGAGGAGGACCCAGGACGCTGCCAGGGTCGCCGAAGGGAGGGCGAGGCAGGCGGAGGAAAATCTCCAGGCCACCTTGGAGATCCGAGAGGCACTACTAAGGGCTCGGGCCGCCTCCGAAGTGGAGAAGGAGAAGAGGAGGCGCATGGAGGCGACCCAGGCAGACATTCCAGAGTTCTGCAGCACGGAGCAGGAGCAGGGAACGATGGACACGGAGGAGGTCGTCGAGATGCAACTCATAACTTTATAAAATGTAATAATTATGTAAAATAAATAAAATAATTGGATGTAATAATTGGAAATAATTGGAAATAAATAATGATCCAGAGAGTACGGAAGTGCTTACACCAGCACATTTCCTAATTGGACAAGCATTAGTAACTCCAGCAGAACCAATCGGAGTAAATGTACACGGCTTAACAAGATGGAAACTATTACAGAAGATGATGCAAGATTTCTGGAAGAAACTTCATCAAAGAACAAAGTGGAAGACGGGAGTACATGACTTTGTTGCAGGAAGCTTAGTGCTAATAAGGGATGAGAACTGCCCACCGACGAGATGGCCACTCGCAAGAATAATTCAAGTACACCCAGGCGAGGACAATGTCGTAAGAGTGGTAACGTTGAAAAGTAAGCAAAATACCATACTCACGCGACCCGTAACGAAGGTTTGTCTGCTTCCAATTGAGACGGAAAGTGAAACAACCAGCAGTAGTAACCAAACATCCCTGCTTCTCAATGGGGCAACGACAAAATCAATCGAAACACCATCGAAAATGGAAGAAAAAGTAAATTCACTACTGCACTCGCGTCATTCTTCACTATAATGATGGTTGTTGGAGGCTTCACGCAAACTCAGGGTGCATATACTATAAAGGAACCTCCACCAGAACTTTACGTGGAGCAAGCGGGTGATGTTAAATTGGATAGAGGAAAGTTAAAAATAGACATTATTACACCTTTTAATTTAACCAAGGAGATGGAAAAAACTAAGCAAATAGTATACGACATGGAAAGAGCTTGCAGTCAATCACGGAAATTTTTGTGATGAGTTACTGAGGCATCTGAGGCAAAAAGGCGACTCGATACAGAATGAATTGGAAATCTTGAAAAACCTGAATCTAATTCGGGTGAAGAGAGGATGGCTGGGAAAGGTATTAGAAACAGTGTTCGGGGTCAATGACGAAATATACACAGATATTGAACATCTGAAACAGAATCAAGAGTTATTGAGACAGGCAATACGACATCAAAATACTTTAATGCTGGCAACTAGTGCGTCAGTAAACGATCTGCATGTTCAAACAGAACACAAACTGCAACTAGTTACTAACAAATTAAACAACGTAATACAAGAAGTAAACAAACGAGAAGGCCGGTATGTGAAGATTGACGCTAACAAGGTAGCAGTACAATTGCTTGCGGCATATCAAGTTTGCAACGATGTTCTGAGCCAGATGGAATACCTTTACTCGAAAATAGCAACCGCGGAAAATAGAAACATTCTAGAATTCGTACCTCCTAGTTAATTGCACAAAATCATATAAGAAGCTACCAACAAACTTCCAATAGATATAATGATACTGGAGAAACCCGAAAACAGGATGCAAGTCACGATCAATGAAACACATATGATGATAACCGGATTCCTGCGGATAACTGAGTCAAACTCCTATCAGCTTAGTAAAATTACTCCAATTCCTCAAAGAATTAAAGATGCCAGGTACGTCGTACCAGAAATATCGGCATCATTCTTGGCAGTAGACTACAACAATCAAAAGTACTTTGAATTGTCCACCGCAGAGATCAAGGAGTGCACTAATATACGAAAGTATACAGTGCTGTGTAGGCCGAAAGTAGTGAGTCAGATAGAAACCAACCAGAACTGCATCATCGAGCAATTATATTTGCAAAAGGCTAAACATCGAGCAATTATATTTACAAAAGGCTAAACATCAATGTCCCGTCAAGGAGTTGCCATTTCCATCCATCGTATGGAAACACCTGTGTCTCCCGAATAGTTGGCTGTTCGTGGCTAATGTTGACACAGACGCGGCCATCATATGCAGCGGCCATCGAGAAGACATCATACTAACAAACGCAGGCATACTCCAAATAACCCAAGACTACATTATTCGAACAAAACAAAGCATCCGGTAAACTTTACTTCTGCAAAAATTATTGAAGCTTCTAATTTCAGATCCAAGAAAATAGAACCTATTTTGTCCACAGCTAATTCATGGAACAACTTTGCAAAATATGATACCAATGACGACACTCTCTTAAGGCCTAGTCACACCCCAAATAGCAATGTAAACTTGTATCATACTTGCAGTAAGTTTGATGTATCAAACAAGGAAACTTGCAGCAAGTTTGTCACGGCAAGTGTGCAAACTTGTGGCAAGTTTAAATCAAACTTCCTAGTTACCATGCAACAAACTTGCCCAAAGTTTGTCACAATAAAAAATTAATAAATTAAAAAAATTAAATAACAATGTTTTATTTTAAAAAGCACTAAAAACTAATAAATAAACTTTCTACTTATTAACTTATACCACAGTATTTTGGTTACATCTAGTTTAAAATAAAAACTTGGGGTGCACGGGAAAGCAGCGATCAGCACATTCTCGGGGAAAGTGAACGGTTGAAAATCAGAGCTCACGTTTTCCTGAGTAATGCTGTCACATCATAAATTAACTAGAATATTGCCGATATCGATTGAGGAAAACAATTTCGATAAATTTACATATTTATTTATTTTCCACTTTAAGAGGAGGATACACCTAAAAATTTTTCCGAGTTGAAAACTACTACAAAGAAGTCAAAATTTTGGTCACCCACGCAATCGCAGGTCCATTATTTTTGATTTTGTAATGTATGTAATTTTAAAGGCGAGCGGAACTTTAATCTGCGCGGGCTGAACTTAAAGCATCGCGAGCGGAACTTTAAAGTTTCGCGCGCAGAACTTAAAATTCTGTGTTGTTTACGAGCCCTCATTGGTTGAAACGTGACGCCCACATTTCCTTTCCCTTTTCACAAAGTGTAATTCACTTGCCATCTATTTCTATGACGCTTGCTGTACACAATCGCAACTCGAAACGTGTACAGACATTTGTGACCCTTCTTATTGTAGATATTCTTTGGCTATGACCGCCTTTTTGTTCTCTGCTCTCTGTTTTCAGAGGCACGCAAAAAAATATCGATTTTCCGATTGCCTTCGCCATAATATAATTATATTTATTATTTCATTATAATGATTATTATTATTTTACATTTAATTTCCCTTTATAGTTGATGAATGTAAATACGGATGGAATGGAAATCCATTAAGGATAGCCTGCGTTACAGAAAGCGAAAAGAAAAGTCTGGAAGCGAGCTGCAAATAGATGAATTGTTCCATGATGAAGCTCAAAGCAGCTTCGATGAAGCTTCAGAATGGGCTTTGGGGGAGAGCATGTCATTTTTGCAGCCAGCTTTATTCGAAAGACGGTACAAATTTGATTTGAAATTTATGTACATATGTCTTATATATACCTGTATATATTTCTTTTTGTTGCAGAACCTTTTCAAGCACATCCGAAGATGTTTTGCTAGGGGAATCGTCGGGAAGTAGTTATTTTTTTATGTATGAGTTACGATGTTAAATCTTTATTTTCCTTTTTTTAAACTTAAAAAAAAACTGACGGTGCAACGCAACAATTGGTTACAACATTAACAAACTACATTGAGGGAAAAACAGTCAAAACTAATACAAAATACTTTGCCATGTACTGGACAACATGTTGGCCAAATTGGAAGAAGACGAGGTGTTTGAGTTAAACATAAAATTTAATGAGATGATTTTAAAAAAAATAAATGATTAGAAAACTTAATCATGGCTTTTTAAATTTTTATTGAAAATTGGACAAATATGTATTTCGTTTTGACTTTTGTTACAAACGATATGATTGATTTTGCCAAGGCACCGAACCAAGAGCCGAATTAACGTAGTTCTTCAATTTTTCCCTTATGTCTTTGGCTATGTTAGATTGTCTACCAGGGACGAATTGTATATTGGAGTGAAAAAATGTATCGTCAGAAAGTGATTTTCTCCATTCACCCTCGATTAGTTGTCCATGGTTATTGTACGAATTGGTATATCTTGATGGGCAGTAACTTTCTGATTTTACAGTTTTTTTGTGTAAATACGCGGAAACGGTGACAATTTCAATAAGGCATTCATAAAGGTAAAATTTAAGCTTAAATTACTCTAAAACAACAGCAAATTTTTCGTTCAGTGTTATCTTAATCTTTGGCCTGGTATTCCTTTTTGGCTTCAAAAAGGGCTTTATCTTTTTGAATAATGCATCAAAAGTTTTAGGATCAATCCGAAAATTTTCTCTGAATCGCGAACCAGTTTTTTTTAACTTATCAAACTAAACTGACAAAAAGAAGCTTACATAAATGTACCATAAAAGAAAAAAAACTAAATTGGTGAAATAAAATTACATCTTTCACAAATCTTCCTTTTTTCGGTCTATCTAAAAGGTATTTATCCACTCTTGAACGCTTTTTCTTTTTAGTTTCTTCCTCCAATAATTTTGTAATAAGTACCTACCCAAAATAATGGTATCGTGATCCGAGGAGTAATCCATTATTATTTTATTCAAATACTCCAAAATACTACACCTTAAACAATTTCTATTGAATATCACTAGTTTTAGTTGTCACTGCTGTCAAACAGAACCAGTTGTTATTTTCTACACATGTCTATCATTTCCACGATGATTTCACAGGAGGTTAGTACTAGGCTTGAAGCGATAAAAGAGAAATATGTAATCCAAACCAACTAACACAACTCAGTTTGAATTTCAATCCAAAATGTATTAAAATCTCGTCGATTGAAATTTGCAATACAATTCGCATTGATATTAATTTAAATTGTATGATAAAGTTAACATGACAATTATAATACAATTGAAATCCGACGCCAATAAAGATCGCTAGAATTTTTTAATGCACTTAATATTGAATTTAAGTCAGAATTGTACTGCAATCTGACGTCAAGAATATTGCTTGGACTTTCCTAATACAATTTATATTGTATTTTAGTTCAAATTGCATTAAACAAAGAACGCTTTTCGAAGCGTATACAAAACAATGGTTATTCTTTGTGTTATACTGTTATCACTTAAAGCTGGTATTTTGTTACATCATGAACGTGCAGAACGTTGCCATCAATCAAGTACAAGTGATTGGTACTGCGCAAATTATTCCTCCGGATTTTTTCGTGAAAGTGAAGAAAGGAAATTGTGTAAAGTAGGTAAAAGTGAGAAAATGCATCGACCTTAAGGAACCAAACACATGTTCGTCAACAGTTATCAATTTGTGTGATGTATTACTTTCAAGTGCGTGAAATTGTTGTAAATTTGCAATTTGCGTTTGCAAATATTTGCATAGAAGCGAGATATGACTTCTTATCAGATTTTAAAATAATTTTGTAGGGAGTAAAATATGCTCAAATATAGAAGAATGGCATCAGTTGAAATGTAATTTTTCAACTTTAAACTTAATTATTTCATATTAAATAAATAAGTTGTTTGTAACTGTAAAGGTGCAATTCCACTGAGGCAGCACCAAGCGACATGACGCATGCTACTTGTTGCCTAATGTCGCCTGATTGTAGGTGTGCGACTTTGTAGCATATAATTCAAGAATATCGCCTTCAGAATTTGTCTCCCGATATGTCGCATGCGCTTTGTCGCCCATGCGTGTAGCATGCGTGTAGACCGATTCCATAAAGGAAACTTCAGTTTAGTACATCATGTCTTTGCAAACAGTCGTAGCAGCTTTGAATAGTAAAAAAAAAGAAGAAAGCCACGGCGGTGGAGGAGACAACTATATATAAATAATAAAGAAATTCAGTATAATTTCTACAACAAGTTGATTGCTGATGATGAAGCTTTGTTTCGAAATTTTACGCGAATGAGTAAAGAGGATTTTGATTACTTGCTTCAAAAGGTCTCGCCTATAATTAAAAAATGTGATACCAACTTTCGGGAAGCAATTTCACCGCGTATGAGGTTGTTAATGACATTAAGATATTTAGCTACAGGTGATAGCTATCCGTCACTTATGTATCTGTTTCGTATATCCGAGCCAAGTATTTCTCGAGTTGTTCCGGAGGTATGCAGAGCTTTGATCGACATTCGACGTGATTTTGTAAGGGCAAGTAAAACATTAAGATATTAAACTATTGTTTTTATTGACCATATAACCCTACAAAAATTATAACTTATAACTATATTTATAACTATATTAATAAATTATTTTAATTTAATTCTAAATATTCCGAAAGACTTGAAAAGTCCATACGATTTTCTTCAGGAAGCGTCAATGTACGTTGCTCAGCGGAAGTACCTGCGTCATTATAATTCCTGGGAAAAGGTGTACTCGAAGATGGAGAAGTAATTTTAGCATTCTTAGATATATGCAGCGATTTGCATTTAAGAACCTCGGAGTAGTGTGTAAGATTGGGATCGCCGTCGTTCACCGGGAAGGAAATCCCGGGCAAGGGTTTCGGATCAGGCACGGTTTATAGTTATACGTTAGGAAGTTTCGAGACAAACGTGCAAATCGCAGTGGCGTATGAATTTTTGCAAAATATTACAAAATGAATACAATTTTATATCTATAAGTTACAATTTTATATCATGGGGCAAGACTTCACTGTGAAGCATTGAGGGACTGCAACATGCATTGCAACAAATTATACCATCTAAAAATGGAAGAAAACGCTATAGATATAAAAACTAAGAATATCTCTGTGAAAATGGAAAATTTGACCCTCTTACCACGTATACTTACTTTTTTAGAAAAAGATATAGAACGGTACTAGAAAAGAATTTCGGAGAAAAACCTTTATTACGAGAGAATGTTTTTATACCCCCCGCCGATGCAATAGAATCAAATAAATGGTTGAACAACAAAAAATGTACCATAGGGACAATATGCAAACCTAATGGAGATTGTTGGGGTTCTTCAGTCAATATATTGTTATGATTTAACACGTTGTTGTGGAACATGCTGTTGGTGCCTGCGCTAATGGGCAGGCAGGGACTAGCACCTGGAGGCTGTTCCTTACGGCCGCCAGATGACAGTCCCGTCAAGACAGCTGTTGCCAGGAAGCGCCCGGCTAAAGAGCTTCCCCCTGTCGGCAATGGGACGCGCACGAGCTTGACGGCTAGCATGGCGGTAGGTGTGGGGGGGTTGGCCCAAAAACGTCCGCGCCGACCAGGGCCTTGACCCGCATAACGAAGGGTCTCGTGCTAGATGGGAACGAACCACCGAGGTTCGCGACGGGGGTACCTGGAAAAAATGACGACGACGGGGGAAAACATAGCCGGACCTACCTGCACTGAGGGGGGACGAAGATGTTGATGTCCCCTTGGACTGCCCCTAACCTCCCTCTATTCCCTTCCATGTCCCTAATTGGGAAGGGAATCCTAAAAGTGTCAACCCCTCTGAAAATTAAACTTTATTTAGGCATGCGGGAAGAAAAGGGGGAAGAGAAACTCCTCAAATTCGAAAAATTAACAATTCATCATATTTTTATTTCCTGTCGCAAATTTTAATTCTTTGCATGGCGAGATACTTTTGAATATTCTAGATTTCAAAAAAAAACTACTGTCAAATAAAACTACAATTCAACTCAGAAAAACGAGATTTTTCCACATCTCACTACTTGTTTCACAATAATCAAAAAAAAGTCAAATTCCCCCTAGTAATCGTGTCGTTTTCCCACTTGTGATAGTTCGAATTGGATTTTTTTTTTTTTTTTTTTTTTTTTTGTATTTATGGTACCGCAAAGAAAAGATGCATCCTTTTTTTGGTCTTATTTATTGGGGCGCTACCTCGGTAATTTCTTCGAGGATTTTGCGCTCCGCCTACTAAACCGTCGTTCGGTTCGCCCCCGGGGGCCGAGACGGAACGCGAAACCCGCGGTCTGCCCGGTCGATTACCAGGAATTCACACTTGTTATGTTCTAACGGTGGTAATTACGCAACAAACTTTACTTCAGAAATTGGAGAGAAATCAAAAATTTTACAACACACTAAATGTAATTAGAAAACTAATGCTAAGACTAGGCCATGCAAAGCGAAACGAAAGATGCAAGAAAAACTAATAAGATTAAGACAATTAATACAACTGGAGTGTATAGAATGCGTGCACACTTGCCGGTCTCCTGGTTCCCGTCCCGGGGTGGCTGATTGATAAGGACTCCTCCAGATGTCGGGGTTCCTGGGGGGCGGGAAGGCACGCCGATGCTCTGGCTCTCTTCTTGGGTCTTGATTGGCCCCACTTGACGGCACTTGGACTTTTGCGCCACAATCACATACACACGGTAATGCGGGAAAGGGTTCCCCCTGCGCGCCTGACAGCGGTCGCACTTGGGTGATTACTTTTCAATGTATTGCTTGTTATCAGTAAGCACTCGGCAAGGACTTTTTTTGAGGATAATGTCTATTATTATCCGACAATCACTTTACTATCCCCGAAAGGCCACAGATTTTCGTTAATAGTAGTTTTTCTACCCACGTTTTTTTCTTCTGTTTTCTTTTTTTTTTTTCTTTTACACAATCTACTGACTTGATCGCCGCACAATCAAACGTCTGGCTTCTTTCCTGGGTTCCGCGCTGACTGCCCGCTGCACAGACTCCCTGGGCTGATTTCCCCACACATCCGCATCGCCTAGAACATTCCAGCAGCGGAATGTCGGTCCCGGTTCGCCGCAGATCACGCGATCTTCCTCCAATCGGAATCGAGAGGTGATCTCCGTCGAACCGGGATCGACCCCCCTCGTGTCGACCGCACCGCGGTGGCCATGCAGGCTGGGAAATGTTCCAGAAGGCGGATGCACGTTGCGCATAGGTTAAGTTCCGCCTCTAGTACCTTTTTTGTCAGCCCAACTCCCCGCCGTGACAGCAGCGAAGTCATCGTTGGGTCGAATACTTGGTCAGCTGTGAGGTAATTTTTCCCTTCTGAAATTCGGATATTTCCTCACAGCTGAGCCGACCACAACAATATGTTATGAAAATGAATACAAAGTAGAGGTGGAAGAGAGACTGTTCCAATTTGAAGGAGCACAATGGAGTACTAGTTTTCACTTAGCATGTACACAAGACTATGAGTGCTGTCAAAAAGAGATTACCACTCCAATCTTTTTTGATAAATTTTACAAACCTTACATAAAATTGGAGGACAACATCATAGTATATCCTAATGAGGGTTCAACAAAATTTGTCAAATTCTCAACTTATTCTATAATTTTACCAAAGATAAACCCAATTGAAATTCTAAATTTGTATGCAAACTGTATTGTACACAAGGAGTCGAAATATTGTATGATTACCAATAAAGATGAGGAAATATTGATTAACATCCCAAAAGATTCCAACATGGGAATAAGTTCATCTTACAGAATCACATTATTTGAGAGGGGAGCAGGAACAAATGATATTAACACCGATAAATCAAGTTCTATAGCTGACTTAAAAACACTGGAAAATGTAGTAGCAGTAAATGATGTGAAATCTGCATATAATGACATGATACCTACTTTATAATGATGTCAAAAGATTCTTAAATAAATTGGTTGTTAGTTTGTGAAAAAACAATCCTTTTTTAATATCAGACATAATTAATAAAAATGTAATAACGTTTGTGAACCACAATGAAATATTAGAAATTTGTGCTTGTCAGAATTTTAATACTGAAGAAAGATGCAAAGAAGAAAAACACTGCAAATTTTACACAACGGTTTATTATTTCCAAAAAATGTGACATTTTTCAAGTGACGGCTAGATGGCAGTAGTGATCATGTGAAATGATTTCACGTTTTTTGATCCACCAAGAAATGGAATAATTTATGGAGATTAAAAATTTCAAAATTCTATTACTCAAAAACCAATTGATATAAATTCATACAATAAAATGTGTTCTATTGAGTAATATTAGAGCATTGTATATTCCGAGTTTTATGAAAAAAGCTTGAACGGTTTCGGAAATATGATTTTTTCAATATTTGGTTCCTCAATTTCCCCCCCTCAAAATACGTCGATCGGACCCACGAGCTGTTAGGACCGTTGTCAGATGCCACTTGATTTTTGAACCAAATTTAATTAATTTATCTCCAGTAGTTTCCGAGAAAAAGCCTGAACGGCGGACGGCGGACGGGGGACGGCGGACGGCGGACGGGGGACGGCGGACGGACGGATTTTTTTTTATTCGTTTTTTGAAATCTACATATCTCAAAACGTAAACTGACAAAATTTCAGGGGGGGTTATAATTTTTTTTTTCGTGTTCGATTACATAGGTTTATTATTGAAAATAATAAACCAAAATTAGTCCATGACCCATTGTGATAAACAAATTATTACAAATGTAAATAAACAAACTAGGTCAAGAACACCTCTGCTTAACAAAGCACATTTCATTTAGCTTGATCGGGTGCACTGACACTTTTAGAAATCACATAAAAAATGCAAGCATGCAGTTCCAGGGTAAACTCTTACTCAATGGAAGCGAGTCGAATTACCCTGCACTTGAGCCCCTTGCGCAAGTGCATCGACCAAGAGAAAAGTGCCGATTAAGGAAATATGTTCGGGAATGTATTAAGCAGAGGTATTGATTGAACCATTGACACCCATATGTAGATGTAAGTATAATTTTGTATAAATAGGCTAAGCAATTATGAATAAAGGGGATTTAGAGTTTGTCGCTTTTAAAGAAACATTTAGGAGCTAGCGCTCCACTCAACCCCTTTTTTTTACCTAACCGCGGAGTCAACGCTGAAAAGCTGCTCCACTGGAGTCAAAGCCTTGTGGCTGCTCCGATCCAATTCCTAATAAAGGAGTCAAAGCCTTGTGGCTGCTCCATACCCGCTCCCCAAGCTCCAGTGTGAGTACAAGCCTTGTGGCTGCTCTGCTGCGAAGCTCATCTTCAAGGTTGCACTACGGGTGCACTACATGGCGACCGTGACTTCTGAACCGGCCAAACCTACTGAGCTGGACAGAAAATTCGACAAAATTTTCAATTTGATCGAAAAAACATCGAAGAAATACCAGCCAGAGAGGAACATCGAAGGCCTCACGCTCTACCCAGTTAATGTTAGGCTGGAACCATACATTCCCCAGGCCACGAAGAATAACATAGAAGCACCAGCATACCAGGCGGGACCCAAAAAATTAACCATAGAGGAATATCGTAAGAGGAACAAAAAATCCAGGGAGCAACAAAACCAAATCAAGCGCACAAGAGGAGGAAAACGTGTTAAGGTAGCACAGGAGCTACGCAACTACAAATTATTAATAGAAGCGACTGAAGAAGAACGCGAAAAATATAATAAGCTTATAATAATAGCAAAGAAACAATTAAACATAATAAAAAGAAAATAGATTAGAAAATGAAATTAATAAAATAAAAATACAAAAATTTAAAAAAAAAAATAACAAAAGGCAAATAAACAACAAATAATTAAAATATTGAAAGGAAATATTAGGTACATAATATGTAGGCTAGAATTAAAATAAAAATAAATTACAATAGGCATAAAGAGAAAAAAAAACGAAGCGATAAACTAATAAATAATTAAATAAATAAAAATAAATATATAAATAAAATATCATACCGCATTATGGGGAAAACACAGTCAAAACAGTCGGATAATAACGGGGAAGTAATAAACAACATTAATATACAAGACACTGTTAATGTTACAAATAACGAAATTGCTATTCTCCTAATAATAATTGCATGCGTTAAATTGCTGAAATTCATCTACGCAATCTACAAAGATCATAAACGTGGTTTAAGGAAACGTTATTTAAGCACGCCTGCACAATTAAACATTTAAAAATAAAAATATAAAAATATATAAATATAATCCTAATATCTAATTACCTACGGATAAATAAAAATTAATGGAACAATTAGCAAAAATAAAAGAGGAACTAGAAACAATTCTATCAAATTTCGGCAAGAGCAAAAATCGCCCATACACGGAAAAGACATTAAAAGAAAAAGAAGAATTAATAGATAAGTTATCCGCAGAAGCAAAAACAATTGCAGTTACAACAGCAGATGCTGAAACAGTACTCAAAAAGAAAGCAGTATATATAGAGATTGACAAGATAGTAAAAAGTATTCAGGAATACATAAACGCACAAAAACCTAAGAAGATGGGCTCCGAGTTCATAAAAACAGCAACATCGCTACTTCCGTTTTATGACGGTAAGCACGATGAAACCAAAACTTTCATAGGATCCATGGATCTCTTAAACGAGTTGACCCCAGACGAACACAAAAATATAATGATAAAGTTTATAAAAACACGAATAACTGGGAAAGCAAAACACAGTATTACAGAAGAAACAAACACTGTAGAAGCAATAAAGATCAAGCTGCGACAAAAATTCTCTGTCAAACTATCATCAAATGCTATTTTAGCACAATTATGGCAGTGTCACCAAGGAACAAAAAGGCTGTCTGACTTTAGCACACAGATAGAAAATCTGACGGGCCAATTATCCAGAGCCTTTATTGCAGAGAAGGTTGCAACAGGAGAAACAGCAGAGAAGCTTGCAGAAAAATTCTCAATGCAATCATTCGTGAATAACATAGCTAACTCAGAAACATCGATCATTTTAAAAGCTAGCAATGCTACAACTCTAGCGGAAATGGTCACAAAAGCCATAGCAGTGGATAAACCACAAGCGCATAATATATTGCACTACAAGGCAAAACAACAAAGACATTTCCAAAATCCTCATCAGAACAGAGTAAACAATACGAGGAATTCTCAGGTAAATAGGTCGAATCACAGAAATTTCAATAACACAATGAGAGACAGTAATAACTGGCCAAGACGGCAACAAGTAAATACATCATGGCGTCAATACCAGCCAAATACAACATATAATCGAGTTAACCAAAACTCCACTTACAGAAGAACAAACAATCGATCAAACCAAAGAATTAATCACTATGAAGCGGGGGAATACGAAGCCCCCCAACCAGATGCGGAGATAACGCGGTTGGGGGAAGAGACTCAGATAAGCCAAGAATATACCAACTAAATCTCTCCATGGCAACTACATCAAGGCGTATGTTGAAATGTGTGACAAGATCTGTACATTCATAGTAGACACAGGAGCTGACGCGATATTAGAGCTAGACTTTTTAACCAAGTTCAAGGCTAATATCGACTACGACACATGGACCATAACCATCAACACAAAAAACAATTCAGCAGTAATACCCGTCTTAAGTGGGCCTAATCCAAACGAAATAACCATACCGCCACGATGTGAAGTAATACGCAAAATAAGTATTCAACCAACAAATGTCGGTGAAGATTTAGTTATCGAAAACAAAGAATACAGACCTGGAATTTTTATATCAGGAGCAATTATTTCAAGGAATAACCCAATGGTAAAAATTTTGAATACTACTAGCAAAGCGGTAACAATACCCCAACTTAATTTACAAACACAATCACTAAAAGACTTCAATATTGTAACCAAAAACTCAATAACACAAAACAGAACAGACATTGTTATTGCTAAAATAAACCTAGACAACATTCCCAAATACGCGAGACCGGAATTCGAAAAACTATGCAAAGATTATGCAGATATTTTTGCACTGGAGAATGAACCACTATCAGCTAATAACTTTTATGAACAACGCATAGAACTTGCTGATAATGTACCAGTCTATACTAAGAACTACAGAATACCGGAAACGCATAAAACTGAAATAAATAGACAAGTAACAAAATTGTTGTCAGATGGAATAGTGGAAAACTCAGTTTCCCAATTCAACTCACCCATTTTATTAGTACCAAAAAAGTCAACCAGCCAAGAAAAAAAATGGCGCTTAGTAGTTGATTTCCGAACACTGAACAAAAAAGTAGTAGCTGATAAATTCCCTCTACCTCGTATAGAAGATATACTAGATCAGATGGGGCGAGCGAAGTATTTTTCTACACTAGATCTAATGTCTGGTTTTCACCAAATAACATTAGATAAAACTTCTAGAAAATACACAGCCTTTTCAACCGATCAGGGACACTATCAATATGCAAGGCTACCGTTCGGACTCAACATAAGCCCGAATAGCTTCCAACGTATGATGACAATAGCCATGGCGGGTCTGACACCAGAAAAAGCATTCCTATACATTGATGATATCATTGTTATTGGATGCTCGAAATCACACCATTTGAGAAATTTGTTAGCAGTCTTCAAAAGATTAAGAGAGAGAAACCTAAAATTGAACCCCGAAAAATGTCAATTCTTCAAGACCGAAGTGACGTACCTCGGACATCGAATTTCAGATCAGGGCGTTAGCCCAGATAGTTCAAAATACGAGATTATCAAAAATTATCCAGTACCAAAGAACGCGGATGAAGTTAGGAGATTCGTAGCGTTCTGTAACTACTATCGCCGCTTCGTCCCTAACTTCGCGGAAATAGCAGTGCCTTTAAATAAATTGCTTCGTAAAAATATGAAATTCGAGTGGTCTGAAGCACAACAAACAGCCTTTGAATCTTTGAGGTCAACATTAATGTCTCCAACAATTTTGCAACATCCAGATTTCAAAAGTCAATTCATAATTTCAACCGATGCCTCGAATGATGCCTGTGGAGCAATCTTATCACAAAACAAAAATGGAAAAGATCTCCCAGTAGCATATGCGAGTAAAACATTTACTCCCGGAGAGAAAAACAAATCCACTATAGTGAAAGAACTAACGGCCATACACTGGGCTATAACATATTTCAAGCCATACGTGTATGGACGAAAATTTATAGTACGAACAGATCATAGACCTCTAGCATACCTATTCGGTATGAAAAACCCAACATCAAAACTAACTAGAATGAGGCTAGACCTGGAAGAGTTCGATTTTGAAATCCACTACATAAAAGGAAAAGAAAACGTTGGAGCAGATGCTTTATCAAGAGTACAAGTCGACATTAATGACTTAAAAGAAATCAACATTTTACGAGTAAGAACGCGAGCGATGTCACAAATAAAAGAAAGCACAAATAACCAATCGGATGATACATCAGTAACTCATCAGCCTGATCAACTGAACGTTACAGAAACATTATCACCGACGGAAGTAAAACAGTTACCAGAATTGCAATTCCAAATCAAAAGCTGCAGCAATAAACAAAGAAAAATTGAAATAAAAATAGTGCACAACTACGAAGAAATATTTAAGCGGTATATAAGTATAAATGAACAACAACGAGTAGAAACAGCATTAGTGCTGACTTTTGAAATGTTGGAAAAGTACATAATTAAAGGATCTCAGACCAAGACTCTGAGACTCTCTGCAGAGAGCGACATATTTAAATTAATTCGAATAACCGCATTTAAAACTATAGGAAATAAAGAGCTACGTAAAACAAATATTATAATATATACACCCGAAAAAAAAAAAACAGACAAGAACAAAATACAGGAAATATTATATAACTTTCATTGTACACCTACCGGCGGACATATTGGTCAATCAAGACTGTACAAGAAAATCAAAGGTCTATATAGATGGAGGAAAATGAAGAAAACAATAGCTAACTTCATAAACAATTGTGAACTCTGTGCCAAAAATAAATACCAAAAGCACAATAAAGAATTTATGGAGATAACAACAACACCAATAAAAGTTTTCGACGTAGTATCCATAGACACCGTCGGTCCCTTCACGAAATCATTAAGCAACAACAGGTATGCAGTAACTTTACAATGCGACCTGAGCAAGTATACTGTTATTATCCCCACAAAAGATAAAGAAGCGAACACGATTGCAAGAGCAGTTGTGAACGGATTTATATTAGCATATGGACCTATGAGTAAGCTTAAGTCAGATCTAGGAACAGAATATAAAAACCAGATCTTCTCGGAGATATGCAATATCCTAAAAATCAAACATCTATTCGCAACAGCTGCGCACCCCGAAACGATAGGAGGCCTTGAAAGAAATCACAAGTGCCTCAACGAGTACCTTAGGTGCTTTGTGAATGATAATAGAGATGATTGGGATACGTGGATACAACATTATACATTCTGTTACAATACAACGCCCAACACAGTTCATGGTTATACACCGTTCGAACTCGTATTCGGCAAAAAAGTTAACTTACCATCAGAACTCGATGTAAAAGAACCAGATCCCATCTATAACTACGATCTGTATAGTAAAGAACTAAAATATAGACTACAAAAATCCATAGCTAAAGCAAAACAGTACTTTGAACAATCAAAAGAACATAGGAAACAGACAAACGATCCAAAGAGTAATCCGATATCCCTAAAAGTAGGAGACAAAGTACTACTAGCGGTTCAAAATAGAAAGAAACTAGATCCACTTTACAGCGGTCCTCATAAAATAATAGCTATAGACGCAGTTAATTGCATAATAGAAGACGCTAATAAAAATAAACAAAAAATACATAAGAATAGGTTAAGAAAAATCCATTACGATAATGCACTTAATGACGTAGAAAATAAATTACAATAGAATAATCTCTACAAGATAATGTCTTGTATACCCAGGTTAGCATAGATTACAAAAAAAAATCTTTAATGTATCAATACAATATTATAAAAGAAAAAAAAAAACAAACATGAACGCATGTTTATTTTTTTTTTTCCATAAGGGGAAGGGTGTGATAAACAATACAAATGTAAATAAACAAACTAGGTCAAGAACACCTCTGCTTAACAAAGCACATTTCATTTAGCTTGATCGGGTGCACTGACACTTTTAGAAATCACATAAAAAATGCAAGCATGCAGTTCCAGGGTAAACTCTTACTCAATGGAACTTCGCGCACAAGCGAGTCGAATTACCCTGCACTTGAGCCCCTTGCGCAAGTGCATCGACCAAGAGAAAAGTGCCGATTAAGGAAATATGTTCGGGAATGTATTAAGCAGAGGTATTGATTGAACCATTGACACCCATATGTAGATGTAAGTATAATTTTGTATAAATAGGCTAAGCAATTATGAATAAAGGGGATTTAGAGTTTGTCGCTTTTAAAGAAACATTTAGGAGCTAGCGCTCCACTCAACCCCTTTTTTTTACCTAACCGGAGTCAACGCTGAAAAGCTGCTCCACTGGAGTCAAAGCCTTGTGGCTGCCCCGATCCAATTCCTAATAAAGGAGTCAAAGCCTTGTGGCTGCTCCAAACCCGCTCCCCAAGCTCCAGTGTGAGTACAAGCCTTGTGGCTGCTCTGCTGCGAAGCTCATCTTCAAGGTTGCACTACGGGTGCACTACACCATATTTATTTTGTTCAAATTTAAATAAAGATGATTTCCCCTCTATAAATTTAATGAAAATGGAGGAATGTGAAACAAACTTTTTTACGCCACTACATTATTCAGGAACCCCAACTAAAGTACACGATTCTATCTTAGAAAAAAAATACTTTGCAAACATAGAATTTAAATCTGATGACTCTGGCAGCTCTACTTTTTCTCCCTGGGATAGTGGGTTTTTTAGCTTATGGTCTAAGTTTAAAGAGTCGTTAAGTTTTATAAATTTTGTTTTGATTGTTTTTATAATTGTAAGGGGTCGATAGAATTTTAGTGTTTAGGTTTTCTCTTTTTTATTTAAAATTGCGTAACTACCGGTAGACGAACGAAGCAAATGCTACGGGCGCCAGAATTTAAGGGGCGAAAAAATTCTCGAAGTATTTTGTTTGTTTTCCTCAAATTTTATTTAAAATAAATTCATTTTTCAAAATTAAATACAAATCCTATTCTACTTTTTACAATTTCTGAAGGGATCTGTCAGATGTTTTTTTCATATCTGACAATTGTACTTTCTAATGGCTAGTGATGCCAATTCAACTCTTTCGGAGATATAGGAAGCGGAATTAAAAATGATTTAGCTCCATAAATTTTCATTTTCAGCTCCTACCTCTTTTTTTAGCTCCTTACATTTTAGCATGTAGCAGGAGCTAAAATTTGATCAACATTTTTAATTTTTGCCTACAATTATGTGAGAACTAAGTATCTTCCTAATCCTGGATAAAGTCTTCTGTTCTGGACATTGAGGGTAAGAAGCTAAAAAAAAGCCGATGCGACTTTCATTTGCGTGTGGACTGCGAGTGCAGTGAAAGTAGCAGCCATTTTGTAGTTACGTCGAGAATATAAAGTAAAATTTTACACGTGGTTTTGTGTAATAAGAAATTAATTGCATTCGTTTGCAGTTCCAGTTCCAGTTGCAGTTCAGTTTACAGTTATCGTCTTCTCGACTGTGCCCTCAGTTTGTCTTTTTTCGATTGTCGCCAAATCGCAACGCCTGATCAATATAAAGTTTTGTATGACCATATGACTGATACTCGGGCCCAGGGCTCAAAGGATAAATTTTTAAGTTAAAAGGTAAATTTTTTATTACAAAATATGAATCAATAAATAGTATTTATTACTTGTGTAAAAAAATGGAAAAAAAATTTTCGTAATGTAATTTTGAGTGATAAGTTAAAGAAGTTTGTAATTGACAATGGGCTGTGCAGACCAAAAATGTCATTTCCGAAAGATGATAATAAGAGAAGGTTTTCAACCAGCTTTTATACGAGAATTTCTCATACAGGACAAGCTATAAATTTGTTTTGGCTTTGCTATTCCGTAATTGAAAACAAAGCTTATTGTGAACCTTGTTGGCTATATGCAAATAAGCAACATTTGCATAATATAGTTCATAGAACTAATGATTGGAAACTTAATTGTTGAATTTTATTTTATTTTATAAAAAACTGAAATATAATTTGTCATAAACGAAAATTTTTTCTTTTATTTTTATTTTGTGTTGAGGTGGGGGCGCAAAGTGAATTATCGCCTAGGGGCGAAAAATTTGTAGTCACACCACTGCACTGGCAAATCGACGATAACATTTTCAAATTGGTAACCCACGTGGTAGCCGACGCGCTTCTGAAGCACAATCTCTTGATTGTTTATTAGAACAAGCTAAAATTGTAGTAGACGGTAAATGTGTGAGTGTATCGAGACGTGACGGTAAAGTTAGCAGATCATTTTTTCAATTTTTCAATCATCTTTTTTTATGTAAAATCACCAGAACTATTGCTAAAAAGAATCAGGAACTATAGAACTCATGTGCATGCGAAGAGAACTCACTTTTATTTTTAATCTGTTAAGTTCCCGGACATCAAAGGAACAGCCACAGAAGCCAAATCGAGGGGGAAGACGCGAAAAACTGAGAAAAGCATCGGGGACCTCAAGAAATTCGAAGCTAAGGTAGACACCGAATAGGAGAAGAAATTATATGGGAAAATGGTAGGAATTAGGAAAATTGAGTTAAATAGTTTAAAGAACAAAAATTGTTAGTTTGAGAATTACGATAAATAAATGATAGTAAGACATAAATAAAAAGGATAAAATAATAAAATAGTTTGTTTGAAATAAAATAGAGGTTTGTAATTGAATTTGCTATTTGGGATTGAAGCAGTTTATTTGAAAGCTTTATGGTGTGTCCAGGATGGGGAACACCAAATCAGTTAAAAGCGATGGTGCAATCGTAAATAATGTAGTGGTGGACGACACAGTTACTATAAAGAACGATCACATGGTAATACTATTGGCAGTAATCACAGCGATAAAAGTAATTGAGTTGATTTACAATTTATATCGGCATCATAGGAGAAGTTTATGGAAAAGATATGAAAATTCTCCAACAAAAATTAATGTGTAGGTGCCAATGGAATGGACAAGCTTAAGGGAATCGAAGGAGAATTTCAAACAATATTGGCAAACTGCATAAAGAGTAGAACTAGGCCATACACCGAGAAAACAATAGCAGAAAACCGGCAGAAATTAAGTTAATTGCTAGAGAAAGCAAAAGAAATTGATGGCGAAGTAATAGAACCCCAAGTGGCACTAAAAATAAAAGAAAAGTTTGGAGGAATTAAAGCGACAATAGCAGGGATAGAAAAAGTCCTTAAAGAACACGAGGCAGGAGTAAAGATAGAACTGATTACAACAAAAATGGTGTTCGATATAAAAACAGCAACCTCCCTGTTGCAACAGTATTCGGGGAAGCATGAGGAAACGGAGACGTTCATAGTGTGATAACCCCATTTAGAAAACATATTTTTTATCATTAATAACGAATAGCCCAGGTGAGATAATTAGCGACTTACATTGCAAGCAACATAGCGAGCGTTAACCATTCGACCTAATTCTGCATGGTGATCACGAGCAAGTGATCACGTTGCCAAAACACCTGAAAGAATGCACTCGCAGCACGTGAGTCGTTCACTGACCATGCAATGTAAACAATAACGTAAAATAACATGCGACAGATTAAGGGGGCAAAAATACGTCAACAAATTATCCATCAGCAAAATCGAATGACCCATAAGAAAAAAATAAACAATAGGCAATAAGGGAAAAAAATGTGTAGTATCTAGATTTAAGAAAAATATTAATATAAATATAGATCGAAAATAAACGAGAAGCAGACACTAGTAAACCAGCGTCTTATTCACAAGAATAGTGCTCGAGTAGCTGCTCTTAAGTTTTATTTCCGCACGGGTTTCACGTCGTATATAAATAATTAGTCATTACTGACTAAATCCCAATTTATTATAATTTAGTCAATTATACATAAGGTAAGTTTTTGATTTTAGGTATAATATGCATTCTTTTAAATTAATTTATTTTTAATTTTGATTTTTAGGTAATGAAATTAATAAATTATCATGGATAAACGAAAACGAAAATTATGTATAATACGTTGGATTCATTTGTTCAGATTAAAAAAAAACTAATGATTCTTCAACAAATAAAGATCAATCTATCTCCTCAGTTAACTTAAATCATCCATCTACATCTGCATCGACATTTACCGAATACGGAGGAGAATCTTCAGGATCTTTATTAGGTTGTTCCCAGCACAAGAAAATGGAAACACAAGAAGAGCATACAATATGTACATCTAGTAACGTTGAAATTTACATTGATATGTATTTATTGTTTTGTATTTATGGAATAAAAAAAATTAATTATTTTCTTTTTTAAAATTCAAAAAATTCAATTCAAAAAAATTTAAAAACGACCGCTCATCTCTAGATCAGCACTCGATGGTCATTCACCACACGCAGTCAGCAATAGGCCGAACAATGGCCTATTACTAATATCAATGACCGATCGAGCAGCAGCTGATCTAGCACTCACGTCGACAACTCACGTTGCACCTGAGCCACAATCGATCACGGCTCAATCGGGTTCGATTATAGTCTTCACCAAATCGGCACCGGGATCGGTTGTTCAATTATTGTACTTTATAATTGTTATGTTGTATTCTCGTAAATTAAGTGTTTTACTTTGGGACATTGTGTTAAATAATAATTGTTTCGTTGATTTGAATTTGATTGAAATTGTGTTAGATGTTATACTGTATGTATATTGAGTAATAGCAAAAAAAAACTCTTAGCAAGTTTAAAACTGACGGGGTGCACAATAGCGCATTAACTTGTATCCACAAAAGAGTTGATATAAATTTGTTCCTTAATAAAATCAATAAAAATTTACAAATACCTTTGCGCATGCAATTGTTTCTTTGAGGTATTTGCTTTTATTTGGTGGTATAAAAGTTTCCAATATTTGAAAATGAATGTTTCTTTGAGGTATTTGTAAACTCTTATTGATTTTATATTAAGGAACAATTAAAATCAAAATCCACGAATTAACTCAAAGAAATTTGATTGACCGAATTACCATCAGTCAAACGCTGCTGATACGGAACGAAGTCGAACCATTTTTGAAGCGAATCATCACAGGCGATGAAAAATGGGTGAAATACGAGAACATCAAGCGCAAGAGATCATGGACAAAGGCTGGTGACCCTCCACAAACAACTTCAAAGCCTGGATTAACGGCAAACAAGGTTATGTTGAGTGTTTGGTGGGATTGGAAGGGAATTATCCATGCTGCTGCAACCTGGCGAAACCATCAATTCGGCCCTGTACTGTGAACAACTCGACCGTTTGAACGAAGCAATCCAGAGAGAGCGACCAGACTTGGCCAACAGAAAGGGAGTTGTGTTCCATCATGACAATGCGCGGCCACACACATCTTTGATGACGCGGAACAAATTAACGGAACTTGGTTGGGAAGTTTTGATGCACCTACCGTATAGCCCGGACCTTGCACCATCTGACTACCATTTGTTTCGTTCTCTGCAAAATTCTTTGAATGGTAAAAATTGGCCGACCGAAGTGCCGGTGAAAGTCACTTAGCCAAGTTTTTCCAGGATAAACCACAGGAGTTCTTTCTACACCGATGGAATTATGAAGCTAACCGAAAAATGGCAAAAGGTCATAGATAATAATGGTCAATATGTAATTGATTAAATTTGATTTTCAATAAATAAAACCTTTGTTCAAAATTGTACCAAAAACCCGCGGAGACTTTTTATATGACCCATTATATCTACCTATTATTTTTCCCACTCAAACAAAGCTATGTGTTTTACTACATCCACTACCCTACCCTGAACATATACTACAGGGTGTTCAACGAATAATGGAAGCATTGGGCAACCCTATAACTTTGACATTAGTTGTCACATCTTTTTTATTTGACGTTTAAATGAAACTTCAGTCGATGCTAATATTTACCATGGAGCAGTACAGCCAATTCAACGCGCTCAAATTGTTGAGTTGTATATTAAAAATAATCGGTCAATTGTGAAAGTTCAACGTGAATTCAAACGAGTTTCTGGTATCCGAAAAAAGGTTTCTGAAAACACTATTCGTCGTTTATTTGAAAAGTTTCGAAGTGGTGGCACTCTTGGCAATCTACCAAAGCCTGGTAGATCATGTCCAGCCCGAAATAGATGCAACATCGACCGTGGACGGGCCAATGTTGAGAGAGACCCTGAAACGTCGCAACGCCGACGCTCACAGGCTTTAAATCTCTCTTTAGGAACGATGAATAGCATTATACGAAAAGATTTGCATTTATTCCCGTATAAAATACAAATGACACAACAATTGCTGCCAACAGACAAGCCAAGACGGTTGGCATATGCGAAATTTGTGAAGGAAATGGCCCGTGCCGACGACGAGTTTTGGCGCAACATTGTCATGAGTGATGAGGCGAATTTCAAACTTTGTGGCGATGTCAACAAGCAAAATTGTCGCATATATGGCACTACCAACCCACGAAAAATAAAAGAACAGCCCAATTATCAACAAAAATTGAACGTATGGTGCGGCGTTGCCGCTAATCGTATCATCGGACCGTACTTTTACGAGGATGAAAATGGTGCCACCATAACAACTACAAAAGAGCGATACATCGAGATGATGCGTCGTTATGTGATGCCGCAAATGCGTAGATTCAGCATGGAACATTACTGGTTCCAACAAGATGGCGCTCCACCTCATACCTGCAAGTTTAACATCGATAAAATGAAGGAATGGTTCCCCGGTCGACTCATTTCGAAAAACGGCGATTTTGACTGGCCACCACGTTCACCAGATTTGACGACTCCGGACTTTTATTTGTGGGGATATTTGAAACCGGTCGTCTATAAGACTAAGCCACGGACTCTGGCCGAGCTCAAAGACAGCATTCGACGTGAAATACGCAAAATACCGACAACTACACTTGAAAAAGTGATGGAAAACGCCCAGAAAAGAGCATATTTGGCCATCGAGGAAAAAGGCGGCCATTTGCAAGATATTTTTTTTCACAACTGATTAAATAACATTTGCACAAACCAAAATAAATGTCTTTGCCGAAAAAATGAAAAAAAATAATCGTTTTTGAGTTTTATTTGAAAAAAAAACCTTCCATTATTCGTTGAACACACTGTATTATATATTATATTATATAAGAACTATATTGTACGATTGGGAAGTAAAAAAAAACCTTTTCATGCATGACCGGCTGTTTGTTTGTCTGGCAATGACAATCTTGTTGCCTATTTTACTAATTACATTTGTGCTCGCGCGGGCATTGATCGCTCAGACTCAGAACAATTTTCCGTTCATCGTAACGAACCCTTGTCTCCGTTCTCCTCAAAGCTGAGGTGTTTACAGCCATGGGACGTAAGGGCAAAGACAGTGAACTTCCTGCTTTGGTTCATAAACGCGACACCACAGTCGGGCGAATCAAACCACTGAAAGCTTATTTCAAATCACTTCCCACCTCTGTCAGTGTCATTTAAGTAGTATCGGTTAGACTTGCTTGAGGAGCATTGGCAAAATTTATTAATTGAGCAGGAGTCGATTGAACTCCGCGACGCAACAGCCTCCAGTAAGCGGGATGAATTGGAGGACCTGTATTGTTCCGTCAAATCACAGGCGTTAACTATAATTTCAGACCGAAAGTCTCCACGGGTCGGCGAACAACATGTCCAAGCGTCATTGCTTATACCAGCTAGCCAAAGTTGCCGATCATTAAGCTGCCAACTTCTCTGGAAAATATTCAGAGTACTCGGTTTTCATGTCACCTTTCATTAACTTGGTGCACGACAATGTGGATTGCGCAATAACGGAGAAGTACACCTACCTGTGCAATTGTTTGGTCGGTCCGGTGCGTCAGGGCATCGATGCCGTGGGGAGCTCATATGACACCTATCAGTAAGCATTAACAAAACTTTGGGTAAGATTCGACAGACCAAAGGTGACTTGTTTAAACTCCCAACAATGCAACAAGGCTCAACAACTACAAACCATCGTCGACAAGGCAAGCGCCCAATTAAGTGCGTTGCGCTCATGGGCGAGATATAGTCAAATAGTAGACGCTTTCGTCATCCATTTCGTCACATCAAGAATTGATTGAGATTCACAGGGAAAAGAGGAGGAAGCTCTCGATTTTTCCAGGTTTTCCACCTGGTCAAACTTAGAAACAGCTCTGACTACAAGAGCATAATACCTGGATGCTCATGACCAAAATTCAATCATGAGTGTAACAATCAGAAAGCCTGCTCGAAATTACACTACCGGACCTAAGTTTTCATTAGTCGTAAGTAGAGGAAGCTGCAGCTTTTCTTCTGACACTAAACATAGCATTCGAAGTTGCGTGAAGCCCTTGACGCTGCAGGCTGCCAATTGATGACCGCTATCAAAAGCTAAAATCATTGGCGTTATGCATGAACTGTCTCGCAAAGGGACCATTTTGTTCTCAATGTACATCTCTTTTTAAATGTCGTTTCTGCCAGCGCCACAACATCTAGTACCACAACACAACGGCTAAGTCAATCCGCTTTAGTCTCATCGTTGCCTACGACACCGATTCATGACCATGCCGAGGTGTTATTAGCACGGCCATTGTTTCAATCCGGGACAAGTTTGAAAATTACCGTTTTGCTCGAGCATTGCTCTATTCAGCTTCGCAGAGAAACTTTATAACCATCAACCTTGCGCGATGATTGGGCCTACGATGGAAACGCTTCGACAGCAAAATTCAAGGAATTGGGGATATTTCTACTAGTGTACAGTTTGACACTCACTGTAAGGTGAAGTCTCCACCTTGAGATTAGGAATACGGCGTCTTTATGTTGTGGGTGTTACCGACCATCACTGGAATCCAACCAGAAACAGAAGTCAAAACTACGAGTTGGAATATTTCAAAAAATTTTCGCTTGGCAGACCCCAATTTTTGTAAACCAAAAAATTATTTAAACACTTTGACCGAAAAAATTATCGAAAGTAACCATAAAGAGTGTGGAAAATTAGAAAACGTACAACGGAATACTAATCATCAACAAAGAATACGAAAGTATTGCCGAAGAACTTTGCAAAGTTACAACAGAACGATTCATTTATATAGCTAATGAAATAACTAAAATGTTTCCATCAAAAAATGCCTTAATTTAATTTGTGCCTTATAATAAAAGAACAAAGCGAGTAATATCTGGGAAATTATGGCAGCGTTACAACCGCCTTAGGAAGAACTTAAGAATCATTGATAAAATCACAACAACTACAGTTTCTACAACACCGCCGGTTAATTGTCGGCAATGTCGTTTTTAAAAAAAAAGGGGAAAAATACGTCTTTCTTGTTGAACCTTTTAAAATCATCTATTTTTTCCAAAACAAAATAATAATACAATCAAAAACTACTACTACTACGACTTCATAAAACTACTACGATATTTTATGAAGTCGCACAAAGTGGGCAAAAACTAAATAATATTGGTGACGGCACATTCTTCCACCTCCTCCCTCGGACGAATGAAGATAATTTTGGTTATTGGCCTTCTAAATACCCCAAGTTGAGTTTTTACTTCTATGGCTCGACTTCGTTCGTCCTCGTGGCCATAAGTTTCGGGGTGCGTTGTCGTCTACCATAATCACCAAATCTCCAACAGATGGTTTTTCATCATCTTGATTGTACCATTTCTTTCTTCTGTTCATATCGGGTAGGTATTCACGTAACCAACGTTTCCAAAACATGTCGCTCAGACGTTGGACAATCCGCCATTTTATGAAGTCGTAGTAGTAGAAGTTTTTGATTGTATTGTTATTTTGTTTTGGAAAAAATAGATGATTTTAAAAGGTTCAACAAGAAAGACGTATTTTTCCCCTTTTTTTTAAAAAACGACATTGCCGACAATTAACATTGGTCCTTCGAGCCGGAAACCCCTGGTTATCCAAACCAGTGAAGTATATTAAAATAATGCAACTCAGGCCCAAATGTTATATGAGCTCGTTAATGGTAAAACAATAGTATACAGAGCTAAAGGACATTCAATAACTACTCAAGCAGCAACATTGATAAAGACCCAATTAAAAGAGATATGCCCAGATGAATCCAAATGGCCAGCAAGATATGAAGTCATTAAGACAGCTGCCTCATTAGATCAAACAACAGAGGGTGGAGTAGCCAGTGATACAATAAAAATGACTATTGGTACCGAGTTGTTTAGATCCATTCGTAAACTAATGGTAGCTAAAACATCAACACCACTATTAATAGAGTATCTTGGTGAATTCAAATATGAATATGCATTCTCAATATTATCCTCTCACCTATCATTCATGTCAACATTAAAGGACTATATTCAAAATAATGATTCAAAAGTAATGATATCAACAGCAGATTGGAATTGGGTTATGGAAACATTCAACATTCCTGCTTTAGGAAACTGTACTGATAAAGACGGAAACCAACCCAAGAGAACCTACGGAAAAGGATTATACAGAACATGTCACAACTACATCTGAATCCATTTTGAAAGCAAGTAAAAATAATAATAACCCTACTTTTGATCACTTTTATGTTTTAATTCACCTACATTTAATTACAATGAAGAAAAATTTGACGGATGATAACTCATCTGATTATTTCAAGAAAAGGTTGAGCGCTGTTTGTAGTACTCTAGGAATAGAAACACCTGCTCTATCCAACTCAACTAAATTCCAAAAATATTTTGCAGCTTGGCCACAATTCTTAACAGTAAGGCCAAATTTAGTAACATCTATTTATTTATGGTCAAAAGCATTATCTACTCAGCTCAAAGTGTGTACTACTGCACTTACCCTTATGCAAGATTCTGAAATGACATTACTCTATAAATGTTACCAAGCAGCATTGTCACCAACAACTAAAGCTCACTTACACCCCCTTGTAATTGCAGATATTCATAAAATCTTTGCTAAATTTGATATTTTAAAGAAAAAATTTGGAGATGAAATTAGATATATCAAATTTACAAAACCAGATGAAGAAGGGCTAACACTGGCAGAATATCCTAACCTTGCTACTCTTACCTGTATATTAATGTTAAAAACAAATTCATCATTTGCCAATTTCAATAGTTCAGCTCTCAAGAATCCAAATAGAGCCTTACTTGAAGCTGAGTCTAAATGTTACATATCATAGGGAACCAGAGGTAGAAGAAATTAGGCTTAACATAATTTAAACTTTGGATTTTGATCCACTTATCTATGATTCAGCCTTTAACAATTCGATCATTGCATAGACATGATCATTCATGCTATCGTTGCATAGATCATAGAAGGAAAAATTAATTAAAGATCTTCATATCCAATTTCCACGATTCATCTAGCAATGCAATTTCTATCAAAACAAATAGATAGAAGTCTTCTAGAACCAAAACATCCCTTGATAATTAATGATTCATTCGCTAGCAAGTGATCTTCTATCATTGCTAGATAATCCGGATATTATTTCTAAATATCCAATCCGATAAATTTAATTAAGATTTTGTTGACACAAGTGTGCATCAGAGGCATCCTAAGATTTTGTTGACACAGGTGTGCATCATAGCACTCCTAGACAAAGAACTCATCCTTTGGAGTGGGGATAAAAGATAAAATATAAATAGAGAAAATTTAATGACATAGTTAGTTGGGCGGTGATAGTTGAGCGGTTAAATTAAACGATTATTTCTTAATTAGTTGAACGGTCACAAGTTCGAGTAATGTTAAAGTTCCATTAATCACGGAGAACGGTAGTTCTCCGCGGGGTGCGCAAAACAAAAAATCTGAAGATCTGATGATTGTTGTTGAAATGCACCACAGGAATAAATCGAAATCGAGAACCAAGCTTTCAATTCATGACTGTTGGGTATCGTTAGAAAGGTGTTGGGCCATAGACTAGGAAAATATATTAAAACTGCTAATCCACCCACTACAACCCGAGATATGGCCACTTGAAAATTTTACCAAATTTTTAGTTTTTCCAATATAACCCAAAGGTGGGTGTAGAAAACTATTCAGCTATAGTGTTTTCCGAGGCTACTTATCAAGACCTTTCCAACGGTACCTTATATATTAAAATCGAACCATCCGTTGAAAAGTTATAGCCCTCCAAAATTTACGGTTAATTTTCATGAAATTCATGAAAAATTGCCTACCTCAAATAGTTTGTTTGTACAAAAGTTGAACCGATTTCTGTCGTTTATACCTCTATTTTTCGGGGATAAGTGCGGCTTGCAGAATCCGTTAACATTTTTAAGATTCCTTTGAATTTGATCGAGATATAGACTTTTGAATAGAGCCAGATGCACTTTTTTAAAAATATAATATCTCCACTAAAATCCAATGAAAGGCGTCCGTATATGAATCAGTCGATCGGGATTGAACTAAGTTTTCAAATGGTGGCCAGTCAATCTTAATCAGACATCTAGTTCAAGAAAAATATAGAAAAAACTAAAAAGTGACACTGCCAAATTTTCGATTTGAAGGCTATTACTCAAAATTGAACCAAGCAATTTTGTTAAAAAACTAGTCGTTTGTAGCTGACAACCAAATGCGTCGATGGCTTATCATGTGAGTTCTGGGAAAACTCTAGTTCCGGAGAAAATGGCATCCGAATAATATCGCGAACCGGGAAAAGTGAGTTTTTCAACAATTTTGTAAAGAATGAAAAATGTTCGAATAAAAATTTCAATCGCAGCATTCCTTGACGAGTCCAAAACACCATAGAAAGTGAATAGGCAGGCTTTTGTTCTATAGTTTTCATGAACCTACTCTAAACTATGAAAAATAATTGTAAAATCCTAGCAGATGGTCCCCCTAAACCTAACATCAGCAGTTCGAATTTTCCAGTTTCTCAAACCCCTCAAATGTGTGTAGGGTAAAGTTGGATACACGAAATTTATTTAAATGCATAATTGTATTTTTAATTTTAACTGACCCAAAATAAAGAGAGCAAAAAATGCAATCGGTTTCGCGAACGAATAGCAACTGCTTCGTTTTATTAAAATTTATTTTATTTCAACATTTATGGAAAAATTATTTACTTAATAATAATGGTTGCTTTCAAAAAACATACTGATACTAGCAAAAAAAAACTCTTAGCGAGTTTAAAACTGACGGGGTGCCCAATAGCGCATTAACTTGTATCCACAAAAGAGTTGATATAAATTTTTGTGGCGTGCGTGCATTATTGTTCCTTATTAAACCCAATAAAAATTTACAAATACCTTTGCGCATGCAATTGTTCCTTAATATAAAATCAATAAGAGTTTACAAATACCTCAAAGAAACATTCATTTTCAAATATTGGAAACTTTTATACCACCAAATAAAAGCAAATACCTCAAAGAAACAATTGCATGCGCAAAGGTATTTGTAAATTTTTATTGATTTTATTAAGGAACAATAATGCACGCACACCACAAAAATTTATATCAACTCTTTTGTGGATACAAGTTAATGCGCTATTGGGCACCCCGTCAGTTTTAAACTCGCTAAGAGTTTTTTTTTGCTATATAAGTTACACAAGTTTGAGTGATGTTAAAATTCTATTAATATAAGTTACACAAGTTTGAGTGATGTTAAAATTCCATTAATATAAGTTACACAAGTTTGAGTGATGTTAAAATTCTATTAATATAAGTTACACAAGTGTTAGAAAGCAATTTCATTAAATAAAGATTATTAAGTAAATGTTTCGTGAATTTTATTTTTTCATTCTCAACATAATTAAAAATAAAATTTCTAAACACTTAATTCAAATTGCAGGTGAGGCTTCTAATCCAAACGTACCAAAAGAGATATTAGATAAATGGAATTTCACTTCTGTTGATCATATAACTTTTATAGATCCTGAAGAAGATAAAACTGATGTATTACGTGCTCTAATTAACAGTCTTACTAATAATAAGAAATAATAAGACTTTTTATTACAAAATAAACATTAAGCAGAATTTTTTACTCACTTATTCATTAAAATTGTAAGTTGGAACTCATTTATTTAGAAAAAAAAAAAAAAGGGGAAAAATACGTCTTTCTTGTTGAACCTTTTAAAATCATCTATTTTTTCCAAAACAAAATAACAATACAATCAAAAACTACTACTACTACGACTTCATAAAACTACTACGATATTTTATGAAGTCGCACAAAGTGGGCAAAAACTAAATAATATTGGCGACGGCACACCGCCTTTTCCCGAAAGTGACGATACTGAAGACAAAATATTATTTTTAAAAACTCTCGTGAATGTTTGGGCAAAAATAAGAGCTTACTGGAAAGAAACATGCCATCAAAAACATAACTTGTAAAAAAACCAAGTCTCGCAACTCAATTCTTCTACCGTAAAAAGTTGTGAGATCCATGTAATACCAAGTCCGTTAATTCATTCTTCAGTCCCTACTTAAGGAACGTTCTGTCTTACGTTATTACGTAATTAGCTAACCTAAAAACATCTTATAGTGACCATATTTATATTGAAAATCTTTTTGTTTATATAAAAATCGATTGACTTGGCCATCGCATAAAAACACAATATATCTCACAAGTAATACATCCTATATTAAATTAGATTGTCTAGTGCGATTGCCAAGTCAATCATTTTTATTTAAAACAAAAAGATTTTTAATATAAATATGGTCACTATAAGATGTTTTTAGGTTAGCTAATTACGTAATAACGTAAGACAGAACGTCCCTTAAGTAGGGACTGAAGAATGAATTAACGGACTTGGTATTACATGGATCTCACAACTTTTTACGGTAGAAGAATTGAGTTGCGAGACTTGGTTTTTTTACAAGTTATGTTTTTGATGGCATCTCATTTCTTTTTGTAGATAGTCCTACGTTTTTCTTTTTATTATACAAACTATACAGGTACACTGATTCATTCACTGCAAATATAACTTTGTAATCCTATTGGCAGTTGGTGTATCTAGAAAACTGGACCAAAGAAAGTATAACATAAAGAACTTGCACCTAGTACAAGTTCGCGTTTGACGAAATTCTTGCCGGTTCCGGACCTGTGCGGGCGAGGTAAAGAGACTTCTGAAGGGGAATTTTCACTTCAGCTGAATACTCAGATTTGCTGAACTACTCAATCGCGGCCGTATGAGAAGATAGAAAATACGCCCAGCCACCCACTCTGCAGTGTGCATGAGCTCGATGGTCGGCGTACGCATCGCTCTAGCAGCAAGCTACTTGAGTTAGTTCATTTGCCTGTGTATGCCGTTGTTTCGGACGTCGCGACGCGATTTGCGCTCTCCCCTTGCCTTACACACGACTCTACCATGCTTGGCACAGAAAGCTAGCTGAATGTGCCTGGGGAAATACGGGGTCGGCTCACAAAATGCTGAATGACGTCATGGGGTTCTGACGCGGCGACCCCAGGCACAAATTTTTGTCAAACGCGAACTTGTACTGGGTACAAGTTCTTTATGTTATACTTTCTTTGACTGGACTGAAATTGCAAAATATTTTAGTTTTTCCATGATTTATACACTAAACACTAATTGCATTCTAAATTTGAAACTTCTATGTCTGCTAGAAGTGCCCTAGAGTTTTGATGATCGGTCAGTCAGTGAGTGAGTGACAAAATTAAGAAACTTTGACTAGTTATAATTCGTAAACTACTGGTTCAAATTGAATGAAAATTGAAATATACCGTGTTTATACAATGCGTGCTTGGTTACTAAAAATTCAGGCTTCTAGTTTTATCCACAACGAAGTTATAGGGGGTCGAAAATGGCCTGAACTGTTTCGAGAAAAGGATGGTACGGCCGTGCCGCTTTTTTGTTTTGCTCGACTTGGCGGGGGCACTGCCGTGCCCCCAGATTTTCCTTTCGCCAAAAACAGTTACAAGGAGATAACAAAAACCTTCAATTACATTTTTTCTTCGACTTATATCCTGCACTACGAGGTCCACAAGGATGTCTATTAATAGGGGATGACTTTGATTGTTAGTACCCTGGATTAAGTGAAAATCTGTTTGTTAAATGGCCACATATTAACAATAAACTTGAAAATATTTCTCCTAAAAGTTTAATTCCACTTTGCTCCAGAGAAGCATGCTGTGCTTTACATAACTTGTTAAAATCTGATTCTGATGTTAGCTGAGTTCAACTTCTTGCCTATTCTTTGTCAGCATCTGTATATGGAAAAAAAAGAGAGAACCAAAAAGGAATCCAAGGAGGATGGGATGTATTTATGGGACCTGGCCTAGAAACCAATAAGGATGAGCGATATGTCATTGGAAAGGAGTTTTTATTTTCTACAACTTTTTATATGGCGGGAAGTTTGAAAACGATGTGGGGAAAAAAGTTATAGCGGTTCGAAGTGCTGAATTTCGCCTTTCATTGGCTATATATATAAGCATAATATCGATAACTACGAAAGCTCACTTTGTTGGTGATTTACGAAGGATATTGGGACGATGAACTCGGGAAAAATGATAAAAAAAAATTATAAACCATACCGTTTACGAGATCTCCGCCGCAATAGGATCGGTTTTGAGAAATGAGTGAACCGAAGCATATCTCTTAAACGGTATGGTTTAGTTTTTTTTTTATTATTCTCGGAAATCATTAACAAAGTGTATTTACGCAGTTCACGATATTATGCCTATATATAGCCAATCACAGGTGAAATTCAACACTGACAGCCGATATAACTTTTTTCCAACATTGATTTCAAAACTTCTCGCCATATAAAAAGTTGTAGAGAATAAAAAATCCTTTCCAAAGGCATATCGCTCATCCTTATTGTTTCCTAGGCCAAATTGCCCATCCTCCTTTACAAAAAAAGAACTCTTAGATTCTTTTATTCTACACGTACTGGTAAGTTATTGTTTAGGTAACTTTGTCGTCCGCAAAACAGGACGCCCATTTTCAGCATTAGGAAAAGATCAGACACACGAACGATACAATACTAGCTAATCAATTGACTGCTCATATTGATGTTGGGAAGAAAATTTCCCCTAAATCGATTCGGAACAATCGATCGTCCAGTTTTTCTGAAGTTAACGAAAGATCAGAAATGGTTTCACATAATCGGTCACAAAGTAAAAGTGAAATTAACGATGCGGTTCAGAAAGAACCCATTGAAAATTGGAAAGGACGAAATGTCAGTCCAACGCCATTAAGAAGATCGAGAGCTTCAATTTTGTATCCACATAACATTGAGTATTATTGCCATACTACTCCGTTCCTACATAATGGGCACACGATTAAAAATCGAAAACCGACAAAAAATCAATTATTGTTACGCATACGTGTGGAATGGACTCGATTTTTTTCAATATATTGTGCCGCATACCTTGACAACAACGAAGTGAAAAATGAATTCAACAGCTCAACATCCGAAAATGAGTTTTCATTTTTTCTCCAATCGTTCTTTATAGCCAACGAAAAACCCGAATACTACTACAAAAAAAGGACCGAATTGTTGCAGAAGATTCTTACAAAAGAAAGGTACAACACCGAGACACAACAACAGGTTGTAGAAGATGAACATACCATTACAATCCGTTGCGAAACTGGAATCGCGGGATTTTTCGGGTATTTGGTACAAAAAGACCGTAATAGGATCACCAGTGTGGAAACAACCAAGCATTGTGAGCATTGCGAATACGTGGACGTCAATTTTTCGGACACAGTACCGCTGAACATTTCGATCACTAGAGAGATTAAACCAACAGACATAGAGCGATATGTATCCGCTCATTATGGTGTTGCATCCACCTGCCGAGAATGTGGCGACCATTCTATAAGTTCACAGAAATTCAAGAACATAATTGTGTTTGAAATCGAGCCACACGTACGAATGAAACTGTATCGAATTTCGCAGCTGAAAGATACAATTTGCATTCGACGAGAAGTTTATCGTTTGCTCGGGGTGATTGAAAAACAACAGCAGGCTAATGACTTCATCGCTCACGTTAAAAGAAGTAACGGAGTGTGGCAGACGGTTGATGACCTTAAAAAGGAAATCGTCACTTCGGCAAGAACTACCTACAGTCTAATGTATTTGTTGATGCTGTTTTACTTAAAACAAAAGTAAGAAAATAGTTACGATGTTTGTGCACATTAAAATAAATGATAAACCCGAATAGCCAACTTTATGCATTTTCGACTTTTGTTTGTTTGGGCGTGCATGAATCGATTAAAAAGTGAATCTGTTACGGACATTCATTATAAACAAAATGTAAGTGATGAAAAAAAAATCGTCCAGAATGAAAAAGTTCATTCATTCATTATAAACAAAATGTAAGTGATGAAAAAAAAATCGTCCAGAATGAAAAAGTGTCTACATGAGCTGAAAAGTCCATTTCCGGTGGCGGGCTGATGACGGGCTGGCGACATATATGGCTATACGGCTATTTGTTGCTCTATGAAAGCCTATAGGTTGGTTAGTCGTTGTTGTCCGTAAGTTTTTGATATAATTATACCCATACATATATGGCGACATGTATGTCGCCAGCCCGCCACCCATATCTTTGAACTGAAAATAATCAGGATTTGCCCGCCACTGGATTCGAACATTTAATCGTCAGCCAGCCCCAAAAAAATAGACCCGACTACAATTCCAATACATTGGCGGGCTGGAGACACTGACATCACTCCGTTGGTTTACGACACGGCTGGACCCGCAATCGCTCCGCTCGTCAAGCAATTTGAGTCAAAGCAATTCTATGCTGTGCATAATATTCAAATGCACCATAAACAGTATCTAAACATAAACATAAACAGTAGCTTTATTAAATGCGGTAATTGGTTTAGTCTTGCGGTGCGGTTGAATTAAAAGTTTAACAAATACCTTGCGCTCAATATTCAAAGTAAAATATACTTTAAATAACAGTTTTCTTTTGAAATTTGACTCAGTGTGTCAGTGCATAGTGCGCTTATGAATTGGATTAATTGAAAAAATTCATAAAGTGAATTGTACACAGAGGTGATCGGCCAGAAGCAGCTTCCCAAACCAGGAAAGTAGGAGTGCAAAACACTGGATCGAACAGAAGCTAGACTCAGACTACGTTACGGAATCCTAGGTGACCTTTCAGAGATGACCCCCCCCCCCCCCCCCGCAGCCCCACCATTGGAGTTAACCATCGATCCCCTGAAGTACATCGAGCGCTTACTCAACTTTAACGGATAAGGTGACGATTTATTTACTTTCCTAGATTTAGTCGATGTAGTGCCACCATATTGAAATACAAATGCTGATAGCCAGACTATATTATTAAATAGAATTAAAAGTAAATTATCGTCCAAAGCTAGGGAAATAATTGAAATCAACGGCCAAGCAAAAACTTGGAAGGACGTAAAAAAAGTGCTAATAAATAATTTCAGTGACAAAAGAACAAGTTCCCAGTTATTCGATGAGTTAAGAGGCGTGCAATTCATAACAAATAGTGTTGACCTGTATGGTAGAATCAAATCAATTTTACGAAATCTAACTAATAATATGAAAGATGACGCTAACGCAGAGAGACTAACAAAAGCTAACATCGAATTTGCTCTGAAAATATTTCAAGAAAAATTGCCAGAGCCCATGGGCTTAATCTTATTTAGTCGAAACCCTTCTATTATTAAAAGTGCGATGGATATTCTTCACGAAGGTAATTACGCCTACTTTAACCCCAATAAAAGCAATATGCAGAAAACCAAAAACTCGCACCGGGACGAATCGAATAATAGAAACAACGCCAATTTTCCAAATAGACACAGCTACGACTATAATAAAAATAATCATAATAGTACCCATAACAATAAGCTTATTATATTTATCGAGATATTTATATATCAAAAGGGTTTTACTTTTCATTTAAAAGTACAAAACATTTTATTAAGAAGTTGATATTTTGAAATCAAATAGTTCGCCAAAGATGTTATTCGTGAAAATTTATGCACTATGAAAACATCTTTTAAATAAAATTATGATAATGGAAAAGCACCTATAACAGATAACTATCATAAAAGATTCAAAACCACGCCAAAAGACGCTTATAATAAAGATAAACAACGCAAGCCAGCATTGCTCCATAGAATGCAAGCACCAAAAATAGTACTTCTGATTGATCCTGCTCAATTGCTTAAGCAATAAGCAGGTGGAGCAGTGTCATCTTGTTTATTGGAATGTGCTTACTTTACTTTGATCGTGTTGTCTAAGGGCTTGAAAAAATAGAAAACTGCCTTTGCACTATTAAAGTATGAATAGACACGAAATTTTTAAATAATTAATGGTCATAAAGGACCAAAGGCAGAAGAGTTAGGTGAGGTGGAGTGTACAAGACAGCTTTTAAAGTACTTCATACAAAGTTTTTGAAAAAGCCCATGGAAGAACTTTGGCAAACTGTGGCAGAACAGAACTGGCGGGCGTACGGTTTGTCAAATTGTTGCGGGGCAATGGACGGAAGGCTATTAATTAGACCAGCTAACAAAGCGGTGACGGGTATGTTAACTACAAAGGGTCACCGTCAATATTGCTGCAAGCGGTTACAGCGCCGCGCCGCGCCGACATTAACAGTTAACAGTGTATAAAAAGCAGGAGAGAGCTTTGAAATGCTTTCACACAATCTCAATTTGAGAATGTGGTTGCATGCCCATCCCTGTTCTAGACTCTAGAGCAGGGATGGGCATGCAACCACAGTCTCAAAATGTGATTGTGTAAAAGCTCTTCAAAGCTCTCTCCGGCCTTTTTTACACTGTTAATTTTGGTGACGTCACCTGTCATGTAAAAGTGAAGCCACATGGCAAAATGACTTCAAATTTACAGTGTACCGAAAGCAAAGCGAAAAGAAGCATAGTCCTGCTCGCATGACGGCCGGCGGCCGAATGATGCGCTCTCGACTTGCGAGCTGCTCGTGTACATATTCAAAGCGCTAAAAGCTGGAGTGCCCGCGGGCATAGGCCTGCCCATCACTGCTCTAGAGTGATGGTGGGGCCAAAGAATATCTACAATAAGAAGGGTCACTCTACTGCATATTTGTGTGGGTACATTTTTGTCCAAAAAGAAAAAAATAAAACGCGTCATAAGCGGAAGCAGGTATATTCTATCATGCTGTCAAATGTGATTTAGAGAGAAAGAGTTCGAACTATCTCTTACTTGTTAAAATGTGGGGTGCTGTCTTCGATAGTGCTATATTATATACAACCACCGCCTTGTTAAGAAATTGTTACCATTTCTTGCAGGGTTAGGCAGTGCGAGCGGGTTTGATTACGTTTTCCTAAGGCGGGGGCGATGTTGACTACCGTTGATGGTGGAGACTGGGTCGTTTCCTACAAATCACCATCAATGGACCGCTGGGTTCGCGGATTTTCTGGATTGGGGGCCAGGCTTTCTTAACAAAAGTCCTGGGGTCGGGCTAAGTTGGCTGCGAGCATGGCCGCAAGCCGGGGGAAGGTTTTAGAAAGAGGCCGCAGGCACCGTAGGCTGCGAGCCGGGGGTTTGTGGGGAAAGGAGGCCGCGGCCGAAGCTGCGAGCCGTTGACTTGGGGGATAAGGGGGAACACCTAATACCTGTAGATGGTTGATGGTGGCACTTGAGAATGAAAGCTTTAATTTAATTTGGACTACTTGTTTTATTAAAGACTGCGCACTCGGGCAGCGTAACGACTAACAAGCGAATTTCTAAAAGACTCTCCTCATATGCTCATTTACAATTATCTTTATACCATTTTAATTCTACCTAATTATCCCTACTCTAAACTAATTATTGATTAATTATTTGCACTAAATATTGAGAACGGGTCTCACATGTTGCTTTTCACCCCAGTGCAACGTGATCGACGGTTTTTTCTATAGCTAGTGCTGACATTGCCCAAATGTAAACAAAAAAGCAATCACCTTTGATTACTGCAATAGCGATTGGAATTCGGTGATATTGCTGAATTACTTTACTTTTTGTTTTACGCAACTAGATGGGATCGGCCTGAGTTCAATATGCTCATTTATGCTGACTCCCATCTTGTTGTTTTGTTCTCTTGGTAAAGTTAATTGTTACCGGCTTGCGCTGCTTTGGTTCTTTTTGTTTTTTGGTAACGTGACGCGTTACCGTATTGTTTTGTTTTTTCAAAGCTAGCGCTTATCATAGCCGGCTCAAGCATATACTTCGTTCCCTGGGCACGACCTTGTACATTTATGTACAATGTTTGTTTATTTTTGGTGAGGTAGGTCGTTACCCAGTGTTCGCGCTTGCGGATCATATTTACTTTTGACTTTATTTAGTAATTAATTGCTTGTTTGTTTACTATGGCAAAGTCGATCACAACAGCCTTATCCTATGCAAACGCAGCTCATGAACTTTCATTTTGTTTTTGTAATGTATGTAATTTTAAAGGCGAGCAGAACTTTAATCTGCGCGGGCTGAACTTAAAGCATCGTGCGCAGAACTTAAAGTTCTGTGTTGTTTACGAGCCCTCATTGGTTGAAACGTGACGCCCACATTTCCTTTCCCTTTTCACAAAGTGTAATTCACTTGCCATCTATTTCTATGACGCTTGCTGTACACAATCGCAACTCGAAACGTGTACAGACATTTGTGACCCTTCTTATTGTAGATATTCTTTGGTGGGGCTTTCGCGTCTTCCTCTCTACTCTCCTATTTGGAAGCAGGTAGATCGTCGCGCGTCGGCTTGCTTCCAAATAGCGACGTTCAAGTGCCACTTTACGTGGTCGGGAATGCGGCTTATCCGCATTATTCCTTCCATAATTTAACGGCAGAGCAAGTCAAATAAAATAAGGCAATCAGCGGAGCGCACGAGTCACGAGGCAACCTGACCAAAGCATCGAAAACATAATCAAACGATACGCATAAATAAAACATGAAATCAGTGTTTCCCAGGAAACATTATATTTTTGTAAATTAAAATTATTAAAATACGAAACGAAGATAAAAACACGAAATCAGCATTTCCCAGGCAAAATTATACTTTTTGGCGACGAAGAAGGTTCCCACAAGTCGGGAAACGGGAAACCTCACATGGCAAAGCCTCGTAACGCCTCCTGAACAATTGAAAAGAAAAAGCTTTGTAAATTTTAGAGGAATCAGTCAGCTTAAGCTCGTCTCGCGAAGCGGACAAATTTGTCTTAACTTGTACCTTATTAAAATAAAGTGTATTTTAGCCTTAGCTAGTCTTTGGATTCATTTTTTTTTTTTTTAATTTAAAATTCATTAATCTAAAACTTGAGCGTCTGTTGAGCGAGCATTCGGATAATTGTACGAAATCTTCCCAATATTTTAGCAAGCGATCCATTTAGAACCGGAAGACGCATCAGAACTCATCGCGGCGGCGCGGCTTGCGTCTTTTATAACGCAATCATAGCAATGGGCAATCCGACGGAATCCGAAGTACCGAAAACACCCCGAATTGATCCCCCGACTGATTTTAATTTAGTGCAACCCCAGCCATCTATCTGCGCGGACTTGAAATTGAAGAAATTTTACATCATTATATATTACGAACACACCGTCGCGAAATGTAATTTTTTCTGTTAGTTTATTCCTTTCCTCTGCATTTCTCGTGCTTTTTTTGTCGTTCATTTCGTGTGCCTTCCTCTATTTCCCTGCAGGAATCGCAAACGTACGCTTTGCCCAAAAAAAGGGAAGTATTCAATAAAATCGAATGAAAAGATTGCGCCAAATATAATATTATATTTTTCTAGGATATCATCATGCGTTTCCATTAGACATAAGTTGAATTGTAATTATATAAATTATAAACTATAATTAATTTGTTTAAATCTTTTGTTTTGGGGAATAGGGCTACTGGTGATACGCCGTCAACAAAAACGAATGACTTGACTGCCTCATGGGCCATTTGGAAATGTCAAGATAATTTATCTTTACCTATAAAACAGTAAGAACCGTGCGTGACTGACAGACAACGCACAGGCCAAACCGCTGGACCTAAAGAGCTGAAAATTTTACAGTGGATTCCTTTAATGACTTAGATATCCGCTAAGAAAGGATTTTTCAAAATTCCGCCCCTAAAGGGGTGAATAACGGAAATTCCTTTAACATGACGTCACAGAAATTCTTTTCCACGTCTCTTCTTTGTGCGGATCTTCGTAGCCGAGAACGATCCCTCCCTGAGAAGATGCGGGCCAGCGGCATGCACACGGCTGACGGCGAACGGGCGAACATAACTGCGTGCATGGTAGAATGATATATCTGTGACTGTGGTGTCTGCCTAATAACCAGGGTTCGGAAACGCACACTCGCGTGCGCACTTACTCACGTGCGATAAATGCGTGAGTTCTTGAAACGCACATACTCATGAGCCGTGTGCGCTTTTCTTACCCATATTACTCACGCACGTGAGTGAGTAATTCAAAGAGGGCCACCGCACACTCACGTGCGTGAGTAAAATTGACAAGGAAAGCGCACACGTCTCATGAGTATGTGCGTTTCAAGCGCACGCGAGTCTATACTGCTGCTCATGAGCAGCGGTGTAGACTAGCGTGCGTTTGAAACGCACATACTCATGAGCCGTGTGCGTTTTTCTTGTCAATATTACTCACGCACGTGAGTGTGCCGGGGCTTACTTTTTAATTACTCACTCACGTGCGTGTGCGTTTTCAACATCGGAACGACTCACGCTCATACCCACGAGTTTTTCGGAAACGCACATGAGTCGTGAGTCGCAAATGAGTTGTGAGACTTTGGTGTGCGCACGCGAGTGTGCGTTTCCGTACCCTGCTAATAACTAGGGGTAAAGTGGGCGACAGCCGTGTATTTGGCATCCTTTGCGTGAGTGACTTGGTGCTAATCAGTAAGAAAATGGTTGAGGAAATTTTATTTGTTGACGGGGAATATGTCCCTCAAACTGTCGTTCCTGTCGTGCCACGTATTCCCTTAATACCTAATGACCACTCCTTTAATTTTAAGAGACTACAGCTCCACAATTTCCCATCAAAGTTTGTTTCGCCTTGACGATTAACAAGAGTCAGGGTCAAACTTTAAAATATGCCGGCGTAGATTTAAGGGAAGATTGTTTCTCCCACAGTCAGTTTTATGTTGCTTGCTCACGAGTAAGTCCGCCCACGAGGCTGGTAATATTAGTGCCGCCCAATAAAAAAACAAAAAACATTGTTTATAAGGAAGTCCTCTGAATATTTATTCACTTTGGCATCGTGGGTGAAATTTGGTAGATCAATAATTAAATTAAATTATTACACAAAATAGAAAATTCAGGCTGTCTACTTATATCAACTAAGTTCTGTAAAAATGTGAAGTTAAATAATAAGTAACTGATTTGTTTTAAAATTTTTTCTTCGTATTACATTATACCTAATTACATTATACTTCATTATACTTCATATTGTTGTTATAATACGAAAGGTTTGTCCTGTTTTCATGCACAGAAGAAGCAATGAATATAGATAAAGAGGCGAATAACAATAAGAATGTAAAACGATGATGAATCAATGGCACGATAATTAATAACAATCATTCCACCAACCGACCGGGTGAAACCGGGTAGACCAGCTATTACTTATATAATCAATGCATATTATCAATGCATTATAAAAGTGTCTGGTTTGGAAGGCAATCTCGAATTAGCTGATCTAGCAAAAGCGACTCCATTTTGAAATATGAAATACTTTTTGAGTATGAAATATGTACTTCATTTGTCATAGGGTCCACTTGGGGTTTCATAGTGCCATCGGAAATGTACCGACCAAAGACGCTTGAATCTAAAATATATACAATATACATACGGATGTGTAACCCACTCACTGACAGACTGATGTAGACATATTCTAAACTACATACTTCCGGAAGAGCTAGAAACGTGAAATGCGCGCCACAATTTCTCTTGGTACTCTTACGCAATCAAAGTGAAACTATTCAGGACTATCGCAAGCCGCCATAGGATGCGAGCGACAAAAATAGTACTTCTGATTGATCCTGCTCAATTGCTTAAGTAATAAGCAGGTGGAGCAGTGTCATCTTATTTATTGGAATGTGCTTACTTCACTTTGATCGTGTTGTGTGAGAGCTTGAAAAAATAGAAAACTGCCTTTGCACTATTAAAGTATGAATAGACACGAAATTTTTAAATAAAATTAGCAATGGATAAAAGGCTCCTCTCTCCTTACTTACTATGCACTAGGGTGGCAATAAAAAATCGAGGTTCGAATTTCATGCTGCTCATATCCCCAAATGGTGCAGTTGGGCTAGAAAATGAGATTGGCAAGGTTGCAGCTCGATCGGATAATTCTAACACGTGCCGCATCGCATTTGAAGTTTCCGAAATATGTAAACTGTCTCCGAAAAATTCGGTTTTTGGAAATCAGACGAGATTTCAAGATTTCTTATGAACCAATTAGCAAATCAACAACCCAGGGATTATTATAAAGAGTTTCTTCAGTTGTGTTTGATTTTCTTGGGAAAGATCCCTTCTAGAGACGTATCCTTCAGAATACCTTGTGTATTAAACATGCCAAATGGATGGCAAAAGCGATTTACTCCTTAAAAATATTTTTTTTAGATACCACTTTTCCTTGACTGATTTGCAGAAAACGCGTTTTGGGGATATCTGTCTGTTTTTAGTCAATATTTATGTGAAGACCTGGTTCACTGCCCCCAATCCAATATTAGCTCCAAACCAAGACCTACAATTATTAAAATCATTGGTCATGTACAGGCAAATCGATAAAGAGGTTTCAGATAAGGCGCTTGCGAAAGTTAGGAATCATCTTTGGTATCTCAGCTCTGAACTAGTTGCTTTTTCTTTTTTTGATGCTAATTTAGAAAAACGGATAAAAATAAAAATGGCTTCTAAAATAACTTCCGCGAATGAAGAAGATTACAACAACCATGATAGGGATATCAAACCAGTTCTTAGTACGGAACAAGTTGATAGTATATTAGACAAAGATATAGATTTTTGTAAGAGACGAAAAAAGATTCGAGATTGATACTGAATTTCTCATGAGAGATGCAGATGAATGGCGCAAAAATGGCAATTATTTGAGGGCGAAAAATATAGTGAAAAGTTTAAAGGTAACTAATGATACAGCTGAGAGGGGAGTGAAGATAATGACAGATTTCAAGTCGTGTCTCACTAAAGACGAAGAGCAAAAACAATACCTCTTACAAGTCGCAGCTGAATGCAGAAAACTATACCCTGACACATCAAAAACAACATTATGTTCCCCTCTCAGCACAGCTTAAAACTACGAGTATAATGTATTACACTTACCTTGTTATGCTTAATTAGTTCAATTATAAATAATGTAACATAAATAATATAAATAGACCAAGTCAGTGTAGGGGAGACCGGGGCACGTTGGCCCAGTTTTTTTAATATGTTTTTTTAAAAAAAAATCATAAGTATTTTAATGACACTTTATGTTGCAATATGTTAGGACATTCTTACAGAATCAGTATATCACTTCTAAACCTTGAAAACTATGTTGAAAAAAATTATAGAAAAAGGTTTTTGGAGATGGGTCAAGTGGGCCAATGTACCCCTACCTCGGGGCAAGTTGGCCCGGGAGTTGGGGTACGTTGGCCCAAGTGACATTTTCAGAAGTAACATGGACACAAATGTAGGAAATCAAAATAAAACAAGAGAATTTAACAATTTACACAATGTATTTGACCAATACGTAAGAAATACAGAATGAATGCATGAAAATTACATACTAAGAGAATAATTTTTTTTTTTTTTCAAATTATTATAAGTTTTGTTACCTCGAAACTTACTCAGACTCACTGTCTAAGTCCATAGGGTCAGCACAATTGAAATATTCAAAAAATAGTCCGTTGACTTCATTTTTGACACATTCCTCATGAGCCCAGCGCTTACAGCTGGTGCACTGGATCCATTGCGTTCCGGGCTGGCTGTTCAGTTTCACTGACCGTAGGCTGATTGTGCTGAGCTGTTTCATTAGACTCTTGGAACTTTGCACAATATCTTCCCAAAGTTTTTCTCGGTATTCCGAACTCTTCACTTACAACCCTGATTGGCCTTTTATTTTTTTTACTTCTAAAACGGGTTGTAGCATAATATTTTCAGGAACTTTTCCTCTTTCTGTTTTTTTTTGTAATTTCGCACCATATTGACGTTCCTAATAATATAAAATCTTATAAAACATCGTAACTTCAATTAAAAGTTGTATTAGAACATGTGTTAAAATTGGTCAGGACAGGTTGGCCCAGGTGGCCATTGGCCAACGTGCCCCGTCTTCCCTGGGCCAACCTGCCCCATCAGCATCTTTTATATAAATTATATTTTTTACAGAATTCAGTAAACCAATTTAATCTGTAAACAACATGTAACTAACCCTCAAACTACAACCTTTAAACATACTACTAACCTGTTGCACCTGAAATATTCACAAGCTAAATAAAACACTTTTAACTCTCCACTAAAAATTTACTTTGAAACACACAAAACCGATAATTTGATATCACTTGTCAAACTCTGATCAGGCAGCCATACTGTTTTTGCAGAAGGAAGTTGGCATTGCTGCCAACCTACCCCTTGATTCCTAGCCCGATCTTGTGGTAATTATGAGAAATAACTGCAGTTGGCCAACCTGCCCCTATGGCCAATGTGCCCCGGTCTCCCCTAATTATTAACCTTGGCTTATAAAATGGCGCCACCCCAACCCAACTTCCCCACAAACGAGGGTTCTTATCCTTAACTCTAGTTTTTATGTACTGGGTGATAAAAGCTGGAAAGGGGATGATTAAGGCAGATTCCGTCGACTATCGCGGTATTCCCGCCTCCCGGGATAGTCCTAAAAGGCCTCATTTGCTTAAAAAGACCACGTTTTGACCTAGAAAACGCTGGATAGGGTCAAATCTATTCCGTGTAGCCAAAACCCGTTAGAACAAAAGTTAAAGGCAATTAAAATACCTACAGAATGAAAACAATTCCTGGTTTTTAGGACAAAGTGTCTCTGAGATATGAAAGAAAACCGAATTTATCGGAGAAAATTTACATATTTCGGAAAGTTCAAATGCGATGTGGCACGTGTTAGAATTATCCGATCGAGCTGAAACTTTGCCAATCTCATTTTCTAGCCCAACTGCACCATTTTGGGGGCTGAGAGTTTAAATTAAAAGTTTTAATAAAAATTTTCCTCCATACGCTAGGGCTAGGGCCACCCTTCTGTGCACTTTAATTATATTGAGAACTATTAACATTGAACATTCGATTCCGCGTTGGAGTAAGTATATACACAATTACATTTAGATTTTATTATAATAGTATTATTTTTCAGATTCTGCATACAAAATATTCATTCTTGTACAAACGTACTCTACTCCAAATACGTAATTGACAGCAGGAAAAGCATGCAATTGACAGCAAGTAAGTAAACAAAGATTTCATTAATTCTTTTATGATTTTACGGACCTGTGAACCACTTAGAATGTAAAACAGGATTAGAAATTGTTTTTTAAGGAAGTTAGTGTAATTTTGTTAAGGACGAAATGTGTTAAAGTGTTAACAAATCGATTAAATTGACTTGTCATTTTACAAATTTCAAAGTTGAATATTTCGGAAAATAAATAAAATTTTGAAAATATTCCTACGAATTCGTCCTTCAGACATTAAAACACATGTCCTTACAAAATTTCATGACAATCCGACGTTTCCTTCTGGGTGGTACGTGTTCCTAACTTAAGCCATTTTAGTTTATAATGTAAAAAGTTTAGATTCATATAAATATGCAATACGAATACCAATCCAATAAGAAATCGTATCAATATAGTAGGTAAATTTTTTAAAATATGTAAGCCCCATTTATTTATTAAAGCTTTTTAAGGAAATGCAAGCAATTATTATTACTCAGATAACAAATCGATAAAAAAAAAAAACGTGAAAAAAAATCAATTTAATAACAATAATGCCCGTTTGTCACCATTCTTCGACAAATTCAATAACACAATTTTTAGTTTAAGCATGTTCAATGAACATTGTTCATACCATTAATAACCTGTTAAATCCTAATTTTAAATCAAGTTTTCACAATTTTAATTCACTAACGTTTGAAATTTTGTTTTACTTTTAAAATCAGCGTAATAACAATAATTTTATATACCTATTGGTTTAGAATTTTTTTCCCCTATCAATTAACATATATAGTTTAATGAATTTTCTATAAAAAAGTCGTTCTAAATGATAAACAGTTACAGAGATATATCGATATTTATTGATGCGTTAGCACTGTTTCCTTTTAATACCAAATCATACTAACGAAATCACAATAATCTAAATACTTAATTACAACAAATATATTATATTAATGCAACTGAATAGATCGATTGTTAAATTGCACTCATGTATGAAACCAAACTTTATAAAACGTTGTCTTTAGAAATTCAAATTAAGTTTTTTACAAAGTCACGCACACACAGTCAGATATATTAAATAAGAAAACACCACACTCACTTTTCGAAGAAGTAATTTGATAGTTTGATCCGCACATTTTAAAGTTGTTTTTAAACCAATTAATTGTTGCGATAGTTTATCGTTTTAATTTTATGTTGACTACAATGATTTTTCTTTTTCGACCATATTTCTATAATTGTTGCTATCTGGCGTATATAACGATTTGGTACTCATCTTCTAGTTGTGGATGAGCGTAGTTCTGTGATTGGCGAAAAGTAAAACCAGATTGTATACTTTTATTTGATGTTATATACAGATATATTTAAAATTCAAAGTAACCGTTGAAGTTTAGTTAGTCGGCATTTTCCTATGTATTGTATTTCTTCAGTAATGTTTTCCAAAAAGGTATATTTTGTTTTTGGTTAGTTTTGGTTAATGATCACTCCAGTGGGATTCATTTTTCGATAACTGTTTTGTGAACTCTTACTTCTGTTCTAATTCTGATAATCAGTCCATTATAATTTTCTTTTTTGCAGAATCCTTGCAAAATGACGAATTTAATTACTGCTTCTTCCTACAGTGGAAGTTCTCATTATTTCAGACTTAATTTCTTCGTGTTTTCACCAAAATAGCGCTTTCCGTTTGTTCAGCTGATATTAATGAGACGTATATTGTAGAACACCGTTTAAATAAAATAATTTTGATCAAGTTTATTAAAGTTTTTGTAACTTGCTTTCAACACAAAATAGCAATAGTTTAATATTATAGATTATTTGCACACAGATGCAGAACTGCTGTAATCTGTATTTAAATCAAACGTGTTCATTGTTTTTATTAAACTTTTTCTTTAATCGTAAACATATGTCCTGATGTTGAAAAGTCTTCTTTCGGGTTGAATTGTTCACAACTAAATAACGATATTTTCTTTCAAAAGGGTAAATATATCAATATTTGTTTGTCACTCGTTGGCTTTAAGAGAAAAAAAAAAAACGTTCCACATTTATCATTTCTTTGAAAATGTTCAGATCAACTTTTCGTATTCTATATTCTTAGGTAGCAAGTAGTTAAACTTTAGGTATCTACAATATATATGTATTTAACAGATTTAGTTTTATGAAAATCCAATGAACTTATCACTTTACAATATAGGATTTTTGTTCTACAAATATGTATGATCTATGGGTATAAAAATCTTGAATCTAAATGATATGTTGTTTAGATTGTCTTTAAAATTGTATGACTTATCTGCAAATTATATTTTTCAAATATTATAGTAAATAAAATTATTGCATCGTGTTTTATTTTTATGTTTTAACTAAAATCAATTAATTTATCTTTAGAGAACTTTTAATATTCTTTATAGGAACTAATTTAAAAGAAAGATTTTCTGAAAAGTTGTTGAATGTTGATGGAAGACGGACAAAGAATTGCACGACATCGATTTTACACAAATTGTTCAATTTTTAAATTGAATTCGAATTTTTAAATATTGTTATAAATACGGATTATAATTAATTTTTTGGCCGAAATTTTTTGTACACGGTCTTTTTTTACACAATTTTAAAATTATAGAAATGGAAGAAAACTTCGTCATTTTAGGGTGGTAAACGTGGTTGGATTTACATGGTGAGCTCGTAATGTTTAGTGAAATAAACTTATATCCATTTCACCAAAACTTTTTTAAATTCTTTTAGAAGCGGCTTTTCCTGCAATTGGGAGGGCACGTCCTATCCAAATTAATCAGAAATAATCTACGGAGGCTCTTCAATAACGAGATTGCTTGGTGAATCACGTGGAAGGGGACTAAGGAAAAGCCGTCTATAAGTAAATAGTTTATAGTTTAATGCGTTTACTGTTTTTAAAATTCCTTATAAAATATAATCTTGTTAAAATAAATCAGACTTTTAATTTTCCAATTGTTTTTAAGGCATTGGCGATACGAATTCGAACCACATTCGCCATACAAATGCGAATCACTTTCTCGATACCAATTCGAAGCAATTTTCCGATACGAATTCAACTCAAATCAACGATACGAAAATGAATCGCCAAAATGTTTCGAGAGTGGGGCTTGACTTGCCTCCGTCATATGAAACATATACGTTACGATTTCGATATCATATTAAAAATATTAAAATATCTCCTATAGGTGTTTATGTAGGTAATAAGAAACCAGATCACGTAGATGAAATTTTTTCCAAATTTGTAGATAAAATCAAATATCTTATAGAAAACGGAATTGAGGTTGAAAATAAAGTAGTTAAATTTCAAATATGATGTATTATTTGCGACGCTCCAGGAAAAGCTTTTGTATGTGGAATTATAGGTCATACGTCCACTCATGGCTGGCTGAAATGTACACAGCTTGCTAAAAAAGTAAATGGCGTCTTAACTTACAGCATTCAATCGGGTAATTTAATTTCCGATATAGATTTTAGAGATATGAAATATTTCACGCATCATCCTTTAAGCACTTGAACACTATCTGTAGAGAATCTAAATACTGGGTTGCTCGAATTGTCTACTGTCAATTGGGGATCAAAAATTGGCGCAATGTGTGGCTTTTGGGTAACTTCATATTTACTGGGCATCACATATCCCAGAATGTCACAAGCAATTAATGTTAGATTCTTGTAAATTCTATCGTTTAGTAAGTTGTACTAGTTTAATTTGGCAAACTACAATACTTGTTTAGGGTTAGGTATCTGCAATCCACTAAATATACGTTGTTTTTTAAATAACTGTGACGAATGTCCAGGATTTGGAAGCCTTTAACGTCTTTTCCAGGAAATTTTTAAAAAAATTACATAGACACAATAACGTACAACCAATGAACATTGACAGATTTATCGCATTTAAAAACCGTTGTTGAATCGGCAGAGGAATTCACCGACAATTTATTCGAACTTTTTCCCAAATTACTCCGGCATCATTTTATAGCTAATCAAAAGAAGAGATATATAGAGGAACTTAAAAACACAATAGAAATTGGTGCGGTAATTATTGTTATAATGGACTTTTCAGATAATTATTCATTTTTATTGCAAGATGAAGTGCAGCCGTATCACTGGACTAAGGATCAAGCTACCATACATCCGTTTGCAATTTACTATCGGACAACAGAGGAATTTGCGCTTCAATTTACAAACTTTGTTGTTATAAGTAATGCTCTCCCTCTCCGACATGATACCGTTGCAGTTAGAGTTTATCAACGACATTTAATACTTTTTTAAATGAAACTAATATGACAAAAATTGTTACAAAAATTTCATTCAATCTGTGGAAAAAAGAAAAAAATAGCCTCATATTAGTTTTTCTAATGTTTTTTTCATCTATTGAAAACTTTTAATTTTGTAACTTACAACGTTATTTGCGGCACATATTCAAATGTGCAACAAAAGAACTAGAAAAAAGTATAAATGGAATTAACCGAAAGGATCCTAAGTTCTCAGAACGGTTTCAAACGATTAAAATCTAAACAATTTGGTTGTTGATATCTGAAACACCTTAATAGCCATGATAACTGTTAAAGTTTCTTGATATTGTTTTAACTTCTTTATTCAGAGAGAATGAACTTGTTACTTCTTATAGTTTATCTGTCATTCTGCTTACTTATGATTCTCCTAGATGGCATTAAATTTAGTTATATATTAACAATACCACTCAAACGCAATATCAAGCAATGCCTCCAATAAACAATTATGCAATGCAAATGCTCTTATTCAAGGAAAAGAATACTTCATGAAGAAGTACTTCCTGGTTCTTACGTCATCAACCAAAATATTGCCGACATAGACTGTTAATATTTATAGTTTGTGTTAAATTTGAAAATGTTCAATTTTTGAAGAACATTGTTTTATGCATATTTTGTTTGCTACTTAAGTGTAAATACATGCGAATAGAATGAGAGTTTATAAATAAATTGATTTATGAATCGTACTCATAGCCTAGCACTAGAGTAAACATACATACTTGAGAAATCTGATATTTCTGGTTATTTGCCCACCTCAATTTTTTCCCCGGTTCAATGCACCATCAAACTTAATATTGCGGTACATATATGGATCTAAAGCCTTTGCTACTTTGTATGGGAACGGTATGATGATACCTGCAACAGAAGAACATTTAAATATCCTCACAGAAATATTCAATTTTTAATACCTGTCTCAAGTAATTGCCTCACGCAAGACATGTGCTCCTTTTCCTTTGTTTTTTTCAAACGCCGCGTATCAGAATGGTAATAATTCTGCATCGCAGAGTATTTCCTTCTTAATTTATAGGAAATTTCAACAAAATTAGGGTTGTGAAAATGGCATAAGTCCGAATCCTCTGAAGTGCAATTAATTTCTTCGGCAGAATCGAAATTTTGCACTTGATCTTTATTATATTGTGCGATTGGTCCGAATCTGTGTTTACTGCTTTAACGCCGTCAGTTCTTGACTACTGTTGTGATCGGTGTGGCGGAGGAGAACTTTCCTGCACCTGACAGCTGAGCCGCAGTCAGCTGACCGACAATTCAACGAGAATTTTTCACGGTCATCGGCGGCTGAATTAGATAACCTCTCAAGTCAGCTACGCACGTGCAGGATTCCTTCTCCGACAGTTGACAACACCGGCATGACAATCGAGTGAGGGGAACTAGTCCCAGTTCGGCGGGATCTGTCTGGTCCCTATTGGTCAAATGTGGCCTGACTGGTAGCGAACCGGGACTGACATTCCTATTCGAGAATGTTCGATCCCATGCGCATGCGGGAGGAAAAAAGAAAGGTTGATGCGACTGCGTGGGGAAATCGGCACCGGCGAGTCTGGGTAGCGGCAGTCAGTGCAGAACCCGGAGGTAAACAAGGTTAAAAATTTTAGCTCTCTGAAAGAAATCGAGTTGTGGCAACAAAAAAAAAAAAAAAAAAAAACTATTGGAAAGGGAAAAAAAAATTAATAAATTAAAAAAATTAATAAATTAAAAAAATTAAATAACAATGTTTTATTTTAAAAAGCACTAAAAACTAATAAATAAACTTTCTACTTATACCGCAGTATTTTGGTTACATCTAGTTTAAAATAAAAACTTGGGGTGCTGATGATACAAAATGCACATACACACACTTAAATTTAAAATTATCAATTGGAAATATTATGAACAGTTAGGGATTGCTTTTACTTATCATTGAAACGAAACATATACAAAATATTAAATTTTATCTAACTATACGCAGATGCACCGCTTCGGCTGATTATGAGACGTATAATAGTGAAGCATTTCACGAAGGCGGCGAAATTTTTTGGATAAACTTAGTGGGTTAATATAATATATTATTCATTGTGGAAATATTTTGTTTCCACACTACTAGGTCTAAGGCGCTATGGAGTGACACATAAGGCGTTAATTCAATATGTGCTAGAGCGAGAAAGAAATAGGCTTACACATTTATAACGCTTCCTTTTTTATACTCTAAGATGCACCCCAAGTTTTTATTTTAAACTAGATGTAACCAAAATACTGCGGTATAAGTAGAAAGTTTATTTATTAGTTTTTAGTGCTTTTTAAAATAAAACATTGTTATTTAATTTTTTTAATTTATTAATTTTTTATTTTCTTAGTTTTTAGTGCTTTTTAAAATAAAATTTTGTAATCTAATTTTTTAAGTAAAATTTTATTTCTGATTCCTTCGGCGGACCTTATCTTTTAACGTGTGAGCGGAGAGCACGGTGTTATCAATAAATATATACTTATATGCGCAATGCGCATACATTGTCCAGGTGTTTACCACAAAACATATCCAACTGAATATGTTCATATAGTATTTATTTATTATTATAATATATATAATATGTACGTAATACAAATATTACATAGATATATATAGGTATATAATAATATGCAATTAATGGTGCTTTCAGCTTTAGTAAATGATTATAAAATCATATTAGAAAAGCTCCCACTCCATACTTCTTGCGGTGTTACTCATTTGATAAATAGAAAACATTTCTTTTAAAAAATATGAAGAATAGAATTACCCTCCCCTCAGCTAAAAAAGAATCATAACCAAATAGGCGCAAATTTATCCTAATTCAGAACTCGCGAGCACACAAAAATCTCCCCCTGATTGAGAGCAAGGAGAAAATATGCGTGCGTGTTTCGAAGCAGGAAACTTGTTTTCGGCAATGCACCGCAGCTCAGCGATATAAAAATGTGCGCAGGCAGTAAGCAGTCTTCTTCTTGGCAAATGTTAATTTTGCCTTGAAATTGACTGAAATGCGTATGCAATTTCAGTAATACTTGATTAACAATTATGCTCTAATTGCAATGATTTTGACAATAAACATATTATTTTTTTTTTTAAACATGTTCTCTTCCTGAAATCTGTGCTATGTAAAAAAAATGCATGAAAATTTATGTGGTAGAAATTGGTTAAAAACTGCAATATTTGTTCCGAACAGTGAAACAGAGAAACAGAGAAACAGAGAAACCGAAAACGAAGTTAAATAAAACCTTGTAAAAAACCTTGTAAAAATAGGATAAAAATCCGAAAAAAAAGGTCGCGTTTTTGCTGGCAAACCCTTGAAAAATTTTTTGTTGTTGTGGTATAAGCAATTTTAGTGGAAAAGTAAGAAACAAAAAGAAAAAAAAAAAAACTGAAATTAACAAACAGTGGACACAACAAAAGTTATAGATTGGTACGACCGGTAAAAAAAAAAAAAAAGGAACAACTAACGAAGGACGTATCCCTAAGTTCCGCTACAGGGAAGAAGGAAAAAAGGAAAAGAAAAGGAAGTTGTCGGGCACGGTGCAGAAGGAACTCCCGGACGAGAGCAGCCACCGCGAGGACCGAAGAATCACTCCCCCTCCTTGTTCTGTGCCTCCATCGGATTCGACGAGGGAAGACCGGCAAGTCCTCCTCTATTTATTTAGCATCAGTAGTTTCTTTTCTTTGATTTTTCTTTTTTACGTAGAATTGTTTTCTTTTTGCTTTTCCTTTCTCGCTCCTCCTAGGTTTTTTTGTGTTTTTGAGAGATCACATTGGTTTTTTTTTTGCGCAGAATTTTGTGAAATAAGTAAAGTTACGGTTAAACGTCTCCAACAATAATTGTGAGTGAAGTGGTGACACTTGCGGTGCGCCAACCTCCCCCCCCCCCCCCCCCCCCTCCCGAATGGGTGATTCGGCGTGATCCGCCAACGAAATCCCATCCCCAGACGCGGCCAAGGGATCAATCTCCCCCCAATTGGCGACGACAAACTACCAACCGTGCGTTAAAGTTTTCTATAGTTCCTCACGGCATGATTGACGACGAAATGTGATCACACTTCGGTCCCTTTTTGTCTGTTATTTTTGTCCATAATTTTTTCTTCGGCGTGGATTGAGAAATAATTGAACGAGATTTATTTGGTGGGAGATCTAAGCGGCTGAGTCCGCCCTTCACATGTTTTCATAGTTTCTATTTTGCATTTCGATCATGTAAAGGAGGAGGTTTAAAAGTAGAGATACCTGAAATAAATAAATGAAATATCTTTTGTAAAACTAAAGGAGGACAACAGGGAATGAAAATTCGTTTTTGAGTTTCTCCTCCCCTCCTTGTTGCCGCATGCGTAAGAAAACTTTACTTTTCAGAGGGGGTTGACACCAACAGGATTCTCTTCCCAATTGGGACATGGAAGGGAATAGAGGGTGGATAGGGGCAGTCCAAGCGGACTTCAACATCTTCGTCCCCCCTCAGTGCAGGTAGGTCCGGCCATGTTTCCCCCCCGCTCTGGTCGTTTTGTACCTTACCCGATCGCGGTTTTCGCTGTCCCTTCGCGCGAGACCTTCGTTATGTGGGACGAAACCCTGGGCTGCGAGGACCTTTTGGCTAAACCCCCCCACACCTACTGCAAAGCTAGCCGTCAAGCTCGCGCCGTCCACTGCGGTCCCAGGGGGAGGCAACTTAGCCGGGTGCCTCCTGGCAACAGCTGTTTCGTCGGGGCTGACATCTGGCGGCTGTATGGAACATCCTCCAGGTGCCAGTCCCTGCTAGCATTTATGCTAGCACCAACCTCATTTAATACATAACAGTACAACATCCGGAATTTTATAAACTTTTAAATACAAAATTTTGTAGCAAATTGCTGGAAAGGAATTTTAGAATAAATTACAAATTGTGTTTTTAAAAAAAAAAATTCGGTTACAGACTGATAGAGTGCAGCATCTTCAACAAATGGTGAAAACCGAATCAAAATGTTTCACATAATGCACTAAATACCAAAGGTACCCTTATTTCCGACAAGTTGCAATAATGCACGTCGGGTGTCAAATGCTCCAAAAAGAATAACAATTCGTCTGGAAATTTTATTTTAATTGAACCAATTTTAAAGGCTACAAATCTATTTTCAACGTAATACGACAGGATGCCATATTTTCTGATTGCAAATTGAAAAGAGACATTGGATCTGCTCTTTTAATAATAGCATAAATTATCTGTGGGGACACGAACAAACACTTGTCTTTGTTTCTACACTTTATTCATTTAAGCTCGCGCAATAAACGTCATTATTTATTTCAGAATGTGTGAAAAACCAATGGGGACTACGTAATGGCGCCCTTAGTAACACATATCCACAAATGAACACAATATGTGCAATGTGCATACTTATGACAAGAGAAAACGCTTAAGACCGTATAATCCGGCCGGCACTTTACTCACAGCTGTACTACAAACTGACATGAAATGAAACTGCTAGACGCTGGAGTAGTAGTAGATGAGATCTGTAGTTTGTGCAGTACTAAAAACGCAATTTTATTCTAATTTTTTACTATGTACTAAAATTTAAAAAACTTGTCCATTATTAAAATTTATGTTATAACTTTTAATGATTTATTATAGTGAAATAAATTCTATTTTTTTCGCATATCGACAAGCACGCATATACATTATTATATGAATTGGTTGGCTCCTAGCAGAGGTACACCTATACATTTCACTAAATTCACTAAATCATCTGAATGCGTGCTTTTCGATATGTAAATTAAAGTAGAAGCATGCACTTTTACTTCAAATTACAGCTCGAATTACTCTCTTTACTTTTCTTTACGAATTACTTTTCTTTAACCTCCATTGTTTTTATCAATTTGCAGCAATTGATACGGTTTTTTTTACAAATTTACTGATTGCAATAAACTCTAACTCCCAAAAGTTACATAATTCCACCACTGTTTCTCATACATGCTGCCGGCCACAATTCGATTGATAGTTTATCAGAGAATTCTGATGGTGTGCCGTTTTCCGGGACCGCAGAATGGAATAGTATGTCGCCGGCCTAATAATTTATTTCCCCAGATTTTATTGCGGTACTCTACCTAGAAACAGAACAAGTACCCATTCAACGGAATTCTCGAAGGCTTTGAACATGACTGTACATGCAAAGTCGTGCGAAGGGGCTGAAGCTGAATATCTATCAATAGATATTCTTTGGCTGATACTCAGATTTTCTGTACTTTTCAGGCACGACCGTGTAGGGAGAGTCGAAAGAACGACCAGCCACTCACTGTGTAGTAGGGTGGTTACAAGATACATGGGGAAAGTTTTTTTTTCTGAATTTCTTTGACGGGAACGGGACATGAATCGATTTTCCCAGTTATACATATTTGAGTGTAAAGCACAATGGATTCAAAACAATCAACGTCTTTGTGTAGTGTGACAAATGGTATTAGTTTGAGACAGACAGATAAAATTTTTTTGATTGGACACATGTGCCAACAAATCACTGGTAGTAAGTTCCCATCCAATGGTCAAGTGTTACGAAGCTTGTTTTTTAATAAACGTCGGGTTAAATTAGAAAACAAAGATGCTGCTAAGTTTACAATAGAAGATGTTCTAATATTTTGGCAGAAAGCTAAGATACCTACTAACCACATAAAAGATTGCATTGTGAAGCTTGACAAACTTTACGAAAAGTGAAGAAATCTGCAAAAAAAAATGCGACCAGAAGTGTAAGTCAAGCTCAAATTAAGAATGTAGAAGCTTTTGAGTCATGTCTTGAAGACTTATTCGATATTGCACATCGCGACGCGCTGAAGAGCATAAATGAAAAAGACAGACAGTTTTTACTCCTTCAGAGACAAATATCTCTGATGAACTTTCCATTCTTATAGATTCTCCAGATTCCATGAAAATACATACTGCCAAAAATCAACTGCGAAATTTGTACAGAATAATTGAAAAAATCTGGAGAATCTATAAGAGATATTTTTGTTTTATAAAAATTATTCAAATAGATCGGATTTTGGCAGTTTTATTCCACCAGCGGATATGTTTTAGGAAATATGCCAGAAGCACGTAAAAATGTTCAAATACATTTTCCACCAGGAACCAGAAAGAAGAGGAATAAAAGCATACATTATTGAAAAATGTACCTATAAATGCAACAAAATCAGATTAGACATATAAGTCCTATTTTCATGAAAACAATACATGCCATTCCCACCACGAGAGGATTTTAGATAATTTAGTTGTAATTTTGTGAAGAACACATTCCATGTGGTACAATGTGAAATAATTTAAAAAATCATTTTAAATTACTTCAAACAAAATTGATCACACCCTAATTGTTTGGATGGTTGGGTAGGGTGTGGGTGGAATTTGAATTGCTGCTACCTCCTATCGTGGTAAGTTCTAGGTCATTTCCAGATATTGAAATGGGCGAAGAACTGCAAAATTAATTCATTATAGTTTTCCAAATATTTGTTTTTAAAAAGTATAGCTTCAATTTAGAAGAATCTGCGGTCAAAATGAAGGAATTTTAGGTACCTATTTATTTCTTGAACGAAATTAAGTTTTCAATAAATAGGATTAGTAAAAGGGGCAAATTGACTGATCAATGGAAAAGACATTTTTTAATTAGTTTTTAAGCAATCTTTTAAAATAAATCCCTAAAAATAATTCACTTGCCCTAAATCTGCAAAAAAGAAAAAAATGCATGAAAATTTGCCAATGCCAGAAGAACACTTTTTTCTATATCTAGAAATAAATAGTAAAAACGAGTTTAGAATTCTGGGTATTCAACGCGGTTAAATTGGCATAAGAAATGCAATACATATCTAGTCTCTTTATATCCGCATCCAGAGATCACAATACAGATACGCAATACAAACAAAATTAGGAAGCAGCTCTATTGATGTTCTTTCAAACACGTATATCTGCTTCTCTTTTCAACAAACGTGTATCTAATTGCTGCTAACTGTGTCGCTCTTATGGTATTTCAATTGTATAACAAATCGTGAAAAAAGCACCACGCCATGCTTGAATTGCGATCACTGTTATATAAAAAAAAAGCTTGGGATGCGCGTCCATGCTAAAAATTCTATTGCTGTTGTACAAAGAAAAAGCTTGGGATGCGATACGCTCGCTGGGATGCGAAGAAATTGTCCTCACCTCGTTGTATGGCGCTGGCGAGTCTATGTATTTATTTGTCTATGATAGTATGTATATTATTTCATTTAATTGAAATTATATTGATCAATGAAGTTTAGAAAGGTATTATATTGATAAGCATTGACTTAAAGTAGGTTCAAGGTAATAATAATTCAATTTTATACTGTGTAGAATTATGAACTATAAATTTACTTTTGCTACATCACATATTCTCTTCACGACCTTAGTAATAAAATAAAAAATAATTCTCTGATTAGAAATCGAATTCAAACTCTTCAAATTACTTAATGAATAAGTTGGTATCTATAATAGCTCAACAATTTCCAACAGGTGACTATAACAAAGAGAAAGAGATTATGTATATAGAAATGTCGTTTGACTCGAACCAACTGAACGACAAAGCTCCGTATTCTTGTCAAATTAACAATGATACTTTGAACTCCTACGGTGAAGAGGCACAACAAGAGTTTGATAGCTGCAAAGAATATTTTGCACAAGAAGGTGTCGAGGCGAATCCCTACTATTTGACAGTAGATATCTCAAAAAAGTTGTTGAACGATTTGAAACTGAAATCTATTTGGGGAAACACATTAAGTGACAAATTTAAGTTTGGTAGGATTCCTGCTACTAGTGCTCCAGTAGAAGGGGAAATTAGCACTTTGAAAAATAAAGTCATGGCTCAATACAGAAGCAAAGTACGCGTAGATGAATTCGTCGACGGTCACATCAAATATCTACAAGGAAAGAGTTTACTGATCACAGCATCTTTGAATAATGCTCCGAAAACTTCATTTGAAAAGGACTCCAAAAAATGTAATGTCTGCGATGAAAAAATCTCAAAAGAAGATTTGAGTAGTTGTTTTCATTGTGAAGAAAATATCCATACCTTCTCTCAATGCTCAAAAGCATACAAACAAAACAGATACTGCATAATTTGTTTAGAGACTACTTTCGTGAAGAAAACATTATCATTGTCCCAAATAGAAAATTGGAAAGGAAAAGGTGAGCCTCGAATGAAGAAGGCTGTTCGGAAAGAAGTTATTGAACCGACCGAAACTGTAAGAACTGCCTGCCAATCGAACGACAACGCCGGGGAAAATGAAATTTAGTTTTAAATAAATAGGATTATTAAAAGGGGCAAATTGACTTGTCAAGGGAAAAGACATTTTTTTAATTAGTTTTTAAGCAATCTTTTAAAATAAATGACTAAAAATAATTCACTTGCCCTAAATCTGCAAAAAAGAAAAAAATGCATGAAAATTTGCCAATGCCAGAAGAACACTTTTTTCTATATCTAGAAATTAATAGTAAAAACGAGTTTAGAATTCTGGGTATTCAACGCGGTTAAATTGGCATAAGAGACGCAATACATATCGCTTTTCCGGTGGAACAACGACATAAGTGCAAATTTTTGACTTTTTGACTTAAGTACGACAACAGAACGATAACATTTCAATTTATCGATTTAAACAATGACATAAGTATAATACCTATTATTAGCCGCTAGAGAGCAGTTTCGTCGTTGTTGAAATTACCGGTTTTTAATCAAATGTTCGGGAGAACAATGACGTTGTTACCAGTTGTGTTTCGTCTACCAAGCGTGGTGCATCATTTTTATTTCTACAACGACGTAACTGTTATTTGTCACATTTTTTGGTTTGATCCTGGTGCTGTAACTGTGTAAACTGTGTTTTTTTAGTGTATTATAATGAGACGAACAAAGTTATTAATAGAACTAGCTACTCAAAAGGCTGAAATTGAGAACAATAGTAAGCTGAATAACGAAATTTTGTCTAAGAGTAAGTACCCCATATTATTATTTACCTATAGATTAAAATAAATTGCATTGCGTATACCTAGAGTTTGGGAATTTGATTAATTTTTTGGTTTAACATTAAATCTATTTGAGTGCTATTCAAATGTATGCTATAATACTGAGAAAGGCAAAAGTCAATTAATCGATTTGCATGAATGAATTGAAGATAAGTAATAATTCAAAAATGAATGAATTAATTAGAATAAAGTTGTAATAGTATTATTTATTTTTATTATAATATTATTATAACATTAGTCACTCCCGACATAACTACAGATTTTTTTTGCATTTTTTTTTTTGCTGCTTATGCTTATTGCTTGTCGCTTTATGCTTATTTAGCTGATTTTCCTGAGATATCGACTGACGGCCGACATTTGCGGCCCAGTACATCAACTGAAACATCGTGTTGCATTGTCGAACAAAATGTATCACCAATAAAGCTAAAATTTCGTAGATTGTCAAAACCGATGAATTATAAAATAATAGTTGATGATTCAGATAATGAGGAAATTTTTTCCGGGGATGATAGTGACACCTATATTCCACCAATAAGTGAAACATCTTCGGAAAGTGAAAGCATTAATCAGTTGACCGATCTTCAAACAACCAATCGCCAAATAACTGATCTCCCAATAACTGTTTCACCAAAAAAAAAGGGAAAAAAGAGATCAAGAAACCCGGAGCAATGGAAAAAAACTCAATCTAAATTATTGAAGAACTCGGGTAAGAGCTACACTTCTAGAACGGGAAAAATTGTTAACGAAAGGGTTATGGGGCCAAATTGCTCTGATCGATGTATTCTTAAGTGCTCATCAAAATTATCTGATGAATACAGGACTGAACTATTTAATAAATATTGGAGTTTGGCGTCATTACAGCGACAACGGGATTACTTAGCTTCATGTATTGAGCCTCTTCAACTCAAATATCGTCGTATATTTGCTACAGAAAATCCTAGAAGGCAGAACTGTGCATTTTATTTGCTTTTTGAAGGAAATAAAATTCGGGTATGTAAAACATACATGATTAACACTTTCGGAATAACAGAAAGAATAATTCGCACTGTCATTGCATCAAGAACTTCTGGTTCAGGCATTACAGTAGAAGACAAACGTGGTAAACATGGAAATCATTCAAGATCTGACCTAGACATAATTCATTCCGTAAAAGAACACATCAACTCCATCCCTAGAGTCGAAAGCCACTATCAAAGAGCCAACACAACAAGGGAATTTGTTGATGGCGGGTTGTGTATTGCCGAAATGCATAGAAACTATACAAAAGAGCGAGTCAATATGGGTAAAACTGCAGCGAGTTACGATTGCTATGCACGTATATTCAATACAGAGTTTAATATTGGATTTTTCTCTCCCAAAAAAGATCAGTGCGATTTTTGTGAAGGGTACAACAACGCCACGGCAGAAGAGAAAGCAAAATTAGAAAACGATTATCAATTACACCAAGATGAAAAAAACTTGAGCCGAACGGAGAAGGCTAATGATAAGGAAATGGCTAAAGAAATGGGATCCAACATTGTTTTAGCTACCTTTGACTTACAAGCAGTTATGCCAGTACCTACTGGGCAGAATTCTGCTTTTTTCTATAAATCAAGATTAAATTGTTTTAATTTTACGGTAAGTCAATAGTTATTGGAACTCTTAAAAACCACTTTTTTGACTCCTTATTGTTTATTGGAGGTATCAGAAATAATCAAGGATCACACCGTCTGCTATTTCTGGCATGAAGGAGTAGGACAAAGAGGTGCTATTGAAATAGGTTCAGGTCTTCTAATGTTCATCGAAGAAATTGCTAATTCTCGTCGTGGAAGTGACATAATATTTTACTCTGATAATTGTTGTGGTCAACAAAAGAATAGGTAAACAATTTAAATCATTTTTTGATATTTTCTTGAGCCTTATTTATTTATTTACGAGCCAGAAGTCTAATATAATTCACCAAATTTATTAAAACGAACTTAGGTATATTATTTTTTCAGATTTGTACATGCCATGTATTTATATGCAGTGGAAAAATTTCAAATCAATTCCATTACACACAAATACCTCATTCGAGGTCACACACAAAACGAAGGAGACGCTGTACATAGTATTATTGAAAAATCTATGAAAAGGAGTAAAAAATCAGGACCTATATACGTGCCCGATCAATTAGTAACTATAATTAGAAATTCAAAAAAAAAGGGAAAACCTTTTATCGTAAAAGAACTGAGCTTCAACGATTTTATTGATTTAAAATCGTTGACTGACGAGATTGGTTACAATTGTCAAAAAAACATAGAAGGCGAGCAAATAAAAATATCAAATATAAAAATTATAAAATTCGTGAAGGGTAGTGAAGTTTGCTTCTACAAGAATTCCTACAAAGATACTATCTGGGAAAAAGCTCAAATAAAAAAAACGGGAACTAGGCGTTCTGGAGCAAAGGATATTGGTGGTATAAAAACAAAAGTTGCATACAATTCAAAAATTCCCATTGCCGAAAACAAGAAGAAAGATATAAAAAGCCTACTAACATCCAATATCATTCCAAATTATTATGAACCCTTTTTTAATACCTTATTTTGATTTTTTTTGGTAAATTTACACTATAAATAATAATTAGGTATATTTAAGTTTCATATTATAATTTTTTTTTTATTAAAATTAATGAATAAAAATATTAGAGTTTCAAATTATGACTGTAGTTTGTTTTTCTACAACTCCTAATATTAATATAAATTGTGAATATTATTATAAAATAATGTCAAAAATACAAAAAAAAATGGCATTTTCTGGAAGAACAACGACACAATTGCAATTTTTTTATTAATTTTGAGCTGTATAGGGGTAGTTAATATGTTTTGTCAAAATTGTTAATTTACCTAAAACTAGACTAAATTTGCCATAATAAAAACAACCGTTTATTTTTCTTAGCCTATTTCTTCTGTCCTAAATAATACAAACCATTAAAAAAAAATTTGAAATTTAGTTTTCTGAAGAAGAATTAAATTTGCACTTATGTCGTTGTTCCACCGGAAAAGCGATATCTAGTCTCTTTATATCCGCATCCAGAGATCACAATACAGATACGCAATACAAACAAAATTAGGAAGCAGCTCTTATTGATGTTCTTTCAAACACGTATATCTGCTTCTCTTTTCAACAAACGTGTATCTAATTGCTGCTAACTGTGTCGCTCTTATGGTATTTCAATTGTATAACAAATCGTGAAAAAAGCACCACGCCATGCTTGAATTGCGATCACTGTTATATAACAAAAAAAGCTTGGGATGCGAGTCCATGCTGAAAATTCTATTGCTGTTATACAAAGAAAAAGCTTGGGATGCGATACGGCCGCTGGGATGCGAAGAAATTGTCCTCACCTCGTTGTATGGCGCTGGCGAGTCTATGTATTTATTTGTCTAAGGTAATACCCTAGGTGAAGCAAAATATACTCATTCTATGTAAAAATCTTAAAATCCATTTTTTTATGTAACTAAGGCTAGTTGTCCGCGACTGCTTAATTTAATAGTACTCAGCTTTAATTTGATATCACACATGGGCCAAAGTGCACAACTCCAAAACAGATGGTTACTACCCCCACCTCCACAACCCCCAAAAACGTAAAACAATTTACCGCAGCGGAAAGATTTCCATTCACTCATTCTAAATAAAAAAAACCCTATGTAAATCCATCCACTTTTACTACTGTAAAACTTCCGAATTTTCTTCCATTTCTATAATTTTAATATCGTGTAGAAAGAAACCGTGTAAACAAAATTTGTCGCAAATAATTATAATCAATTGTAATACGTACCTACTTATAACAATGTTTAACGAAAGAAATTCGTATTGTAAATATTCAGTACAAAAAATCAACATTTTTGTATAAAAACGATTCAGGCTTATATGGCAACACTAATAAGGAGTTACCCGATTTTTCTCATCTTCGAACTTGATCTTACCACTTTCACGAAGTATCATCGTGCCAAATTTCAAGGCTCTAGCTACAAGTGTTCTCGGGTTTTTGTATAAAACTATTCAGGCTAGTGTAATGTACCAACCAGCTGAGCTAAAAGGAATTGTGTGTACGGGTCAATCCATATGAAGTGAACCTGTTCCGAACGGCAAGAATTGCCGCCCGAAGTATAAGAATACGTGTACTAATGTATAAGTAAACGTAGAAGAGTAGAGGTGATAAAAGAACGACAGTTAGTTAGTTGAGCTTGCGTGGTGGAAGTAGAAGGAAGGAAATGTGGAGGCTGGCTGCGCCAGCAGTGAGAAATGTGGAGTTAATTAACAGGAATGTGAAGTGTAGTGAGAAGTAGGAATATCAGGAAAAGGAAGTAAACAGGAAGTTAAGGAATAATATTGCCGGGAGGCAATATATATATTGTACTACCGGGAGGTAGAACTATGGAGCAATAAAAGTGGGTTTTTTAGATTACTTTTCCCACTCAAATAATTCTGTGGTTTTATTTACACCCACTTTGTTTCTACCCTGAACATTATGGTCCTTCGAGCCGGATTATCTGAAAAGCGCAGAATTGATAAAAACCGCGAAATTGATTTTGTTCATGAAAATTGTATTCATCTAAAATAAATTTGGCAACAGCCAGTTGTCTAACACAAGTATGTGTTTTGCTTGACAACAAAATTTAATGGCTTTCTTAAATTTCGGCGAACCCACTTTATTGCTCCATGGAAAGGAATTTAATTTTGGCTGGGAAGCATGTATTGGAATTTACCGTGCACATGTTACCGGGAGGTTTCTGTACACGAGGTTGCAAAATACATGACTACCGGGAGGAGCATGTATGCAACGCTTGCTATACAATAGCAAAAAATTTACCATACACAGATGACCGGGAGGTTTCTGTGCATGAGGTCGAAAAAATACATGACTGCCGGGAGGAGCATGTATACGACAAGAGAACCACGCAAAGCTGATCACTTTGCGCTTCGGTTCGGTATCTCCGTTGCATGTACTGGTGGGAACCAGCGTGCAGCGAAGAAAAACATGTTCGCGCCTGACGAGGCCGAGCATCTAGGCAACGTCTAGGCTGGTGAAAACCAGTCGCGAGGAGGAGAAAAATGATGCGTGCATACCGAACTCTGTAAAAGCGATAGTGAAAACAGGTTGCGAAGGAGAAATTGTAGGACAAGAGTAACCGGCCGGCTGCGCAGCGGCATTAGTTGTGCGAAATCTTTCAAAGAGTCAGGTAAATTAGGCGACATACAAATTAAAAATTCAAGCAAATTTTAGAAAAACAAACAATGGCGACTAAGCGCATTCAAAGGAAAGTTAAGGTATGAGTTTTTCATTAAAATTAGATAGATAAATAATAATTTAGAATCAGATAAACAAAATTAGAATCCGGACGTGTCATGTGTTAGTTAAGTGAGTGGTGGAATGTGCAGGAATTAAAAGGAGAAACAAAGGAAATTTATTGGAATTAAAGGAATTTAAGGAATAACGGTGCTAATGTGCTCAAATTAATCAAAATCGGAATTATAGTAAAACTAACTTCACAAAAGGAAATAATTAAATGTTTTGATTGTTATTGTTTGGAATTATGTGAGCGCATTAGCAGTGAAAAAACCCATGTGCGCACATTCTGCCACAGGGTGGAGTGGCCTGCGGAATTGTTGTACATAGCGGTTCGTAGTTATCAGTCAGGAAAGTGCAAAATGCAATTTAGATAGGAAAGTGCAACAGTTTCGTTTGTAATTTCACCCAAAGGAAGGAATTGTTATGCATAACACGGAATTTTTGGAAGATGCGTGTGCTGTTTGGCCGGCATCAATTGGAAGTTGGATAATTAGAATTGGATAAAGGAAGTTGGATGTGTGAGTGTATTTACACCGCATCTAAAGGAATTAAAACAAATTAGCACATGGTGATTTAGATAGGTTTTGTGCATAATAAAGGTTTTGATTAGGAATTTTGATAGAGTTTCGAACATATTAAATTATTAATACAAGTGCACGACCACACATGACACAGTAGGGTCCGGTGTAAGTTCACTTAGAATCGGGAGATTCAATTAGAGTCGGGAGACTCACACCTAGAATCGGGAGATTCAATTAGAGTCGGGAGACTCACATATAGAATCGGGAGATTCAAATAGAATCGGGAGATTCATACAGAGTCGGGAGGCTCATATTGACTTAGGAAACTGGAAAAATAAAATAAAAATAAAATTTATTCTGAGTTTTATTATTAAATAATATTTTTTAAATATATTGAATATTAACAATAAATCAAACATGGTCACAAATTTATTAATAGCGGAAGTTAACGGGAACTAAAGCCATTAAATATATGAAGTTAATTATTAGAATGTCAGCGCCACATACAAGGATACAAGGAAAACTAAGGAATTTTTAGGAAATCGGAACAATAAACAATAATAAATTAATTAAAGGATTATCAATTATGGAAAATTAAGTTGAAACGGAATTTAAATTAAGGATCAAGTGATCTAGATGATTACAACTAACATTTAAATTTGGAAATAACTATAAATGTCTTTAACCCGCTCAAAGGAGGATTTACGACCCTCTGAGCAATAATAATCTAATTTAATTACCGAAAAACTAAATAATATGCATTATTTAAGGAAATTACACAAGCTGTTGAGGATGACTCTAGCTCGGAGGAGAGCGTTGGAGAGGGAGGAGCTAAGGCTGCAGCTCCTATGCAAGTGGAGTCTGAAGCAGGCTTAACCGGAATTGGAACCAACAGGCCAAGAATGAACAAACCGATTCATGTTCTTGGCGAAAACAATAAATAGAATGAAGGAATTTACAATCACGGAGAATTTTCGCAACACAAATACGATCACTTTGGAATTAAGATACAAAAGGCTGCAGGAGGAATGGATGACGCTGAATGCATTAGCACTTAATTTGATGGGTATATCGGACAATGTGGAGGCGGAGGACAATCAAGGAAGGTTGGATGAGGCGGAAGAGGCGTATATTTTCGCTTCAACCAGATTCCGGGAGGAATTGGATGAAAGGAAAACCAAGGAACAGGAAACAACTCAGGGGACAAAGGAGAAAATAGCGGTAAACGTAGTACTGCCAGGACACAACCAGGATATAACCAATACCTGGGGCTATTTCAGCGGGGAACTGATGACCTGGCAGGCGTTCAGGGACCAGTTTGTGGCCAGAGTCCATGAGAACCCAGATATATCCGCGGCCTACAAATTTTCGCATTTGAAAAGGTCTCTCAGAGGAGAAGCACTCAAAACGTTAGGCCAGTGGCAAATGAATGAGGAATCTTACAAGCAAGCATGGGAGCGGCTTGTTAACATTTATGATAAGGAATACCCTATATGTAGGGAATATTTGCGGCAGTGGCAAGCTACTCCAGCCATAGTAGGACCACCAACTACGGCCGCTTTACAGCATCTGTCAAACGTAACCCACGAGATGGTACGGCAATTGAGGGGACTCAATATACCAGTGGACTCGTGGGACATGATTATTATTCATAATATTCATGAGAAGCTGGACGGAGACACGGCTATGCAATGGGAATTGCAACGAAACACGGAGCAGCCAAAATTAATAGAAATGTTGGATTTCTTAGATAAACAAGCGGCCGCGCTAGGAAGCCGGGGAGAGTCTAGAGCAAAAACCCAATGGACAAATAATCTATTCAACAGAAGGTCAGGAGAGACTTCAGGATCCAGTAGGTCGCAAACACCTTCGCAAGCACCAAGACGTTATAGGAGCTGTGAGATTTGCGGGCTAGATCATCCAATTTACTATTGCCCGGAATTCTTATCGTTGGGATGGCAAGCGAGAAGGAAGTACGTGGAAGCTCGGAAATTGTGTCCAAACTGTCTCAGGAAGGGACACATTAAGGAAAACTGCGAAGACGTGAGATGCACAGCACCGGAGTGCGTACGGGACCCGGCGCACAATAGTGTATTGTGCCCGATGAAAACAAAGGATTCAACTGGGCCAGTGTATACCACTAGCTTGGGAGGAGGAGGAGGAGCTAAATTAAAAAGGAGAATGAATTGACTCGAGGAGGAATCAAAGCCAAAATGGAGAAAATTGGTTAATGGAAAAAGACATGGAGAAAATAATAAGGAATTGTTGGACATTAGACATCAGGATTCAGAGGAGTTTAAGGAATTTTTGAAATTTAAAAATGGAAATAATAATAATTTTAAGGAATTTTTGGAATTTAAAAATGGAAATAATAATAATTTTAAGGAATTTTCGGAATTTAAAAATGGAAATAATAATAATTTTAAGGAATTTTTGGAATTTAAGGAATTAAAGGAAAATAAAAATACAAATAAAAATTTCGAATTAAATAAAAATAAAAAGTTGGAATTCAAGGAAGCTAAAGATAATAAAAATCAACCTGTAAAAAATAATCATGTAAATAATAGTAGAAATAATAAAAAACCATTTCAAACTTACCCAACGGAATTTAATAAAGGGAATTATAAGGAATTTTTACCAACTATAATGGTAAGGATAGTCGTGGAGGATCACGACATTGGAAATTGGAGGGGATTTGTGGATACAGGCGCGCAACCAAATCTGGTGAGTGCAGACGTACGAAGGGTGTTAAAACCTTACATCCGAAGAACGTCACAGAAAATAGTAGGAGTCAATGGAGATCCATGCCGGATAAAGGAGAAAGTACTTTTAAAAATATTTCCATGGTATGGGAACAATGATGGGGAATATATCGAAGATATGTTTTGGATATTGCCTAAAGTAAATAAATGTCATCCAGTTATGCCATTGGAACAATTGGACATAGTAGAGCAAGAAGTCACAGAAATACCTTTAGCAGATCCAGAATATTGGAAACCAGGAAAGATAAACATAGTATTTGGGGTAGGGTTTTTCGCAAAGATGGTGGTGGCAATCACGGAAAAAATAAGGAATAGCACTGTCTGGATACAAACCAGGTTTGGTATGATGGTCTGTGGAACACAGTCCCAGGAAAAGGATGATAAAGGAAAAATTGTATCATGTGTTGAATACAATGTGGAGGATCAATTGGACTTAATGCTTGAACGGCTATGGAAGCAAGATCAAGTAGAGGAGTGTACCAAATGGACAAAGGAAGAAAAAGAAGTGGAGGACCACTTTATGGAAACACATTATAGGAAACAGGATGGAAGATTTGTAGTGGAAATACCGCTTAAGGAAGATAAATGGAATTTTGGAAGTTCAAGGGATATAGCGTTGAAACGTTATATGTATTTGGAAAGGAAAAGGATGAAGGATCCGGAACTAAATGATGCATTTATAAGAAAAATGAGGGAATATATGCAACTGGGATATTTAACCCCGATTATAGGAGGGAAGGACGAAGGGAAATTGGTATATCATATTCCATACCACTGTGTGGCAAAAGGAAGGATCGTATATGATGCCAGTTGCAAAACAAACAAAGGAATTTCGTTGAACGAAGTTCAAAAAATTGGAGGAAAATTACAAATGGACTTACATGAAACACTTATGCGTTTCAGAAGGCACAAGGTTGCCATTTATGCAGACATCAGGAAAATGTTCAATCAAGTGGAGTTAGCAAGAAAGCAATGGGATTTACAAAGGATTTTTTGGAGAGAACATCCTAAGGAACCATTAAAAGAATATGCGTTCACGGTAGTAATTTTCGGAATGGCAGCTTCGCCATTTATGGCTATAAGGTCAGTGATACAATGTGCAAGGGAAGCAAAGGAGCAATTCCCGAGAGCATCAAAAATCATAGAGGAGGACTTCTATGTTGACGATTGTGTAACAGGAGAGGAATCAAAAGATAAAGCTATAAAATTAGCCAAGGATATACGGACAGTCCTAGCAGGAGCAGGATTTATATTAGGAAAATGGAGATCAAACATCACAGAAGTGGTGGAGGAAATAGAAAAAGAAAGACCAACCGAAGAAACTGTAGAAAGCACTATGATGCTTTCTGTGGAGGCGGGGACAACCATTCTAGGGCTAAAATGGTTAATAAAGGAAGACAAATTCACATTTGAAGTGAAAAAACCTAAAGTTGATTTACAACCAACCAAAAGAAAGATAGTTAGCTGTGTGGCGCAGCTATACGATCCAAATGGATATTTAGGACCGGTTATTATAATCGGAAAATTAATAATACAGGATCTGTGGAGAATCAAAGTTGGCTGGGATGAAGTGCCACCAACGGAAATAAAGGAGAAGTGGATTAAGTTTTGGGAAAATATAATTTATGTGGAACAATTCACCATCAATCGATGGCTAGGAACAGGAAGCGGATCAAAAATTACAATACATGGATTCTCAGACAGCAGTAAGTCAGCATTAGGAGCTGTACTGTATGTAAGGAGTGAAAAGGAAGGAATAGTAACAAGCACGTTATTAACAGCAAAGACGCGGGTAGCACCGTTGAAAACTGTTTCTATTCCACGTCTGGAATTGTCTGCGGCTGAGTTATTGTCAAGAATGACAAGGAAAATATTGGAAACTATGGAATGGAAATCTGTGGAATACACATTGTGGACAGATTCCAGTGTGGCCTTTCATTGGATGCAGAAAGTGCCAAGAGATCTACGAACATATGTTGCGAATAGAGTATCTTCTATTCAGTCAAACACGGACATAAGATGCTGGAGACATATCAGTGGAAAGGATAATCCAGCAGATTTGCTGACGAGGGGAATACCACCTCAGGAATTAAGAGATAATAAATTATGGAAATATGGACCAGGATGGCTTACGCAGCCAAAGGAGTTATGGCCAATCACGTCTGTGGGAACAGAACAAATGGTAGAGATTCAGAAGGAACTGATCGTCAATGTACTGGTTACACATAATAATACGTTGACAATTAGTCTGGAGACATCCAGGGAAAGAGTGGAATTGTTGGATTATGCAGGAAAATTGGAAAAAGTAATAAACATAATAAGCTATGTTTACCGATTTATTCAAAGGATAAAAAATGCTCATAAAAGGAAAAGATATGCTAGGAAACTAAGAAGTCAGGGAAGAACAATGTCGGTATATCCACCTACATTGGAAGAAAAGGCGGTAGCAATGGAACATTTACTGAAAATTACACAACAGGAATACTATCGGAAGGAGATAGAAGCGTTAAAACACAATACTCAGTTCCCAGAGAAAACGAAAATTGAGGCACTTAAGCCAATCATGGATGGAAAAGAGATCATGCGAGTAGGAGGTCGCATTGATCGATCGGAACTGGATTATGAAATGAAGCATCCAGCCATTATACCCAATGGGAGTAGATTGGCTTACCTTATCATGGAACACGCTCACAGACAAACAAAGCACGGTGGAGTACAAGTCATGACACAGTTTGTGAGGGAAAAATATTGGATACCAAAGATACGAAGCGAACTGAGGAATGTAATACACAAATGTGTTGTTTGTGTACGAATGAATGCCAAGATGCAAACGCAGTTAATGGCGGAATTACCGGGAGAAAGAATACAAGTGGGAAAACCTTTCCTACATGTAGGACTGGATTATGCAGGACCGTTTAGTTTAAGGTTCACAAGCATGGAAACTAAAGGAGAAAATAGGAAGTGTTGGGTAGCAATTTTTATTTGTTTGAAAACAAGAGCTACACACATGGACATCGTCACGGATTTAACTGCGATTGCATTTATCGCATGTTACGAAAGATTTGTCGCCAGAAGAGGAAGGTGCGAGAAAATCTTTAGTGACAATGGCACACCGTTTGTGGGAACAAACAAGGAGCTCAAGAAAGCATTAGAAAATTGGACACAGAAGGAAATGTTGGATCATCTACATGCTAAAGGAACAACTTGGAGGTTTATGTCACCGGCCGCCCCACACCAAGGAGGAATATATGAAGCTGCAGTGAAATCTATGAAGTTTCACTTAAAACGAGTGGTAGGAATTAAAACTTTGCGATATGAAGATTTCTTAACGTTATTAACACAAATTGAGGCAATCCTCAATTCGCGACCCTTACACCCCCTTTCTGACGATCCTAATGATAAACAGGCACTAACCCCAGGGCATTTCTTCGTAGGGGAACCCCTGATATTACCTTTACCATTTCAGATCGATCAGAGACCGGAAACAAAAGGAGTAAGACTGTGGAGAGAACGGCAACGGATGCTGAACCATTTTTGGGAACGGTGGCAGACTGATGTAGTCACCACCTATCAGGAAAGGAAACTATGGAGGCGGGAAAAGGAGAACCTGAAGCTGGGTCAACTAGTCTTCCTTAGGAATGAGCGCTTCCCACCGGCTATGTGGGCGCTAGGTAGAATCACGGAGCTCCTCCCAAGCAAGGATGGTCTGGTGCGAAACGTCATAGTGGATACAGCGACCAGTAGATTTAAGCGGCCAGTACAGAAACTCTGTATTGTACCTATGGAGGAGGATAAATTAAAATAAGGAGTAAATACAATGTATCATAGTATTGTAGGAATGTAACGTACTAAGGAATGTTATTAAGGAAGGATTGGCTAAGTTAGCGTAAAAATTAGGAAAACACTTTGGGTTTTCGGAGGCTGTGTTCCGAACGGCAAGAATTGCCGCCCGAAGTATAAGAATACGTGTACTAATGTATAAGTAAACGTAGAAGAGTAGAGGTGATAAAAGAACGACAGTTAGTTAGTTGAGCTTGCGTGGTGGAAGTAGAAGGAAGGAAATGTGGAGGCTGGCTGCGCCAGCAGTGAGAAATGTGGAGTTAATTAACAGGAATGTGAAGTGTAGTGAGAAGTAGGAATATCAGGAAAAGGAAGTAAACAGGAAGTTAAGGAATAATATTGCCGGGAGGCAATATATATATTGTACTACCGGGAGGTAGAACTATGGAGCAATAAAAGTGGGTTTTTTAGATTACTTTTCCCACTCAAATAATTCTGTGGTTTTATTTACACCCACTTTGTTTCTACCCTGAACAGAACCAACAAAAATTTTTCAGGTTGCTTGACCAATTTCAATTTTTATAATTTTTTGATATATTATTTAATAATGCATTAGCAGTTCAAAACAGATTTTTAAAGTTTTCTATCTTGGTTCATTTTTGAGTGGCGGCAATTTTGGTTCAGCCACTCCAGTCAATTTTAGGGTTTGCAGACATTATCGGAAAATGAAATATCTCCCGACTGAGTTATGCTACCAGAATAAAACTTACACTATATTTTCCAGCAAGGTCTCTTCTATAATTTAGGTTCAAAAAATAATATCATTAAACTACTCTTAATATGAGGAAATGGTCACTAAAATTTGGCATCAAGTTTGCGAAAAGTGCACTTTTTAGGCCTAAGATTTTCAGTGAAGGAATAAAATACCCAAGCTAATTATACCCTAGATGTAGGGTATATTAGTTTTGAGCGAACGTTTGCAACGCCAAGAAATAATCGTCGCAGAAAAGAAAGAACTATATATTCATGATTGGGAAGTGAAAAGAAACCGTTTTATGCATGTCCGTCTGTCTGTCTGTCTGTCTGTGTGTCTGTCTGTCTGTCTGTCTGTCCAGACGATAACTCGAGAACGCTTGTAGCTAGAGACTTGTAATTTGGTACAATAATATTTGATTAAAATTGCAAGGTCAAGTTCGAAGATGAGCAAAATCGGGCAACTCCTTCTTAGTGTTGCCATATAAGCCTGAGTCGTTTTTATACAAAAATGTTGATATAAGAATGAGTATATTTTTCTACATCTAGGGTATCACGTAATTGGTGTGACCAATTGCTTCCTTACTAGTTTTCATATTTTAATTACATCTAATAAAGTACTTACTACTATTAGAGTTTGTAGTATGAAATGCGTCTCCTTAATTTTTATATAATTTTTTGAAAACTGTTATTTTGAAATTTTTCGAAAGTTTGAAGATTAATATCTCAGATGGGGCAAAGTATAAAAATCTGATTTTTGTGTATAATGTGTATTTATATGTCGTTAAACTATAGTTAAAATTTCAATATTGGTATTCGATCCTGAACCGAGTTATGATTTTTCATTTTAACAGCAATTTCAGCTTACGCATATATTAGGCATCACTAAGTTTAACCAAGGCAATGCAGTATTATACTTACTTGCTCTGTGTTTTCATTAATGTAGTAGGCCTATTTTAAATGTTCTATTGATTGGAATGTAAAATTCTATTAATTAAAATGGATGTGCAGTGTTCTGTTGGAAAAATAGTTAACGAAATGTGCCATAAAACATACTATGGTTTGATTTCTAAAGAACTTAAACAGATAAATGAGTTTGATGATTGTGTCCAAGAACTCTTAAAAGTAAGAGTGAGTAAAGCTGTTTCATCGATCTGTGAGTACCACGAAAAAAAAATACATATATAAGTATAACCATCTTTTTGGAAAATATTGCTTGGATCCATTAAAAGTTCATAAAAAACGAATTACTACAAATTTAAGGCAAATAAAATTTGAACACCTGAAAATCAATAATTGTAATGAAGAATTAATCCCTGGAAGATCCCTCTGCCGAAATTGTTTTGCTAAATTTTTTGTTTTGGATACAAAGCCACAAGTTACACCTCATAGTGCTCATCAGGATGATAACTACACTCCTATTGAAGAGATCGTAGAAAAAGTGGATTCTGCTTGCTCTATTTTAGGGGTATCTCCTCCTTCTAAAATAAGAAAGTTGAATTCTGGGAAGAGGCAAAAAGCCATTGAATCTAAAATTCATAGAGTGCGTGAAAATTTAAGAAAGAATTTAGAATCGTGTTTTAACAGTGTTGTTAATTGCACTGTCCCTGATCAACAACCAGATTTATTGAGCAACGATTATTCTGATTTAATTGAAAAACTAAAAGATAAGTGTTCTGTTGCAAGAAGAAAAAATTAAAATAATAAGCTTGCTCCCTACTTCATGGTCAAAAGAAAAAATTGCCACGGAATTCAAAGTGTCGGATCGTTTGATCCGACTAAGTCGAAAAATAATAAAAGAACAAGGCATCTTGCCGACATTAGGAAAAAAGAAAGGGGTAGGTGTTAGCGAAGATACTGTAGAGAAAGTTATTCAGTTTTTTGAAAATGACGAAAATAGTAGAATGTGTCCCGGTAAAAAAGATTGTACAAAAGTTGTTATAAATGGAATCAAAGTAGTGAAACAAAAGCGTTTAGTTTTATGCAATCTAAATGAACTCTACGTTGCTTTTAAAACATCCTATCCAGAATGTCAAATAGGTAGATCGAAGTTCTGTGAATTGCGCCCCAAATGGTGAATTTTGGCTGGATCCTCAGGTACACACTCTGTGTGCGTGTGTGTCTATCACCAGAACATTAAATTAATGATCGATGGTGGCAAACTCAATGTCAACTTCAAAGAATTACTTGAGTTATTGGTGTGTGACATTAACAGTTATGATTGTATGATGGGATTCTGTGAAAGTTGTCCTGAAAAAGAAGCTTTACTCGAGATGTTTAAGGATTCAGAGGAGGAACTTCCAGACAATGTAGAGTTCAAACAGTGGGTCACTACAGACAGGGCTGAAATGGTTACGGTTATAAAATCTCAAGAAGAATTTTTTGAATCACTAGTTGAAAACTTAGAAAATTTGAAAAGTCACCACTACATTTCTAAAATTCAAGGTCAGTTTTTTAAGGAAAAGAAAGAAAGTCTTGCTCAAAATGAATGCATAATTTTGGCTGATTTTGCAGAAAATTTTACGTTTGTTGTCCAGGATGAAATACAAGGTTATCATTGGGTAAATAATCAAGCAACTGTTCATCCATTCGTTTTATATTTAAAAAATGATGTTAATAAGATCTGCAGTCATTCCATTTGTATTTTAAGTGACTATTTAGAGCACAACACATCAGTTGTCCATGCATTCCAAAAACATGTACTAAATTACATAAAAGAAAACTTGCATAAAGTTAAAAACGTCATTTACTTTTCGGACGTAAGTGGTAGTCAATACATGAATAGAAAAAATTTTGCAAATATTTACAACCACAAACAAGATTTCCAACTAGAGGCTGAATGGCATTTTTTCGCTTCTTGCCATGGGAAAAACGTCTGCGATGGAGTGGGAGGCACAACAAAGCGTGAAGTGACTAGGGCCAGTTTACAAAGAACAACATCAGATCAAATCCTCAATGTAGAACAAATGTACACCTTTTGCAAAGAAAATATAAAAGGTATAACTTATTTCTTTGTCAAAAAAGAAGATGTTCTTATTCACATCGAGTCACTTAAAACTCGATATCAAAACTGTTTGTGGGTCAAAGGAACAAGAAAATTTCATAAATTTCATGCTGTTTCAGACAACAAAATTAGATGTTACATAACTTCAAAAACTAATACTTACGAGGATCACTGTATCAGTAAAATGTTATAATATAATAAATAATATAATAAATAATACAATAAGTAATATAATAAGTAATATAATAAAATATAATCAAATAAATTAATAAAATAAACTAGTGGTAATAATTATTAAAATCTTAAATTATATATAAAATGGATGAATTGAATATAAACTATCTTAACTACACTAGTATTTTTTATATTTTATCAGAACACAATTATTGATGTGTTCATAAATACCTACCGTATCTATTTTCCTAAGCTTGTCACTTTCATTAAGTGAAAAATATGTATAATACTGCATTGCATGGGTTAAACTTAGTGATGCCTAATATATGCGTAATACCATTGACAGACATGTGGTATTGATACTATCTCATCTCAATACTACGTAGATACCACATGTCTGTCACCGAATACTAGGTCCATACCAGCTCACCTAGGTGGTATTAGCGTAGTATTGAAACTAGTTCAATCGACGTAGTATTGCGAAAAGCTCGGAAGAATTTACTTGCGTCAGTGCCAACTTGAAGTAGCGGAGAATAGAGTATTGTGATTTGACATATTATGGCAAAACATTTTCTTAAATCAATAAGTAAAGGTTAAATTAGTTCGGGGTTGTTTGTGTTCTTTGTAGGTATTTGTTTTTACAGTGGTTTTTGCTTAATATTTTTTGCAAAACTCAACACAATTTCAGTACATACACATTAAGAGACAGATGACAGCTGTCAAAATCCGAAATTGTTTACTTCGCATACCACGAACTCAAGTCTGTCAGGGGTTATCATACTACGTAGTATTGAGATGAGATAGTTTCAATACCATGGTATTCATACTACATGTCTGTCAATGGTATAAGCTGAAATTGCTGTTAAAATGAAAAATCATAACTCGGTTCAGGATCGAATACCAATATTGAAATTTTAACTATAGTTTAACGACATATAAATACACATTATACACAAAAATCAGATTTTTATACTTTGCCCCATCTGAGATATTAATCTTCAAACTTTCGAAAAATTTCAAAATAACAGTTTTCAAAAAATTATATAAAAATTAAGGAGACGCATTTCATACTACAAACTCTAATAGTAGTAAGTACTTTATTAGATGTAATTAAAATATGAAAATTAGCTTGGGTATTTTATTCCTTCACTGAAAATCTTAGGCCTAAAAAGTGCACTTTTCGCAAACTTGATGCCAAATTTTAGTGACCATTTCCTCATATTAGGAGTAGTTTAATGATATTATTTTTTGAACCTAAATTATAGAAGAGACCTTGCTGGAAAATATAGTGTAAGTTTTATTCTGGTAGCATAACTCAGTCGGGAGATATTTCATTTTCCGATAATGTCTGCAAACCCTAAAATTGACTGGAGTGGCTGAACCAAAATTGCCGCCACTCAAAAATGGACCAAGCTAGAAAACTTAAAAAATCTGTTTTGAACTGCTAATGCATTATTAAATAATATATCAAAAAATTATAAAAATTAAAAATGGTCAAGCGACCCTCATCGGATCACTCCATATGGATTGACCCGTACAGAAAATAAAATTTCCGCCAAAACACCTATATGTATGCAATCACGATATTTTTCCTATGATTGATTTAGTTGAAAATTGACTGCAGAAAACGCCTAGATACATATGCGAAAATGTGCTTAAACAAAATCCTACGATAACTGCGAAAATTTTGATAATAAAAGAAAAAAAGTTCAGAAACATCTATTGTCTACCTACTTGCCAAATTTGAAATTAATCGGACGAGTAGAAGTGAGTCAAAATTCACCTGCGATAAACCTATATACATATGAAGGATAAATGAATAGTGATAAAGCCGGAGGTACACGATACGGAAAACGTCATATTTATAAGGAAATATCTTTGTGGATGTCACTTTTGACACATCGAGTCACACGATAAGCAAAAATGAGTTTGCAACCTGTATTTTGCAATTCACAGATTACCGCGACGCCGTGCCGCCCGTAAGAGCAGTAATCTCAAAACTGTGTTCATAAAGTTTTGTATGGTGTGACTCGGGAAATTTGTACCCCGCAAATTGCTTGGATGTGCCGAAAATATTCCGAAATTTTTGGGATATTTATAAGCGATACACCATATTGCTTATCGTCGAGTCACACGATATGAAATACGGCGTATCGCTTATAAATACGACGTTTTCCGATAAACTGTGTTGTGGTCGGCCGTATTGAACATCAAACGCCTGGCCGTCAACCATGATGTGCTCAGTTGATTGAACCCTGGCGACAAGGCCAAGGTCAGCTGAGACACATCAGTGGCAGCACTAGTCGCCTGCACGGACACGCACATGCGCCCAACGCATGCCTTCTAGAGGTTAGCTGGGCACAAATTCGGAAAAACAACGTGCTTCCGGCGAAACTTCTAGAAGGCTGACGCGCATGTGTGAGTGAGAAAAGCCGTGTGGGACGACTGGCGACGGGCACCGGCGCGGCTGACGAGTCAGTCGAGGAGAGACAAAGCGCAAGGAAAGATCGGGAGAAAACGGAAGCCAAGAAAAAATCAAGTGACAAGGTAAAAGAAAAAAAAAAAAAAGGGAAACTAGTGAATTCGTGGTAAAATTATCAATTACCGATAAGGGTCCGCTCCGTTCTAGAATATTGTGAGAATTTATCACGTTTGCGCGGAAACCCTCGCGTTGAAAAATTAGTTGCAGCACGCAAATTTCGGTAACAGTGCGGTTGCGCCACAGGACGATTCCAATAGTGAAAAAAAAAAAAAAGGCGTGAGAAAACTAACGAAAAGGCCTTAATCCAAGCGGAAAAGACCCGCCGGCCCAGGAAAGGTGCCTTCTAAGTGTTCCCGTTCAACCAGTACGTGCTCACGTGATCAGTCGGTGGAAAGTGACGTGTTCAACGCTTGGCGGACGAGCGGCGCCTTGTCCCCGCGTACCCGGACCCACCGGAACTCGAGGACAGCAGGACAGGATACCACCGACGGGACGACGAACCCCCCCCCCCCCCCCCCCCCCCAGACGAGCGAGACGAAGGAAGAACATAGGACCCCGGCAAGTCCGACCCAAAATACACATACATTTATCGTTTTCTATTTTTTTTTTTGTTGTTTGCATTCAGTTTTTTTATTATTATTTTTTTGCTTTGCTTTAGTTATAAGTTCCTTTAGAATCAGGAAGATCGTTCCGACTGAGTGAACGAAGTTTTTGTTTGTTTTCATTTCGGATATTTAATTCAAGTAAAGCTCCGACAGTTTCCCTTTCATTCATCAGGTTGTGAGTTTGCTGCAGAAATACGTTGTCAAGATCGTTGCGAGGGGGAGAAAGCCCCGTCTGGCGCCCTATTAATCCAAAAAAAAAAAAAAAAAAAAAACAAAAAAAAAAACAAGTGAACCCCAGAGAAAGAAATGTGGCCACAGTTCTCCCCTCTGCGTACCCAAAGAAATTAATTGCATTAGTGTCTATTTTTGCTTTATCACAGAATTATAGTGCGTGCGCTGGGATTCGGGCCTCCTCACCCAAGGATTATTTGTGTCTATTAGAATCAAACCCGGGTCTTTTCCAAAATAAAAAAAAAATTAGTTAATGATGGCATTTTATTTGCTTGACACAGAGCTCTTTGAGACTTTTATTGTTTTGCTGAAAAACCATTACGTTTCCGCAGGAAAATGAAATGAAAGTACAGGTTCAGTTCAAAACTTAGTCTTTTCCAAAAAATGTTTGGTGCAAAACACGTCAAAATTTTTCCATTTGCAAAACAAGTCATTTCCTTTGCTATTCTTCTCATTCATTGGCGATCTGCTGTTTTGTATAACATGCTGCTGACATATGTCATTGTACTGTCAATATTAGAGTTTGTGTCAACTGTGGCTTTGTAATATTCGGGTGTAAAATATATTAATTTGTTGTTATCAAAGTTCTAGTTAACCAGTTTTTTGTCTTTAGTTGTGATATATTATGGAGTCTGTTGAATTCCCAATAGAAGTTGCTGGTGGTGTAGCGAGACGAAGAATACGGAATGAAAAAAATACAAAACGAGCTAAAGCTAAGTTACTAAGGTAAGTTTTACTAGGGCATTAAGGTTATATTTTGCAATGTTATTTTAATGGCAAATACATTAATATCCAGATATTCCCAACAAAAAGTTCCAAAGTTGCCAACATGCAAACATCCGCATGGTTTATATAAATGCAACACAATTAGAGGAGCCGACGCCTTAAAATTTTCTAAAAGCTTCTACGAATCGCGTAATAAAGAGACTCAGGATTCTTTTATACTAAAATGTTGCACCATGAAAAAACCTAGACGTATCGATCGACGAAAAGGTGGAAAACTTAGAAATCTGAGCATTTTTTATTACATAAGAGATCGTCATGGCACATTAAAAAGGGTATGCCAAACAGCATTTCGGGGAATCCTAAATATTGGAAAGGAACGTATTCAGAGGGTTTGTAAATGGTATGTGGATACAGGTAAAGCACCGACTGAGAATCGCGGTGGAGACAGGAAATCCGCTAAATATATTGAAAAGAACAACTCAGTTTTAAGATTTATTAAAAAATTTAAAACCGTTGAATTACATTACTGTCGAAGCAAAATAGCTGCAAGACAATACTTACCCGCATCGCTATCTATTAACAAAATGTGGCGAATGTACTGTAAAGAAATTACGGCGCTTGAGCTTCAAGTTAAAAATTCGTACTTTAGACAGATTTTTAATACAAGATTTAATATCGGTTTTAAGTCTCCATCACGTGATATGTGTTCAATATGTTTAATGTACAAAGAGCGTATAAGAAATGAAAACGATTCTGAAATAAAAAACACTTTAATGATAGAAAGTGCAGTACACAAAAAACGAAGCAAAGCGTTTTTTGAATTATTGAGAGAGGAGAAACCAGAAATGAAAACGTTTTCGTTTGACTGTCAAAAAAACATGATTCTACCCAAGGTACCGGATCAAGCGGCTTATTACAGCCGACAACTGTTTTCATACAATTTGGGAATAGTGGAAGGTTCATCAAAGTCTTCTTTAACAAAAGATAACGTCTTTTTACAAGGTTTTATTTAACTTCGTTTTCGGTTTCTCTGTTTCTCTGTTTCTCTGTTTCACTGTTCGGAACAAATATTGCAGTTTTTAACCAATTTCTACCACATAAATTTTCATGAATTTTTTTTACATAGCTCAGATTTCAGGAAGAGAACATGTTTTAAAAAAAAAAATAATATGTTTATTGTCAAAATCATTGCAATTAGAGCATAATTGTTAATCAAGTATTACTGAAATTGCATACGCATTTCAGTCAATTTCAAGGCAAAATTAACATTTGCCAAGAAGAAGACTGCTTACTGCCTGCGCACATTTTTATGTCGCTGAGCTGCGGTGGTTCATTGCCGAAAACAAGTCTCCTGCTTCGAAACACGCACGCATATTTTCTTCTTGCTCTCAACGAGGGGGAGATTTTTGTGTGCTGGCGAGTTCTGAATTAGGATAAATTTGTTGTGCTTATTTGGTCGATGCACATTTTTGTTATAATTCTTTTTTAGCTGAGGGGAGGGTAATTCTATTCTTCATATTTTTTAAAAGAAATGTTTTCTATTTCGCAAATGAGTAACACCGCAAGAAGTATGGAGTGGGAGCTTTTCTAATATGATTTTATAATCATTTACTAAAGCTGAAAGCACCATTAATTGCATATTATTATATATATATATCTATGTAATATTTGTATGACATATTATTTATATTATAATAATAAATAAATACTATATGAATATATTCAGTTGGATATGTTTTGTGGTAAACACCTGGACAATGTATGCGCATTGCGCATATAAGTATATATTTATTGATAACACCGTGCTCTCGGCTCACACGTTAAAAGGTAAAGTCCACCGAAGGAATCAGAAATAAAATTTTACTTAAAAAATTAGATTACAAAATTTTATTTTAAAAAGCACTAAAAACTAAGAAAATAAAAAATTAATAAATTAAAAAAATTAAATAACAATGTTTTATTTTAAAAAGCACTAAAAACTAATAAATAAACTTTCTACTTATACCGCAGTATTTTGGTTACATCTAGTTTAAAATAAAAACTTGGGGTGCTGATGATACCAAAATGCCGATTTTACCGATAACTTAAATTTAAAATTATCAATTGGAAATATTATGAACAGTTAGTGATTGCTTTTACTTATCATTGAAACGAAACATATACAAAATATTAAATTTTATCTAACTATATGCAGATGCACCCCTTCTGCTGATTATGAGACGCATAATAGTGAAGCATTTCACGAAGGCGGCGAAATTTTTTGGATAAACTTAGGGGGTTAATATAATATATTATTCATTGTGGAAATATTTTGTTTCCACACTACTAGGTCTAAGGCGCTATGGAGTGACACATAAGGCGTTAATTCAATATGTGCTAGAGCGAGAAAGAAATAGGCTTACACATTTATAGCGCTTCCTTTTTTATACTCTAAGATGCACCCCAAGTTTTTATTTTAAACTAGATGTAACCAAAATACTGCGGTATAAGTAGAAAGTTTATTTATTAGTTTTTAGTGCTTTTTAAAATAAAACATTGTTATTTAATTTTTTTAATTTATTAATTTTTTTTGTATGCTTGGAATGAAACCGATAGACCCAAAGGCTCTAATGAAATTTCATCGTCCGTATATCATCGACTTTGTTCTGCTAATCTCCAAGGTATAAAACACATTCGCCTTGTTGCGGATGGATGCGGTGGACAAAACAAAAACTACATAATGATGGCAATGTGCATGTACTGGATAAAAATGAAAGCTCCGCCTGATATAACCACATTGGAATTAGTGTTTCCAGTTACAGGACACTCTTATATGCCTCCCGACAGGGTGTTTGCCATGATTGAAAAAGACGTAAGGGCAAGAGAAAGCATTATTTTACCTGAAGAATATATCGATATCAACAGAACTTACGGCACTGTAGTAATGGTTGGGAGCACTGAATGTCCAGTTATGGATTGGAAATTGCTATCTTCAGTTTATTTAAAGCCTCCGAGTGCTTGGCACTTCCAATTTAATAAGGCAAAACGATTTATCATAACTAAATCTTCAAGAGGTAATACTAATTTTTATCTCACTAACAAAACATACAATAAAATCTTTCTTTACAGGTGCTATTCGCATACGTGGGGAAATATCCTATAAATCTGATTTAACAGTTGCCCAAAGTGTTTTAAAAAAAGGGAGAGGGATTTCGAATATGCAACCTCATATTTTGGCATCAGGAAAAACCTCAATCAAAGCTGCAAAATTAAAAGATGTTTGCAATTTACTCAAGAAGCACTATGGAGATGATTGGAAAACTCTACAATACTTATCATTTTATAAAAATATTATGGAATTAACCCACCCGGAAGATATGACTGAAGAAAATTATGCGATGTGCGAATTCCAGGAAGAAGATGTCGGTTTAAGAATTTAAAAATTTTTAATAGGCTTTTCACACCGGTTTCTAGTTGATTTTCTTATTGTAGTCGTAATACTAAAATTTAAATAAAAATGATTTGAAATTGTTTTTCTCTATTTAAATTTAATTAAAGAAGTTATTTGCCTTATTGATGCAATAATGCAATCCATCTTTACCTCCATTTTCAGAATAAAAACTTAAAAAGTTTTTGTGATAAATAAACGAAAAAGTTTTTGCTTTTAAATTCCCACACTCAATTTTCCAACTTCTCCACAACTAAGTTACTTTCATATGAAGTCGTTTCCAGTAAAGTAATTTTCATATCAAGTCTTTTCCATTAGTAAGTTGCAAATGCCTTCTTTTCCAATTTTGTTTTAATAATTACGGAATACTTAAGCAAACTATTTTTATTTTAACACCTAAATATAATTTATATTTGAATTCTTAACAAACTTAAAAAAAAATTAATTGAAAAATACCTTAAATTTAGACGTGAGAAGTTTTCCGACTTTATATCAGAATGGCTTAACATGACAAAGACCGGGGTTTGATTCTAATAGACACATTTAGTTTCTTGTTTTTCTTCTTGTTGACCTTGAATTAGTCGGAGTTAATTTCGAATTACAGAGTTTAAAGTAGAGAAAGACAAAAATTGATGATGAGTACATTTATATCTAAATTTAGGTGAACGAAATAAAAATGAATTATATGGGTTAGACTTAATCCTCGAGTCTTTCTTTCTCGACACCTCGTTCCCCGTTTGATTGTGTTTCAGCGCATGAGCGCTTAACTTTTTGTTTTCAGCGGGATGACACCAACTAAGGATTCCCTTCCACAAAATGGGCAAGGAGGGAATAGAGGGAGGACAGAGGGTTGCCCAAGGGGACAACTCCATCTAATCCCCCCTCAGCACAGGTAAGTTGGGACATGTCTCCCCCCCCCCCCCCCCCGTACTGTCATTTGCCCCTTTTACCCTTCGCGATTTTCGTCGTTTCCCTTCGCGCGAGATTTCGTTGCGCGGGATGAAGCCTGGGGACGGCGAGGGTGTTTTGGCTACCCCCCCACACTACCGCGATGCTAGCCGAACAAGCTCGCGCCTCCCACTGCTGTCTCCGGGGGAAGTATTTTAGCCGGGTACTTCCTGGCAACAGCCGCTTCATCGAGGCTGATTTCTGTCGGATGAATGGATCATCCTGCAGGAATCAGCCTCTGCCTGCATATTTGCAGGCACCAAATTTCTGCTTCGCAACATAAAGTGGCGCCCAACGGGGTGTCCGAATGTTGTGAAAAAAGAATGTGCAACAACTGTGTTTAAACTGTGGATCCGATCAACATGAATCATCATCGTGTCCTGATAAAGGTAAAGGCCCAAAATGTTTTGCTTGTGGTTCATTTGAACATAAAAGTCTAAATTGTGTTGAAAAGAAAGAAAATAAGCCGAGAAAAGAAGAAAAAGTGGCTACAAATGTGATGATTGTGCCTGATAGAAAGCGTGTAAAGAAAGAAGTCGTAGTAAACAGAAAGAAAGTGATCGCTTTTTTTGATACAGGTAGTGACATTAACGTTGTTCAGAAGAGTGCATTCAACCGTAATAATTTTGGCACAATGAAGAGAGTGAATTTTGCATTCCATGGTGTTGGAGCTGAAAATCATGCGATTGGCTATCTTGATGTGAAATTGGTTGTAGACGGCCACCAATACGATGATTTTTGTTTTGTGATTGGAAATCAAAGTCAGTTGCCAGAATTTGTGATTGGTTTGAGTGTCATGAATCAAGGTGAAGTCACGATTAATGCAAACGGTTTGTCGATGAATAAGGGCATTTCAAGCAAAGATACAACGATTGAAAACGAAGTGAACGAGTCAAGTAAAAGCAACGATAGCTGATGGTGTGCTTTGCCAATGTGCACCACAATGACAGCAGTTGAAGAGGAATTTCCAGAATTTAGTCACATACAAGATCGAGATATTTAAGCTGCAGAGCATATTTTAACATATAAACTAGGCGGCACTTGTGCCGCGTAGTGACGAACATGTGCCGCCTAGTGGCATGTATTAGTGCCGGCGCCAAAAATTGGAAAAAGTTAGGTAAATCCTTTAATAAAATTGTGCCACCAGTTTATAGCTAGGGCAGTATCGCATGAAAGGGGCAGAAAAAATCAAAAAAGTTTGTAAATCCAGTAGACCCAGCAACAAAATATTAAAGTCAAGACGACACTTGCCGCGGCATATCGGACCGTCTTTTTGGAGAGTTAAAGCCCCTTTTTCACAATTAAAGTTCTGACTTGCCAAACTAATGCAGCTTTGGTTCAAATATGTTTGCAAGTATTTTTAAAAAGAGTGTCGTATCTTATGAAGGGGGGTTCTTTGATCTTGTCATTTGTTGTTTATTGTTATTGATGTGCCACGACCACTTGACAAAGATTCGCTCAGACACAATAAATTCCACCAAAGAAATAAAAAACCACGACGATCTTCCCCACACTAAATACCGCAACCATGCATATCAAAAAAAGCCGCAGCCCGCAGGTCCCTTAAGCTAGGAAAATTCCTTCAAAGGCGGTCTGGCACATGTTATTCCTACCGGTAAGAAAAGTATTTCTAACCGTGTCTGGCGCACATTGCTTTTCATTGAATATTGACCTATTTTTCTCTAAGAATTATGACTACTGGCATGTCTGCGATCGCCCGGGCCGTTAAGAATCGGCATAGTACATACTTCCTAAGTTCCCACAATTTTCATATTGCGATGCAACAGCAACAATTCCATGCGTAGTTCCAGAATAAAATTTTTAGTCTGTGACAAATTTTTGCAAACACAACATCGGTCTTTAAGCTAAGTGTTATTGTGAGTGAAATTAAAGTTTAAAATATGTGAGTATTTTATTGAACGGGAATAATTTAAGCGTGTAATTTTGGTTTTGTAATGAATTTATGATATTTTTGAGTGTTCGGTAAATACTTATAGTACAATTTTATAAATTTTAAAAAAAGCATTGTTTCAGTTTTTTCTGAACTACTATTTTATTTGTAAATTAACACTTTCACTTTGCGTAAACAAGGGAATAGGTACGAATTTTGTGCGATATATTTGGGTCTCTCGCTCTTTATTGTTCTATAAAAAGACACCCCCAGGAGTTTTCTAATATTCAAATTTAGTTTTCACTTAAATAGAAGTGTACGTACTAAGTAATAGGCATAGGCGTAACTCGCTTTTTATACCCTATATGTACAAACCACAGCTATTTTTCGTGCAAAATGTGTTTTTTATTTGTTGAATGTTCAGCAATGGTACAGTTTTATTTTAATTTTTCCGAAAAATAAGTTCTCATGACTGAACCCGTTTAAACATAAATCGATTCAATTGATTTATAGCGCAAAGTATTCATTATAAAAAAAAAATAAAAATTTGATCTATTAAGTTTTGATTATTATCCATATAATTGGATTTTCTTTATTTTCAGTTCAAAATTGTTAGCAATAATGTCAAAAAGGCAAAAAATAACAGACTTTTTCAATATCGCCTCTAATAAAAGAGAGACGCAAAAGAGTAGTGATGATCAACACGATCAAGAAACTGGTGGCAGTAAATATCCTTCGGACAAGGCTCCTCAACTATGCCAGCCATCTACTAGTTTTCATGAACCTGAATTGATCTCGTCTCCTACCGTTGTAAAACCTAGCAAGACTTGCGCACGATATGAGTGGTACAAAGGAGCTCTATTAGACTTATCCTGGTTGATCAAAACCTACCTCTGTTTTGAAAAGGTAAAAGTAGGAAAAAGAAATGGGATATGGTGTACTACTTGCTTTAAACACATTCAGGAGGCTTCAAAATATTCTAAAAATGGTAGAGTTCCCATTACAGATGGAGTAAGAGTAGATGGAGAAAAAGAGCTTCAAAGAATTGTTGACCATTTAACTACAGAGTCTCACATCGCCGCTACAAATTTGGAAAACATGCAACAAAAATGGTTGCTACAATCTGATGAACATCCATGGGTAAAAACCTTAAATTCTCATAATGCAGAAAAAATTAAAATATTAATAGAGATGGCGAAGGATGTCTACAATGATAGCCGTCAGCTTACGCTAAGCGGAAATTCATGGCCGTCGAGGTCGTTATCAAAAACCATGCAGATAAACAAATAGCATCTTATAAAGTCTTGGTGTGTCGTTTTCAGAAATGGGCTCTAGCCCCCACTTACTCCAATATAGGAATCCTGTAATGTATGCAGAAATGCTAGATATTGTAGGAGAGCTGGTACTGAAAGAAGCAATACGAAAGTTCGAAGAAGCAGATTGTTTTTCGATTCAAGTTGATGGATCGGTAGATAAATATGGGGTCGACAACAAATTTATAACTGCCAGATTTTTCACTAAAAGTAAAGAGATGAAAACAATGTTTTTAGGTGAAAGTAAATCTGATAAGCGTGGCGCAGAAGGTCTTTTGGAAGCTATAAAAATTTTTTTGACGATTTAGGTATTCATGAATTGGCTAAAAAGAAACTGACAGGTCTTACAACTGATGGAGAAAATTCGAATACAGGAAGACACAGTGGTCTCTGGGTCCGTATGAGGGAATATTTAGAAAGAGATATACTTTGTTTCTGGTGCGTTGCCCACAGGTCCGATCTGGTTCTATCAGACGTAGAGACGAACGTGGCTGAGGTTAAACACTGGAAGCAAAACTTAAAAGCTGTTGCCACTTTTTACAGGGGATCGGCTCTACGATTTGAAGAGTTGCAAAAAATAGGAGCAAATGAAAAGACGACTACATACAAATTTCCAGCATTTTTTGAAGTTCGCTTTGCTGAACACTTATTGAACTTATCGAAAGCAGTTTGGAATAATTTACACTGTATGCAAAAGCATTGGCAACAAATTATTGAATGCTCTGAGGCATCTAAAGTAGAGAAAGCACAAGCAAGAGGATTTTTGCGGCTGTGGAATAAGGAGGGTAGGGAACAAAAAATAACATCCCTCATGATAGATATATTGAGGCATATCGAAAAGCTGCAAAAAGAGGGCCAGCGATCATTGATAACAAGAACAGATATTGAAAGAACACAGGTTATAGTTAAAAATGCGCTATATATTATGCGAAATCAACCATATCCGGGAGGATTCGAAGAAAAATTGTTTTGAAACTGTTCGCGGCGCGAGGCTTAGTGAAAATACGTAAATTTTACGAAAATAAATATAGTTAAAGTGTTTTTATTGTGAAATAAGAACTCTACAGTGTCAGTAGGTCCTTAAAGTGAAAAATATGTGTAAATTGAAGTGCAAATAAAGCAATTTCCGAAGGATTTTGGGAACTAGATGAACTCCGATGAACGAAATCTTTTACGAAGGATATCTCGTAAACGGTTTATCTAGGATTTTCTTTAATTATTTTACCCGTGATCAGCGACCCAAAATCCTTCGGAAAAAATACAAAATTTCATTTGCCACAGTTATCGGTATCTCCCCTAGCATATTAACAACAAAACTTCTTCAGAAACCAACTGGTGAGTTTGCCATCGAAAAAGCTTTACGCATATATCCAACTAATAACCAAGTCGAAGATTATAATAACGATGTGCTGCAGTATTTCAAAGATCAGAATGTTACAATATATACAATTAAGACAAGACTGGAGGATTGCCGAAAAAGTTGGAAATATTCGTGGGTGCAAAAGTCATGCTTCGATCCAATATTGATGAGCCGAACGGATTAGTAAGTGGAGCTATAGGATTCATAACCGAGATTGTATGGGCTCTTTTTCGCCGAAAACAAATGTATGAGACAGATATACCATCAGTATGTATTGACTTCGGCAGAAATGGCATATATCAGATAAAGCCGAAAGCAATACAATTTCCCGCCAAGTTCAGTTATGGAACTGCTGAAAGAAGAATACTTCCACTAATTCTGTCACGGGCATCGACAGTCCATAAACTACAAGGATCTTCAGTTGATAATGTGTATTTAGGAACAAGGTTCTTCGAAGAAGGACAAGCATATGTGGCATTGAGGCGAGTACGATCATTGGATGAACTTAGAATAGAAGAATTAAACTGCGCCAAATTGACTGGAAAAAAACCATGCAATAGTGAAGCGTTAGCAGAAATGGAACGAATGAGAAATAATCAACCGAATTAGAAATGAATGTACCTACGATTTAAGAATTTACGTAAAAATTGCGAACTTAATATTAATATCTCGTCACCCTGAAGTAATATAAAGCAGTCCCGGGGTGGATAATAATAAATAAATACTAATTCATATGAATATATTCAGTTGGATGTTGTGTGGTAAACACCTGGACAATGTATGCGCAAGCGCATATAAGTATGTATTTATTGATAACATCGTGCTCTCGGATCGCACGTTAAAAGGTAAGGTCCACCGAAAGAATCAGAAATAAAATTTTACCATACCATGTTTGAATTTGTAAAGATTGGGTTTTTACTTTTTAAAAATTCGTGTTGAGTGTGAGACTCAACAGCAACTGTTTCTACCAGAGTTTGAACGCATCAGCAAGCGAAATTACCAAACTCATGCTGGTGCTTGCTGATGTTTCTTCAACTTTTCATGAGTATGAGCGAGCAAGCCGGTCAGGATCAAGAAGCATCAGCACCGGTTGCTGAGCGCTCATGAAACCTTTGACTTTCTATTGCTCTTGCTTCTTTTTGCTGCACCAAGCCAGTGCTGATTTAGAGTTGGTTGAATTTGGTTCAATTTGAGAGTTGTTTGTTTTGTGGTATGCGTATTTACGGTCACTGGGAGCAGTAAATTTTTGGGTGTTTGTGTCGTTTTTTAAAACTCGTGAATTGATTGAACTGCAAAATTAGTTGTTCACGTTGAATTGTTCCGTTGGACTTTGTACGGGATTTTAAAGATTTTATATTTGTAGGGGAAATTGGGGAATTGTGAGTCACGTCAAAATTTCACCACAATTGAAAAGTCTGACACATGCAAAAAGCTGTCATCGTCTTCTCTTTGACAGAACTCATTTTCCGTTAGCAATCGATGCGTATGCGCGTACTTGTTCCTTCCGTGCGGCAACCATCTTGGAAAATTGATTCAAAAAGTTATCCCGCGTGTTTGTGTTTCTGTTGATTTAACAACGATTTTCGGAGTATCGATTCAGGTAAATAAAATCATAATTATTGTAAGACACCGACATTTCAACTTTTCAAAGGAATTTCGCATAAACATCCAATGAGCGAATCATACACGGCCTTCTTGTCAACCAAAACGTTTGGGGAATTCTGAGTCACTTTTTTTGGGGAATTGTGAGCCACAACTTTATGGCATGTTTCAAGCTAATAACGCCTAGTTTTAACCTGTCTTTCATTTTTTTATGCGAAATTCCAACAATCCAACGGAATATTTCTTTTATTTTTTCCGTTTTTTATTTTTGTAGTCCAAATGCCACGCTATTATGCAAAAAAAAGCTATCGATTGACTTTTCCGTTGTTTTGGAAGCGATCAAGCTGGTAATAATCAACGGAAACTCAATTCGATCTGTGGCTAAATCTACAAATGTTCCCCATGTCACTTTGACGCGCCATGTGAAGAAAATCAACGAAACGAACATTGATGTTTCTACTGCTACCAACGATTCATTGATTGCTTTCCTTAAGACCAACAGCACTCCGGGTGCAAAGCCTGTAAGCCCTGATTTAGTTTCATGGTTCCGATGGATCATTTAGCTAATTGTAAACTCATTTTTTTTAAAAAATTTGTATAAGTTATCCTGGTTCGTGGAATGACAATTCGCAAGCAAGTAATGACTGGTATTACTCGTTTATGAACCGCCATCCGAATTTGTCGTTACGAACGCCAGAGCAAGTTAGCCAAAACCGCGCGAAGTCCTTTAACAAGGAAGCTGTCGATGGGTTTTTCAACAATCTGCGTTATATACTCAATAAAACTCATTTTGAACCTCATCGCATATGGAATATGGATGAGGGTTCATTTCCAACTGTTCCAACTAAAGTCGTGAAGGTTATTGCGCAAAAAGGCAGAAAACGAATTGGCTCGTCAACATCGGCCGAACGAGGGACTAATGTATCTATGGCGCTTTCCGCGAGCGCGAGTGGTCAGTCAATTCCACCTCTCTTTCTCTTCCCGAGGAAGAAAATGAAAGATGTTTACATGACGCATGCTAGTCATGGAGCAATAGGTATGGCAAATGGTTCTGGCTGGATGACATCCGCTGAGTTCACCAAATATATGGATTTTTTCATCAAGCACACGGGTGCTAATATCGGTTCACCAACGCTCTTGCTACTTGACAACCACACTTCTCATTTATCCATTGAAGCAATTGATAAGGCAGTCGATCACGGATTTACAATGCTATCGTTCCCTCCGCATTGTACGCACAGAATGCAACCATTGGACGTCACTGTATTTGGCCCACTTAAGACCTTTTACACACAACTGCATGATGTTTGGAAAATGAACAACGTTGGTGTAGTTTTTGATTTGCGTCACATTCCACTCATCGTCGGGAAATGCCTTGATATGGCCGTTACGCCAAAGAACATCAAATCTGGATTCAAATCAACAGGCATTCACCCATTCGATGCCAATGTATTTACTGAAGTTGATTTTGTTGCTGCAAGATCCAGCAAAGAAAACCAAAACAGTGATAGCGATGACAGCAATACGGAAAAACAACGCCCTACTGGAGTTCCTGGAAGGTGGGGGAATTCCGCGCACCTAAGCCTAAACATTAAAGAACTGTCTTACTTCTTGAGATTAAACTCTTGAAAAACATACAAAACTATGCATTAACATTTACAGAACAAAGTGGTATATAAAATTAAATTAAATATGAATGCATGGTTAAAATAAAAAACATCCCAATAAAATATGCAAATGCGCGGATTTCCCCACCATGTGGGGGAATTCCGCGCTATGTGTGGGGTAATTTCGCGTTTCGTTTTGTTGTAATCAACTAAAGCAAAATAATTTTGAACAGATAATTTTATTAGTAATAACATTATGAAGAATAACCAACTGAAATTTCAAAGCAATATTATTATGTCTTTTCATTTTGTAAAATTTTGGTTCTTTTTATTTTTTGTTTTTCTTTACACAACGGTCGCATTCATAGTCATCTGAACTGTCCCAGCCACTACAATCAGCGTGCGCCCAAAATCCACAAGAAACACACCTGTACCACATTTCATTTTCCCTTCCGGTCTCATCACAATAGATGCATTTTTCATTATTTTGATCGATAAGATCAATATCGTCCAATTCATCGTCATCACAAATTGTTCCAATAAAGAGGTTTCCTGGTTCATCGGAATCCGTTTCACACAAGGCAATTTTCTTTGATTTTTTCAACTTCTTTCTAAGATTTACTTTCCTTTTAACTTGCTTATCAGTTTTATTTTTGTAAGTAGCTTCGTTGTTATCTTTACCATTATTATTTTTCTTAGCTTGTTTCCTGTCTTTTTCCTTTTTCTTTTCCGCTTTCTCGACACTCTTCTTCTTTCTAATTTCTGCGTTTTCTTTGGCCTTTCTCTCTTTTTCTTCCTTCTCTTTCAGCTTTGATTCCATCCGAATTTTAATAGGAGTGCTGGTTAAAATTTCAGAATGTTGTTTCCTGCGTGATGTACTTGGCTTGTTCTTATCATGGAACTTAGGTATAGGAGCAATGTCACCAGGGCTAAATATATCAACTTCATTTACATTTGTGCTTGAGGTAGAACTAGTGTTCACCGGAGGAACAACTGCATCTGACTTTGATGAAGGTTCAGACTCGTTTAATGTCCTTAAAGAGTCATGGTCATTGTAGACAATAAGGTGCTGAAATTCCTCTGCAGGGGCGAAATCCTCAGATGTGAATTTCTCTGGGTTGAGGGGACAGATTCCGGCACTACGAAATCCATTAATGCCTTTCTCCATGGTGGCAACCTTCACGTATGCTCTGTTTAATAACATGGCAATATCATCTGTTACTATTTTCCTGTGAGCATTTTGTGTCATAAAGAGACTAAACTCTCTTGACAACGCATTTTTCAAAGGACCAAAAAAGGTAATATCTAGGGGTTGTAGGCGATGTGAAGTGTGGGGGGGAAGAGACACTACAGTTATGTGGTTCTTCCTGCAAATATCATAGGCTTCAAGAGAAATATGACTTCCATGATTGTCACAAATTAATAATACTGGATCAGTTTCAGTGGGTTTTGCTTGCTTGCAAAAGTGCTGCAACCAAACGGGAAATAACTGTTCATTAGTCCACCCGTTGTTAGAACATTCGTAAAGCGCACCGATTGGTCCATCCCTCTGTAAGTGCGCGGCCATTCTTTTCCTTGGGTAAATGATCATGGGAGGAATGAAAGTACCTGATGCACTAAAACAACATATTATTGTTATGGTTTTACCCCTTTCTGCAGATGTGGCAGTTCCAACCCTTTTTTGTCCTTTTTCTGCGTAAACTTTTCCTGACTTTTTTTGAACATTTGAAATGCCGGTTTCGTCTTGGTTAAAGATACGGTTTGGAGGGTATTGGTGCTTTTGAAAAACCTGCTCCAAATTTTGATAAAACCGTGTAACCTCTTGTTCATTGAATGACGCAATTCTATTAATGCTAGTATTGTCAGGCTGTCTTAAGCTTAATGTTGGATTTCGTTTTAAAAATAAATACAGCCAGTCTCTTCCCGCAAGTTTTTCCTTAGCATTGAACACATGTTTGATTCGATTTTTTTCGGCAAAGTCGAAAGCCAAACGCCTTAATTCTATAGGTGTTAAACCATAAAATAAATGAGCAAGTTTTACAGCATGGTCTCTAAGCTCAGTTTCCTGCTCCACACTAAAAGTTGGTTTCCTTCCTAGTTTAGGTTGTAAGAGAACACCCACTGGAGTTCTCAATTTGTCACGCAAAGTCGACTCTGGAATCCCATATTCCCTTGCGGCTTGCCTTATTTTTTTTCCGTCTCTTATAGCTTGAAGCGCAGTTTTTAGGGCCCCCTCATTCCAAGACTGCTTTTCTGACTTCCGCTTATACGATCGAGGCATCTAAACAGAAAACAAAGTATTTAGAGTCCACGTCAAGCCAAGTAAACCAAGGTGGGGGAAATCCGCGCATTATGGCAGCATAAGCGCGAATTTACCCCAACAGGACTTCTACGACTGCTCTAGTTATACCTTCCCAACTAGAAAACATTAAACTTGCGTGTAATTACGTAAATAAAGGAAAACATATGGGCTACTCACTGCAAGGATCAGCTTTATGATAGACTTATCACAGTTGACACAGCCTCACTTCCAAGAACAATGGAAAATTAGATGAAAACTTGTAAATAAATAAAAAAACGCGGCCTACTCAAACAAAGCGTTGAAACTATCTCAAAGCAGCCGCCGAGTAGTTTCTTTTTTTGCTGCATCGTATTATCAAGTGATGGCGCGCCTGGGACCCTTCACTCTGCCAGCAGTGATGTGCGCGGAATTACCCGCCGCGCGGAATTCCCCCACTTTCCCCTAATATCGAAACGGCAGCAGATGCAGAAATGAGAACTCATGAAGTGGCGTCCACATCGGGTACCATTTCATCTGCATTTTTACGTGAGGCATTGAGGGAAGTTGGTCCCCTGAAACGAGGTACACCTGTTAAAAAATCTAATCGTGCCTCGTGGTCGCAAGCCTATGAAAAGCACCATTTGGACGTCACCTGAAGTTGTGGCCGAATTGAAGGGGAAAGCTGATGCCAAGCGCAAAAAGCTTGAAAAAGGAAGTCGTGGTGAAGATGGAAAGGCGCCAGTTCCAAAAAAGCGAGCAAAATCAACAGCCAGACGAAATGCTTCTTCTTCTGAAGACGAAGATACTGACTTTTGTATACTTTGTATGGAGGATATGCCGAAGAAATTGAGCCGCAACAATTCCATTCGCTATGATTTATGCGATCGAGCTGTGCATTTAAAATGCGTCAGTACTGGAGCGTATTTCACATGCCCGAATTGCGAATCGGAATAACATCAATTTTATATTTGTTATAAATAATTCTTAATACATATTTTAGAACGATATTTTTGATTTTCGACTTAATTTAGACGGTGACCAATTCCCCAACATTTTTAAAAATCTCAAAAATGTATGTTTTTTGCCAACGATCAGATTTATTCAGCAGATAATAATTTCAAGAAACTGCTCAAGTAAAAAGTTTAGGTTTCCTTCCTAGTAGCACAAACCATTATGAAATAAGAAAAACATTGATTTTTGTGGTAATTGTCGAGCTTAGAAAATGTGCGCCTCACAATTCCCCAATGTCCCCTAATATAAAAGCTAAGGTGAAATCTGGAAATTTAAGTTATTAACCATAGTGTCGCCCAGTGAAGATTTCTTAAAATATGCTCCGAGCTGAAGTGAAGAAACTTGTTACTGAATATCAACCGAAGAAAATCAAAGAGTCACCGGTTGAACTGAAAATCATTATGAGCGACGACGTTCCAGTATATCAACGAGCGTGACGATTTCCACCAAAGGATAAAGAGGAAATCAGTAGACAAATAAAAATTTGGCTGGAAGAAGGAATTATTCAGTGCATCACCGTATGCAGTTCCAGTGATTCCCGTTCCGAAGAAGCATGGCGAAATGAGGGTGTGTGTGGATTTTATCGGAAAATTAATCGAAAAATCATCAAAGACCGATACCCACTACCGATTATCGACGACCAAATAGATTCACTAGGGGGTGCGAAAATATTTCAACATTGGATTTGGCAAACGGCTTTTTTCATGTACCAGTCGAGCCAGAAAGTCGAAAGTATACAGCATTCATCACGTCAGATGGTCAGTTTGAATTTTTACGATCACCGTTCGGATTATGTTTGAGCCCACCGGTATTCATGCGATTTATCAATTCTATTTTCGCTGAATTAATCGCTGATGGTACAGTTATTCCGTACATGGACGATATTATTGTGCCGGCTCAGACAGAAGCTGAAGCAGTGGAGAAGTTGAAGCGAGTTTTGAAAGTTGCAGCTGATTATGAATTGAAGATTAACTGGAAGAAGTGCAAATTGCGGCAACGTAAAATCGAATTCCTTGGATCAGAAATTGAAGACGGCAAAATCCGATCGGCACCAGCAAAGACAATTGACGTAAAGAACTACAAACAACCGAAGAACGCGAAACAATTGCAACGATTTCTTGGAGTAACAGGTTATTTCAGAAAGGTTGTACCCGATTATGCCTTGATTGCGAAACCACTCAACGATTTGTTACGTCAAGAGGCCAAGTTTGAATTTGGAACAAAACAAGTTTTGGCTTTTGAAAAGTTAAAAGAAATCATCACTGAACGACCAGTTTTAGCAATGTTTCGGTACGGCTTGGAAACAGAAGTGCACACTGACGCGTCGAAGTTTGGTTTAGGAGCAATTTTGTTACAACGAAGCAACGACGATAATCAAATGCATCCAGTGAGATATTGGAGCAGGAAAACATCAAACGACGAGCAAAAATGGAGCAGTTATGAATTGGAGGTGTTGGCTGTGGTCAATGTAATCAAGCTATGGAGGATTTATTTGGCTGACCGCCCATTGAAAGTGGTCACCGATTGCAAAGCGTTTGCTGATACGATGAATAAGAAAGATGCAGTACCAAGAATTGCCAGATGGGCAATGAGTTTACAGAAGCTCGATTTTCAAGTTGTACATCGAGCTGGAAATCGTATGAGACATGTTGATGCTTTAAGTCGTGTTTGCATCATTCAAGTCAACGGTATCATCGAAAGTTTGAAGAAGAATCAACAAAGTGACGATCATTTGAAAGTGATTATGAACATGCTGAATGAATGAGACAGTTACGACGACTACGTGTTGGAAAATGAATTGCTTTATCGACAAGTTGATGGGAATAAATTAGTTGTTGTTCTGGATAAAATGCAATTCGAAATCATCTGAACGTGCTCACGATCAGGGGCACTTCAAAGTAAAGAAAATGGAAGACATCATTGCAAGAGAGTTCTACATTCCAAAGTTGAAGGAAAAAATCGAGCATTTTGTTCAAAATTGTGTGACGTGCATTTTAACGGATCGAAAGGCTGGTAAAGCGGAAGGAATGTTGCTCCAATTCCAAAGGATGGTTTGCCATTAGTTACGTTGCATTTGGATCACTTGGGTCCGATGCCATCGACCTGTAAGAATTACAATCATATTCTAACGATAATCGATGCTTTTACGAAATTTGTTTGGATTTTTCCTGTGAAATCGACGACAGCAGAGAAGGCCATCAAAAAGTTCAAGATAGTACAAGCAGTGTTTGGCAACCCAAAGCGTGTGAGCTAATCATTTCAAAGACGATTGTTCAGATGAGGAGATCGAAATTGTTTACACGACAACGCGGGTGTGGCAAGAGGAAACGGCCAAGTTGAGCGTATTCATCGCGTTATTATATCAGTTTTGGCTAAATTATCGATCGAAAACCCGGAGAAATGGTTTTTACATACCGACAAAGTTCAACAGTTTTTGAACAAAACGTATCAACGATCAATTGGCACAACACCATTTGAGCTTTATGTGATGTGCCCATGAGAACCAAAGAGGACATCGAGTTGGAGCATTTGATTGAGCAAGAGCTTATCGAATCGTTTAGATTTGAACGAAACGTGTTGCGAGAACAAGCGAAACAACAAATTCTCGCAGTTGAAGAAGAAAACAAACGCACTTAAAACCGAAAACGGAAGCCAGCTACACAATACGAAGTAGGAGATTTAGTTGCAATTACGCGAACAGAATTCGGCACGGGACTGAAGTTAAAAGGAAAAAAAATTTTGCTCCGTACAAGGTGATCAAATCAAAGGGCAACGAAAGATATATGATGTACAGAAAGTCGGCATTCATGAGGGTCCATTTCGCACAAGTTCGAGCGCAGACAATATGATCAAGTGGGTCGGATATGAAGGTTAATACATCACTCTGCGAAAGATGGTCGAATGGGAGAGAGTGCAGGATAAATGAATAGGATAGTTTTATAATTGCAGCAGGCTTTCGTTTGTTTGGAGTTCATGTTTTTGATATTTAAAGTTGTTATAGTCAGTCCAGTTAGCACACAGGAACGAGAAAGACGTATATCTTATATTTCTATATTTTAAAAGGTGTGCAGTGTGCACACCTAGCAATAAGTTGTTGACATCGATTGTACATCGAGCGTACTCCCCTTGCATACACTTGGCTTTCCATGCATGACTCTGTGTGATAACTGAAATTTGGTTTCCAACCGGGATCATCTCACAATTGACTCATTCTTTTTAATTCGAATGTTCGCGAAGTCGACAGTTTATTGTACTGTGATCGTTAATAACGGATTCGTTAATAACAAGTTACCTGATAAATAAATTTGAGCCTGTTACCAATATTTTTCATATATATATATTTTTCATTTCACTCGTGTTTCTTCGCGTTGTTTCGCTTCGAATATTTCTATGTAGGTACATAATATTAAAATCGTAAGTTGAATCCCCTAATTTGTGCGTGCGCTTCATTTTAACTTACACTCATCATTATTAGTAAAATAAACGACTCGATTAGTAAAAAATGCAATACTGTGGCTAACGAAGAAGTTTAGTCGACATTTTATTGTGAAAGTGAACTAAAAGTTTTGGTTCAGCGATAAATACATTTGTGACTGTTACCAACATTTTTCATATATTTGAACGTGTTTCTTCGCGTTATTTCGCTTCGAATATTTCTACATAATATTAAAATCGTAAGTTGAATCCTTTAATTCGTGCGTGCGCTACAATTTAACTTATACCCCTGACAGGCGCACTTAAGTGGGTTAGTGACGTCACGTAAAGTGGGTTTCGGTGTCGTGTGCCGCCGAACAGAGTTCGGGGGTGACATATCTGATAACATTTGGCGAAAAGTAAACATAAAATGGATTCACAACAGCGATCAAGTGAGTTTCTTGCGATGAGCTTGAGATTGCAAGGTGAAATGTTGATGCGTTTACTCAAATTAAATTTGTTGTAAAGTAACGATAACAAAATTCTAGGAAAACAACAAAATAACATTTCACAGCTGATTACTTTTTAGTACAAAGATTTTCTACCATGTGGAACTTACGACGCTGGCAGCAGTGTGTCGAGTCTAACCGGGTTCCAGGAGATAGGTTTCGATGTCGAGTTCTTATGGAAAATTTACATGAGCTACGTCACTATGAAGTCACTAACTCACTTAAGTGCTCTCGTCTGTCCATGGAATTACTCACATCAAACGACTCCGTTAATGAAAAATCCGCTACTCTGGCTAACGAAGAAGGTAAGTCGACATTTTGTTGTGACTGTTATAACTAAAAGTTTTGGTTCAGCGAGAAATAAATTTGAGACTGTTACCAATATTTTTCATATACACTGGCGAGCAACTGGTTAGGTACACCCTAATATTTTCAGTTTCCTAGAAACTGCGGAGGTATACCCAAGCAGACCGATAACTGTTTTACTTCTTATGGAAATGCCAATCATAAATTGCAGTTTCTGGAATAATTACGGAAACTAGAGTTTCCCTGGGTTAACCTAACAACATCTTATAGTGACCATATCAATATTAAAAATCTTTTATGTTTTAAATAAAAATAGATTGACTTGGCCATCGCATGAAAACACAATAATATCTCACAAGTAATACATACTATATTAAATAAGATTGTTTAGTGAGATTGCGGACAATATTGTTTCAGGTAAAAATACCTATTTTATTCTGCTTTCATTGTTTTTTTTATTGATTTGTTTGCATTTTTTCATTAGGACCCAAAGCAATTGCTTGTGCGAATACTATTGATCCGTTATCGGCATTTCTTTTGTACATCAAACCTATAGAAACTTTTATTTTGAATACGACAAATATATATGGAACTAGGAAGTACAAACAAAACTGGAAGAACATCAATTTAGTCACATTCGGATTATTGCTATTGGCCGGAGTTTATCGATCATATGGTGAATGTGTCACCCAATTATGGAGTCTCAAAAACGGACGTCTAATCTTCAGAGCAACTATGCCATTGAAGACCTTGAAACGTATTCATGGCTGCATAAGTTTTCACGATCGCGGCGAACGTTTGAATGCCACAGTTCGAGATAAATTAGCTCCACTGAGAAATGTTTTCGATCTGTGGAACAACAATTTGAAAGTTCTATACACACCATCCAAAAATTTGACAGTGGATGAACAATTAATTCCATATCTTGGTCGCTGTCCATTCAGGCAGTACATTTCTTCGAAATCTGCAAAATATGGGATCCAAATGTGCTTTCTGTGTGATTCAGCGAATTACTACGCATACAACACACCAATATACATCGGCCGAGACCGTAATTGTGCATCGCAAAGGCATCAAAGTAAACGTTTTGTATTGGAACTGACAGAAGGTCTCACCAACAGAAATGTCACGTATGACAATTTCTTTACATCCTCTTTTTTGGCAGAAGAGTTGAGCAAACGCCGTATGACAATTGTTGGAACAATACGGAAGAATATGAAGGAAATGCCACCAATATTGACTAATATGTCCAAGAAAGATGTATATTATACGGAAACTCTGTATGAACCAACATTGCAAGCCATTTTGGTCTCATACGTTCCACGTCACTATCGATATGTTTCTTTGTTGAGCATCATATCACAGCAAAGTTGTCATATCCCAAGACGGAAAAAAGAAGCCGAACATTATTGAATTTTACAATAAAACCAAAATTGTCGTGGACATAATGGATCAGATGGTAGCAACATGCACCTGTAAGCGCAAAACAAATCGATGGCCAATGACTGCTTTTCACAACTTACTCGACGTTAGTGCTTCCAATGCGTTTGTAATTTTTACGTCACTCTTTCCTGATTGGAATTCAGGCAAATCGAACCGGAATATCTGTCGCCGTCTCTTTCTGGTGGAACTAGGGGAACCTCTAGTCAACCCATATATTTCTTCGAGGAAACATATGCCGAGAACCGATGGATCAGCTGCAATGCGTGAAGAAAGTCAACCAATTTAGCATTTGTCACCTACCAGTAGAAGAGGTCGTTGTCATGTTTGTACCTACAAAAACAACAAAAACCTCTTTCGTACACGCTGTGGAAGGTGCAAAAATTACGTATGTGCTGAACATCATTATGATCTGTACGGGTCACTCTTGGAAAAACGAAGGAAATCCCGTTTGGTAACAATGTTAAGGAAATAAGCAATAATGTTATTGGAGGAATATCGTTAAAAATAGTTTCGAAATACCACATCTGGAAATTTGGAATCGTTTCTTGGAGGCAATTAAAGAACGATCAGTCTGCGGAGCAATTAGGGACAAGGACTCTGATGTTGCCGAATATTCCTAGAACAATTACGGAATAGGCGACAGGAGAGATTGTCGGAAGGGATTGCTTTTGCAGTGCAAGGAAGTTTTCATGCGTTTTCCGACAAATGAGGAATCCATTCGATTGACTACACAGGTATCGATAGGGCGCGTTGCTGAGTTGCAAAGGTTTTTTTTAAATTGTGTACTGAGATCTAGAAGGCGTGTTTTATGGTGGCGTGTTTTATGAATGAACTAATTGTGATTTGTGAAAAAGATAGTGGTGGTGATGGTGATAGTGTAGCTGTGGATTCAAATCCAACCACAGGTGACGAAGGAAGACCAGTGAGACCACAAGAAATGACGGAAATGGAAGTTATGAAATGGAAAAACGAGACCTCGACCTGCAGTATTTCGGGTGAGTCCGTTCCTTTCGAATTTGGTAGTAGTAGCTCGCGTCGTAATAAAGGCGAGCAATATAAAATAAAACTATGAATGAGGTATCGGGTTTAATACCATCATTCCATCCAAACCTATCCATGAGTAGCGCCATTGATTGGATAACGCATATCGAGCGTCTTGCCCATATTTATTCATGGGATGAAAAACTTGTGTTGCTATACGCAACAATTAGACTGCAGGGAGCTATCAAATATTGGTATCAATGCCAAACCGATATTAAAACCTGGGATACCTTTAAAAATGGCTTTATAACAAGTTTCCATAGTACGAAAAACCATTCTTCTGTGCTAATCGAGGTAAACAAACCGGATGAATGCGTTGAAAATTATTTTTACCATGTAGCGTCGATGGTTAATTCCATTTCTCTTACCGAAAAAGATACCATGCAATATATTAATTCGGGAATAGGTGATCGAGGAATGATCAACATGGTAACTGCTGCAAACTGTTCAAATATGTTATGATAAAGAAAATTTATGAAATGAGACAACGGGAGAAACACAGATACACCTTAGCTCAAGGACTGACCAATTCACATAAAAGAAAAATCGAACATACTCAAGACATTAATCGAAATCAAAAAACTCCGCGGATGATTGAAGATAATACAAGAAAACAGGAACGTGTATCAGAAAGGCTGATAAAGCGTTTTAGATGTGGGAAGAATGGGCATTTTACGAATCGGTGCACAGGTGTCTCTATAGAACGGAAATGTTTTAAATGCAATAAACCAGGACATGTAATGAAGGACTGCAAATATATAAGTAATCCAGAAGTTTTCGATTTCGTAGACTAATAAAGAAAATGACGAGTACCGTAAAGATATATTCATAGAAGGTATTAAATTTCGCGCTTTTGTAGACATGGGAAGTGAGTGCACCATGCACCACTATTAAGGAGAGTGAAATGAATAGCCAATTCAAGATTGTGAAATTAATCTTAAAAGTGTCGCAGGAGAAAAATGCCAGAAGGAAAAAACCTTGCAGGTCGATGAAATTTTGCTGTAAGCTGAAATTATGGTGGTAAAGGATGATGTCCAGAGCACCGAGATGATTTTGGGTAAAAATGCACTCGACCGCCCTGATATCAAAATAAAAACTTTTCATATTGAGCAGAACCAATAACAAAAACAGTCTTAACATTAACAAAGAATAATGATCCGGTGGAGCACACAGAGATAATATTCAATAATAATTTAGATGGAACAAACACGACCAAGCTAGAAAAATTAATAAACGACTATCGATGTTGCTTTGCGAAAAATTTAAGTGAATTGGGTGAAACCAATTGAAATGAAAATTGAACTAAAAGAATCCAAAGCAATTGTGTATAAACCATATAAAATTGCTTACGGATTAAAAGATATTCTGTCCAAAAAACATTGAAGAACTCCTAGAGAGTGATATAATTCAAAATTCAACCTCTGATTTCGCGAGTCCCGTTTTAATGGTACAGAAGCAAAAATGGTGACTATCGTATGTGTGTAGATTACCGCAAAATAAATAGTATAACGAAAAGAGAAATTTTTCCCATGCCCAATATTGAAGAGACATTGAATTTCCTAGCAAATAAAAGATATTGTACTTCATTGGATTCCATGAGTGGTTATCACCAGATACCAATTGAAGAAAGTAGTAGAAAATATACGGCTTTCATCACGACTGAAGGACACTGCGAGCTTAAGAGAATTCCCTTCGGGTTATCAACGCTCCATTTGTTTTCATGAGGATAATGAAAAAACTGATGCAGGTTATACTCAATATACATAAATGGGGATGGTAAAATTATTACATATATGGATGATGTATTATGGGCTAGCACTACTAAGGGAATTTCAATGTCTTGATGGAAATATTTAATAAATTAAAAGTGAATAATCTGACGCTAAATTTAAAAAAATGTAAATTCTTCGACGAGAATGTGTTCTTAGGACACGAAATATCTATCGATGGAATAAAACCAGGGTCTGTTAAAATTGGCGCGATCATTAATTATAGAAGAGCAGAAAACCAGGAAGAAGTGCGGCAATTCCAGGGCTTGGCCGGATATTTTCCCAGATTTTTTCAGGGATTTGCGAACATTACAAGGCCTCTGAATGATCTATTAAAAAAGAATAAAACATTTTCCTGGAATGATGAAAGAGAAAACTGTTTTCAAACGATTAAAGAAATGCTTCGAAGTAAACCTATTCTTGCATTATATGATCCAAAGTGTGGCCATGAAGTACACACTGATGCCAGTTCCCATGGGTTACCAGGGAACGTGTGATAACGTCTGTGTACAGGAGCATAATGAAGTAATTGAAAAGGACGAAAGCTTAAAAAAGTTTGCTTTAAAATCTTTGAATGAGTGTCTTTTAAATATTGGTAAAGAACCATTTAACCCACAAAAAAAAATGAATGATTTAACGTATGTATCCAACAAATGGAGCCAAAGTGGAATAAAAATTAGTGAAAAAGTGCTAAATTTAAAAGATTAAAAATCGTCATCTACAGGAGAGTGCGAAAATCAGTATGTGCAAAAACTTAAAGAAGCATACCATAACACTACCGATGAGAAATTTCGACAGTTCATTTTGTGAATAGCTCCGGAGAAATGAACATTTAAAGAGAACAACGGAAGAATTTGAAAGTTCCACCCTATACAAATTTAACAAAATAAGAAATCAAATCCAATGCAGCCATGCTCATCAATTATATATGTGAACCATATGGAAGCAGGTTAAGGACTGATGTTACGAGTATGTCTTAAGTAGTTGAATTTTATAACTGTGATGATATAAGTCGAGTAATACCGGGAAAAAAGGACGCAATTGTTCTCAATTAGTAAGAAATATATAAAACACAATTATATACTAGTTCCTCACAGATTGACTCTTTTTAGGTTAATGGTAAAAAGGAAAAAATACAGAAGCGTTGAAAATTGGGGAACCTAAAGAAGATATATAGTAATTTTAAGGAAGCCAACCCTGAAATAGGAGTTAGATTTTCAAAATTTGCTTCACTTCGTCCAAGGAATTGTGTTCTAGGTGGTTCTGCAGGTACTCACTCAGTATGTGTATGCACCATACCCCAAAATAGATCGAACATCTAACAAGATCTGGAAATATTTGTATTAAAAATATTCGAACTTGTTTAGGATTAGTTATATGCAATTATCCAAATATAGCTTGTTACTTAAATGAATGTCATGTGTGCCCGAATTATAATAATCTTCGTAAACTATTTGAGGAAATTTTCGAACTCAATAATGTTGAAAGCATTACGTATAATCAATGGACACATACAGATAGGTCATGTTTAGAAACGGTGATCAAGCCAACGGAAGATTTCATAGACCACTTTATAGAACGTTTACCTGTTCTATTCGTCATGATTTCATAGCAAGTCAACAAAAAACATATTTAAATGAATGAACTTATAGTAATTATGGATTTTTCCGAAAATTATTCATTTGTGATACAGGACGAAGTGCAGGGATTCCATTGGAGTCATTCTCAGGCCACAATTCATCCATTTGCGATAAACTACTGTAAGGCTGAAAATCCAGAATTGCAGAAAATATTTAAATTCGTTCGTATTTAAATGCAAATGTAATTTTAGCCTTTGATATAGACATTTTTTAAAACATATTAATCTAGTCTATACAAATATCATGTTCGTAAATTTATAAAGTTGTAACGTTTTTTACCGTACTCGAAGATGGCAAATATATACATAAGCAGCGATGGGGTCCTTGTACGAGGTCCACCATGCCTTGGGTGGGATGGAAGCAGGTGGGTGGATACGGTAAGTACAAATGTGCGTTAAATTTGGTTCAATCGTGTGAAAATTTTGTTTTCCAGAACAAGCAGCCCACTTGCGAGATTGTGGAAAACATTGTCGTTACACGCGCCGAGCCTGCAGAAGAGCCTGTAGAGGAGCGCGCCCAGTTCAAATGTTCCACGTGCGGGAGGGGCTTTGCTAACAACGGAAATTTGATGTAAATTTTTGTTTTTTAGAAAGAAATACAGTTATACTTATTAAATATTTCCACATTTAGTCGACATCAACGCAGATTCCATACTGCTGGACAGGAAATTGCCATTCCAGCATTGCCATTCAAGTGCGAGCTGTGCGCAAGGGCGTATAAGGTCAAGGAATCTTTAAAGTAAGTTTGTTTTAATGAAAGGTATATGTCTTTATATTATAAACTTCTAAATTAGTTTCCACATGCGTCAGAAGCACGCAGCAGAAGCTGCGCGTCAGGCTGCGCAACTGGCTGCGCTGCAGTTGTTCAAGTGCAAAATGGTAATTTCGTGAAATGATTTTTTGCATAATATGTATTAATTAGTATGTATTGCAGTGTCCAAAAGCTTACACATATAAACGGAACTTGGATAGACATGTTCGCATATTCCACGAGGGCAAAACTCACTCAAAACGCCGATGTGTGTAAGGTGCTAGTGCTTGCATCAAATTTCCAAAAGCACATGAAACTGATGCACTCACCACACAACAAAACACCGTGCGTCGGATGCGGGTGGGTGGCGAACACCAAGTACGAGTAAGTATTCAATCAATTGTTAATGGTGTATTTAACGAAATAGATCCGATTTATTTTCAAAATAGACAAAACATGCATTATGCAGTAATGCATAAGGTGGAGAATAAGATTGGCGACAATTGGTGTCGGTTCTGCGCCAATTTTCAAGATGAACCGATAAACACCCATTACAAAAAAGGTAATATATAACATTTCACTGCACTGCAATAACACTGCACTAAAAAAAACTAAACTTTCAGCACATCCACAACTTGGCGAGAAACAAGGCTACGATCGTACTGCACCCCGTTTCGTGCAGGCAAACAAAAGATTTGCCGAAGGGTTTGCTACCCTGTTGAACAAAAAAAATTAATCCGTCTGTCCGTCTGTCTGGTGGTATTTGGAAATAGGCCTACTGGGGAATCCCGCCAAAAAGGGGATAACGCGCCAGAGCTGTACTCCATGAGTGGTGGGGAAACCAGCTATTTAAAAACTATTTAAAAATTATTTATAAAATTTATTTTCTATTTTAAACTTTTTATAAACTATGAACTAATCCTAAATTACAACACTAATATTACAATCTTAATATTAATCTACTCGTCCATCTCCTCCTCCTCCTCCTCTTCGACCACCGGCCTGCCTCCCTCATTTCCTTTTTCTTGGCTCGCGACGTGCATATTAAACTGAAAAATACAAATTAATTATAATATAACAAATAAATGAAAAAAATACAATATTAATTACCTGATTCATCACAAATTGCAATTTTTCCAATAACCACTGTCTATCTTCGTACGACGCAAAATGGAGTTGCTGGCCAATTGCCAGTAGCACATAGCCTCCCTGAGCAGCCAGCATTTCCTCATTTTTTGTTTCCGGGTGATACGGCATTTCTGCGTAAGCTCGCGCAGCATTTCCACATCATTGCGCATTTCCTGGTCCCAACTCCCAACTCCGACCTGCGCAACGGAAGCATTCCGTTTGTGCTGTTGTCCCGACAGTCCTGTCGTAGCTCGATCCTGCGGCTCCCTCCTCTTCTGGATGCCGCCGGGCCACCGCATTTACCAGCGGATCCCCAAGCTGGCGCCGTAGTTTATAAATTCGTATCTAGTTCCTCGATTTTGAAATAAAGTACCCTAATAAATGCAATCAAAACACTTCGAAGTCTACCTCAGCCTGCCGAAAGGGATTTTTTTACATGATCATGATCTTGTTCTTCTGATTTGAAGCAACGCATATTAAAATTTTTTATTTCAGTTCTCAAGAAAATTGTTTAGCAGGAAATATTTAGCAAGTAATAAAACAACTGATCGTAAAAACATGGTTATGGTGCAGGTAGGGGAGCGGCGTACAATGTGGCGCAGAGCCTTTTTGGGTATTATAGCAATTGGTAGATGAAATCTGTCCAGTGTCATAAGTGTGTTAGTTTGTAATAGCATATCACCAAAAATAAGTCAAGTGCCTGCCTGCCCACTAAATTACTCAGCTGCACTGACCTAAAAAGAAATATTTAATCGCAAACACATTGCTCTGCAATTTGACCCTAGCTCAAGTGCAGTCAGTGACAATTAATTTGGTCACAAAACATGGTTACGCAAAATGCAGCACACTTCCAGAAAATAAACAACAACTGTTGTGAAAACTGTTATGAACAGACTGAAACAATGCAACTAAATTGAACCACCAAAAAAATAAATAATGGCCAATTGCAAACATGAACAAAGAACAAGTACCAATTGTTATTCAATCACTTTATTTAAAAATTCAATGTATAAACTTTATTTTAGACTTTAATTAAGCTTCCACTAATTACAACTTGAACAGTAACTCTTGAAATTTGCGCACAAATAAAATATGCGGAAATTAAAAAGGAAAAAAAAGAACAAAAAAATAATAATAATAAAAAAAATAAGAAATTCGATGCACGAGGTACACTGCATATATTTTCACATAAATCTGTTATGTTGAGTTGAAATGATGATTAGTTGATGACGTTGTTATTCTGAAAAACACACCGGAAAAAACACGAAGGCTGTTTACATATGAGGTTAAAATGACACCCACCTGTCATCTGTTTAACCACTTGTTCACAACCTAAAATACCGTCGACGAATGGCAATTTTTATGGGAGCGCTTCTGCTTTTATAGGGTCTGCTCTCTCTCCAAATTGCCCAGCTGTCTTCATTTGTGGTTTTTGTTGATGTTTTTCCTTTCAAATGACATTTGTGCGATGCATTTTCGGAAATTAATATTGTTTTATCAATTTTACCTCACAAAATGCCCTTTTCTTGCAGAAATTAATTAAAAACACATGTGCCATATTAATTACAGCGGCTCTAATTTGAATTATCCCAGAGTTCCGAAATCTCCAATGAGAGAATTTTTGCTACATTATTTTTCTCTTTTACCCTTGATTTCTCTTTCCCACTCATTGGACTTATGGGAATAATATTTTTTAATTATATTTAATTACATGTTTATTTGAGGGCAAATCTGAAGTCACCATTGGATTTGCCGGCTCAAATTACCCCAAATTCACCTCGCAGCTGTTCTGTGAGTATAAAGTTTTGACGTTTCGGGCGATTTGTATGTTTGCCGCGTGTGTTTCTGTTTGTGCTGTTTTTTAGTGTTTTTATGTAAATATGTGAGGTGTTTCAGTGTTTAAAATGTTACTTGTGATGTCCGATATGTTTTGTGTTGGTTTTATGTGGCTGCGCAGTGTTGTACAGAAATTGTTTTGCGCATGTCACATAACCTCTACCGGTTATGTTTTATGTTTCGTTTTACCTGGGTGCTGTGCCCAGCGATATGTGCAATGTTCAAATGTTACGTGCAACGTGTTATGTATGCTTGTGTTGTGTTTCTATGTTGCATGTGTTCAAATTTAATGTAATTCACTTCTGTTTGTTTATGTTGTGATTGTACTCCTTGTACGTCATTCTGTTTGTTTACTTCATGTTTTGTTTGAGATTTCATCCTTTATAATTCAATTTCTTTTCTGATTTCAGATAAGGACTTCAATGTTTCTTGGACCTGTGCTTCACCCAGGTCCATAGGTAAGTATGATCTTCATTTTTTTGTTAGATATGTTTTTAACTTATTCTATTTTTAGGGGTTCGCCTGAACAACAACCATGCGCGAAGCAAGTTGCGCCCGCACACGTGAATAGGGAAACGTGACTTACGAGCGGTCACCAGCATGGGGTAATAGTGGGGTCAGGTTGCTGCACTTGACATATTTATTAGGGTCATCGCAAATAAGCGATTATTGAGAAATAGGAAATATTTGTGGATAGGCATATTTTTAGCTATCGATTAGGGAGTAGGGATGAACTGGTTAAGAACAAAATTGTATAAAAATAAAGAGCACCTAGAATAAACCAGACATTGTGAACACGAAATTTGCTTCACTCGGGAGTCGTGCTAATTAGCTGCTCCCTAAACCAGTCTCTAGGAGTTGTGCTCAACAGCTGCTCCAACCTTGAGTTCTGCCTTCGGGCTGCTCTACCCCTCTTCGAATCGTAAATTATCCACCCAAGAAGGAAGTTATTACAAGTTAGTAACCCAACTTTGTCTAAGTAACAGGTGCGATCAAGCGCGCATTTAATAGGTCTTGTGAAAAAAATGAAAAAAAACATTTTTCAAGTTTTTTAAAAATATTTTCATTCCTTCACAACATCTAGTATTTTTAAGACATTTATGAAAACTTTATATGCAAAGTGTGATAAACAAATCAGTACAAACGTAAATAAACAAACTAGGTCAAGAACACCTCTGCTTAATAAAGCACAGTTCATTTAGCTTGATCGGGTGCATTGGCACTTTTAGAAATTACACAAAAATGCAAGCATGCAGTTCCAGGGTAAACTTTTACTCAATGGAACTTCGCGCATAAGCGAGTCGAATTACCCTGCACTTGAGCCCCTTGCGCAAGTGCATCGACCAAGCGAAAAGTGCCGATTAAGGAAATATGTTCGGGAATGTATTAAACAGAGGTATTGATTGAACCATTGACACCCTAAAGCAGGAAGCACACTAGTGAACCATTGCACCAGCACCATGGCGAACTCTTGTACCATGCAAACCATGCTCGAATGTTGTCTGCCGCACACTACAGAACCCTCCGAGAGAATTTTGCTCCGCAGTTGTTTTTTATTTTTCATAAAAATGTTTCCCCATCATGCATTCTCATAAACCATGCACCACGGTTTGCTTTTTCGAGCACACCAAACATGGTGCAATCACAATGGTGCACGGTGCAAGCACCATGAGGTGTGTAGTGTGCGGCTCTCCATATGTTTTCATGTTAAGCAAAACGTACACCGTGGTTCTTGCAACCAGCGGCACTCTGGTGCTGGTGCAATGGTTCACTAGTGTGCGTCCTGCTTTATGTAGATGTAAGTATAATTTTGTATAAATAGGCTAAGCAATTATGAATAAAACGGGATTTAGAGTTTGTCACTTTTTAAAGAAACATTTAGGAGCTAGCGCTCGACTCAACCCCATTTTTCTTAACCGGAGTCAAAGCTGAAAAGCTGCTCCACTGAAGTCAAAGCCTTGCGGCTGCTCCGACCCAATTCCCAATAAAGGAGTTAAAGCCTTGTGGCTGCTGCATTCCCGTTACCCAAGCTCCAGTGTGAGTAAAAGCCTTGTGGCTGCTCTGCTGCGAAGCTCATCTTCAAGGTTGCACTACGGGTGCACTACAAAAGACTCACTGTGATATTCTCTTTTAAGCATCATAATTGATTTTGGATTATCTTCAATTTTTCTTATAACTTCCATCATTTTTCAAAATAACAAAAAAATTCCAATGTGGCGCACGCGGTTCGTACAAAGTGGCGCATTAATTAGGTTTGTTTAATGACAAAGATGGTATGGTTTTTAAATGTTATATTGCCCCTTTAGCTACGACATATATTGTCCCTCCTTCTAGTGCCGAGGAAAACCTGAAAAAGCACTTGGAATGTGCTAATATATCCACTGGTTTCTATATTCGCATTCATTGCTATTTCGACTATGGTGATTAAGCCGATCAAGAATTTTTAAATTTTTTCACATACTTAACCTATTATTCTAATAAATTTTTGAAAAGTATCAAATATCTATTGTATTTACTTTATTTATCCACGCAGATGCTACACTTTTAATAGTGCGCCACATTGTACGCATATGCGGCAATGCAGTTTTTGAGCTATATCTCCGAAAATATCTACAACTGAATAATGATTGCTTCTGTAATAACAAAGCTTAGTAAATTTCCTTTCAACTCATGCCTTCACTCCTGATCTAAACCTCCTTTAAATATCCTTAAGAGCTCTAAACTATAGGCACATTGTACGCCGCTCCCCTACAATTTTTTTAATGCAGAAATTTTCCAGAGATTTTTATTTATTGTCAGGAAAAAGTTGTTTACGCAGTTCATGCGAATGCAGGAGAAGGAGAAACAGGAGGGGTAGTAAGTACCTATATAAATGGGTACTTTTTTCCTGATTTCCTCATTCGCTTGGAATAATTTGGTGAGAAATGGCGCACAATTTATTCGACGATTGGGAAACGAGAAGTACCGTGCAGTTAATAGAAGCTGTAAAGAGGCAGCCATCCATTTGGAATAAAGGAACGATGGGATACGGGAGCGCCGAATCGCGGACCGAGGCGTGGCAACGAGTTGCCACAGTTGTAGGCAGAGAAGGTAACTATTGCATTTTGAATTTTATTTTAAAATAAACAACTATATTTTATTTATTTATTTATTTAGTGGAAAGTTGCAGAGCTTTTTGGAAGGTCCTCCGGCAAAATGGGTCCAGGAGATGGCGAGGCTGACGCCATCCTTCATCCCGAGCGGGAGCGGGATGGACCTTGAGGATGACGACAGGATCGTCGTCGCCGGATCGTCCTGACCGTTCTTCGATCTAATGGAGTTCATGGAAACATTTGAAACGGAACCAAATCTAATGCCAGATTTGCTCTCAACTGTTGCTCCAAAGGGAGTGCACCATGCAGAATTGCTAGGTAGAAGGCAGCGGCCTCCCCCGGAAACTCCCGCGGTTGCCGCGAAAAGGAGGTCACGGATACCAGTGGCATCCACATCGACTGGCGGCCAGGGATAGAGAGCGTGTTAATTAGCCGTGGAACGGTTTTCATTAATGGCACAAATACACAAATCCACATAGATGAATTAAAAATAAATTTTGTTTTTCTTTCTTAAAATTAAAAGGATTCGTTAAACTATTTAGATACAGTATATCATTTACGATCATTACCTCGAAGATTTTTTAAATATTCGAGATGCTGCTTTTAACTGTTAAGGATATCAAAATATCCTTATATTTTTCATATGTAATTCGAACATACAAAGCCCAAAGGCAAAAAATATAAAAAGCAGGAATTGAACCCGCGGGTTTTCATTTCATTTATTTTTCTTTTAAATTCGATGGAGTTCACATCTGTTTTTCTGAAATGCGACATTCAATATTCAAAATTATTTTGTTTTCAAATAAATTGGTATTTCTGAAGGAAGACTGTACCAAAATTATTTATAAAGAAAAACCCCTCACAAAATTTGCAAGGACATTTCAATTTTTTCTTTCCGAAATTTGCAAGGCGTCCACTAGGAAATTAATACAGCACATCCTTGAGGTGCAATAAACTGTCAAGTAGTTGCCAGAAATAGGCAGCAGGAGAAGTTTTCACAAATTTAAATTCAGTTTCAAACTATCATGCGAGCTGAGATTTTAATTTGGTTGCGCCTTTTTGGTAAAATAATTGTGATTTGATTTGTGACAATTTGTGTCTTCGTTGTAACTTTGATTTGACAATTGATATAAATCAAAGATTTATTTAAATTTTTTGCTGTGATTTGATTTGTGACAATTTGTGACCTTGATTTGACAATTGATTTGCGACTTTGATTTACACAAATTTTTTGCTGTTGTTTGCTGGTAACTATCTGGTAAGTGGTAACTATTTTAACTATTATATAATAACAATATTTAAACAACTATAAGAACTATTAAATTAAATTGTGTGCACTATACATAATACATATTGTATAAATAATTGGTGATGCAGCTTGCTGGCTTTAAATATTTCCCTAATTTCGTCTACATCACGGAGAGAAAAATGTAATGAAATTTTACAAAAAATGCAATCAATTTTATTGAAATCGTAGTGGCTTTTGACCCTATTACATGTGTTGTGAATATTATTACAGAAAAATTACCGTGCTGTTAAAAACTTTATTGCATTGAAGTAAAATTTAACATGTTTCACATGAAAATCATTACATACGTAGTAATACAGATTACTGATTACAATGAAATTTAATCTAAAACAGTTGGAACTTAAATTGCAGTTTCGTTCAATTTATAATGAAACTTACAATCACTATGGTTATATTCACAACCATGACCTGTGAAATTAATTGCAAATAAAAGGCACTTAGTATTTTTACTACTATTATATTTACAGATTATTATAAACATTTTCTGTTTTCATTTTTAAAATTAGAAGTAGGTACAAGGTTTTAATTCTATATTAACTTAAATCTAAATCCCCAGTGGCTAACTTTTGCGATAAAATGGAAAGTCTTCTAATCTGTTAATACCAAAAGTACAAAGACTACCTTCTAACAAGAATGCATTGAAATCATCAAATTGATGCATTGATCATTGCATCATCAAATTGCAATTCAAATTTGTTCGAGATTATGATTATGCAAGCCTCGTACTGCAGCAATTTCAACAATTTTATGAACAACATTTTCTTTATCTTTAAGAACAAAATAATTTGGTTTGTAATTATACATCACCTTCTTCTAGTGTTGCAAATGAATATATATTTAATGAAGTTGATATAATTGGTATGTTATAAAAGGCTGTGGAATTATTTAAACTGCAACCGTGCACTAACGTTCTTCCACGAACTATTGCGCAATTTGTAAGTCTGCTTCTGCGTCCTTCGTTATGAACCATTTATCTCTATTTGATGGTCCTAATTTGAAATTTTCAAAATTTATTTCCAAATATAGTTCAACGCCATCCACGAAGTTATTTGCCTTTTACTTAGAATAGGATATCTGGGATATCTGTTGGGCTTAGAGGAATTAGAGTTGTAAAATTTCACCGAAACGATTCGCTAATTGTTTTAGAGGATTTTGTCCTGTATACGTATCAAATTTTTAATATGCTGCAGCACATTATCATACTAATTAGTATCGATTATGCAGGATATCGTTAGGAATATTACTATTTTCGATTTTGGTTATATTTTTTTTTTGGAATGGCTTGTTTAGGTTTTGTCGAAATCAAATTATAAATATTACCATTCGCTCGTGTTGCAAGCGGTGGCACGTCCGAATCTTCAGTTTGTCGCTATCGACGTCGGCTTCCCGGGAAGCATGCAATTGGTATATTTGCTATATCCAATTTATTGGGACACCTGGAAGCTGGTCAATCGACGCGCGAGTACCTGCTTCCAGAATCCGACATAATGTGTCCCATGTACATGATCGGCGACGCGGCATATCCGCTCGACCGATAGCTAATAAAACCGTATCCACAGCAAGATATTACCGACGTGGAGCGCGCGCGTCCGTCGAACGAGCTTTCGGGTTTATGCGAAGCAAATTCCCGATATTTGACACGTCGATTAACATGAATCTGCAGGATATAGTAAGACTGGTTGCGTCTTGCTGTGTTCTGCAGAACATGATTACTGATATTGACGGGTCGGATTATACACCGCCGAAAGATAAAACTTTTATTTATAGGAATGATTACAGTTTGACAACGTCAACAACTTTTCAGTCGGGCGAAACAGTTCGAAATGTTGTTCAAGAATACTTGCGAGCGCGAGACGGTTAAACTCGGTCGCGATTTTTTCATGTCTGTCCGTCTGTTAAACTCGGTCGCGATTTTTTCATGTCTGCCCGTCTGTTAAACTCGGTCGCGATTTTTTCATGTCTTTTTCGACGTCTGTCCGTCCGTCTGTCAGCTGTTGTCAATTTCCCTTGGCAATTGGTGGTGGAGGTAAGTATTTTGAATCCCGCCAAAAAGGGGATAACGCGCCAAAGCTGTACTCCATGACTGGTGGGGAAACCAGCTATTTAAAAATTATTTAAAATTTAGTTATAAAATTTATTTTCTATTATTCTAAGCGATTTCTATTCGTTCACTTTTTGTTTTTCTGTGGCAATATACTTTGAAAAAATTTGAATTAGATAAATTATATTTTTAGAATTCAGTTCAGTCAATTTGTTGATGTCAAATTGCCATTGATTAATTTTTTTGAGACATTGGCAACGATTCAAAAAAGTATGTTTATTCTACCCTCATTGATTGTGAAAAGAAAACTCAAACAATTCATGAAGTATTGCCGTTGATGTTAGCAAATTCAGACGCAAATAATAATAACAAAATAAATGGAATTTATTTCACTTTATTTTTGATGAAATTTTCATCTGAAGAGCTTCCAAAAACTGATTCCTATTTATGGTTGTCACACTTGAGTACAATTCCAGAATAGAACAAGTTATTTATCACTCGCGAAATCAGTTAGGCAATGTGCAGGAGCTTGTGTTCCAAAGGAGCCCTCGTGCACCCTCATGAACATATGAATCCTGTCCTCCTTATTTCTGAATCCGATTTATTTTTAAAATGCCTCAGGGATCGATTATTGCCTTCAAATATACAGAACGTGTTTGAATTTCTTTAGACATAGGACTGCTGTGCAAATATCCTTTGAATTGGGGGGTGTGGGAGACAATGTCGCACGAGGGTAGAGAATTTTTGCACATTTGGCAATCATCTGATGAATGGGTTCAATGTAGGATTCCGATATTGTTCAAATTGTAAAAACATTTTCACTCCTAGTCTCTACAGAGCTAGTCTTTCATAATTTTACAAACTAATTTTTAAGTAGAATTCTAATGAGCAAACAACTAGTTTTAGAGTCGTATATAGGTTAAAATTAAGCCTCTTTTTGTGGATAAAAAAATATTTTGATAAAGTGATTTAAACGTTTTCCTTTTCTTTTTTTTCTTTTTTTTTTGAGGAGAAGGACCTTCACAAGGTAGGCTGAGAAACTTCCACTGAATTATATCAGGTGCAGAACATATTTTATTACCGTTTATGGCTACAAACAATTTTCCATACAAAAATATCCAGGAAACCTGCTTTCAAGGTGTTGGTGGGTGAAATCAGTTGGCTCGGTGTGCATTCAACCACTAGCTCTCTAACATAAATAAGAATTTAAATCTCGATGGGTGAAGGCATGTAGAATCGGTGAAAAATTTCAGAAAATTAATAAGGACTGGCTTTATGCATCACTTTCGTTCTCTCGCTTTAAAAGTCGTGCCTCGAAAAACAAACGCGGTCGACGGAATATTCTATTTCAATCGTCTTCCGAACGAACACAACGATTAAAGTCGGAGGAACTACGTGATTCCACTTCCACTTGTATGAATTTAAAGCCCGGCCCAGACGCTCAGTTTTGCAGAACGATTTGTCTGCACAGTTTTATGACGGAATGAAATCGTTGCAATTTTTAAAGCGTTCTCACGGTGCAGACATATCTGCGTATTTCGCTCAGTTTGGGGTGATATGCGTTGAAAGTTCATAGAACTCCGCACAGTTCACGGATATCTATGCTCTTTAGCTCAGATAGCGTTGCAACTGCGCAGTCTTCGCGCTAAATTTAAATCTACGCAGTATTCCAGTCTACACGGAACGATTTATCTGCAACGATTTGTCTGCACAGTTTTATGACGGAATGAAATCGTTGCAATTTTTAGAGCGTCCACATGGTGCAGAAATATCTGCGTATTTCGCTCAGTTTTGTGTGATATGCGTTCAAAGTTCATGGAAGTCCGCACAGTTCACGGATATCTATGCTCCTTAGCTCAGATATCGTTGCAACTGCGCTGACTTCCCGCCAAATTGAAAACTGCGTAGTTTTCCAGTTTAAACGCAACGATTTATCTGCACCGATTTGAACTGAATAGATATTCAGGCCTATTGCGCCTGAATTGTTCGTTTTTCAAAGTTTCTTAAATCGTATTAATTGTTATCACAATTGTTTAGTGTGGTCATTTTAGGAAAAATAATTACAAATTTTTTGGATATTTTGTGGAAATATTTACGTTTGTTCAGTTTGGCTTCTTAGGCACATTGCGCCTGAGCATGTTTTCATATATTCATTTTCGTGTTTTTCCTTGTTCCCTTCAGATTTTCTACGGAAATGGGTCGTAAATTCCAATGACCCAAATGACCTTGAAGAAGTAAGAGCTTTCCTAGAGAATGACGACGACGACGATCCAGCAATGAGTGAAGAATTCGGAGAAGAGAGTGATATTGATTCGCCAGATGAGATGGAGGAACGTGAAAGTGACTCAGAGACGGAGCAAGATTGTGAGGAGTTTGGCGATGACGAAAACTATAGAGATGATGAGAGAGTTTAGTTCTTTTTGAGTAAAGATAAAAAGACCAAATGGTCCAAAAAGTCACCGGTCAGTTGCTTTCGTCGAGTTCAATCGCAAAACATTGTCACTCAATTTCCTGGAGTCAAAGGAAATGCTAAGAATGCTAAAACTGCAATGGAATGTTGGAGTAATTTATTCACAGACGATATCTTTGACACAATTGTTACTTACACAAACCAGAACATTGACACTATCAAGGGCAAATTTGCAAGAGAGCGGGACATTAAACGCATTGATATTATTGAATTGAAAGCTTACATTGGCTTGTTGTACCTAGCCGAATCGTCAAAGTCTGGAGGAACTTTGGGGAACAGAGTGTAATGACAAAGGTCATGAATTATTCATGATACTAAAATTAAAATCTGGATAAATAAGTACAATTAAAAGAAAGTAATCCGCACGCGAGTATCCATGACAAAAGAAAGAAAAAGTGCAGAATATGCACCACTCAATAAGTCATTCACACATTCCCCAATTTGGAATTCGTTGCCCGGGCATTAACTTGTGAAATGACACCCGGCAAATTCCATGAACCAAAGGCAACATGTTTAGAACTAGAGTGAACAAAGCTGCGTATAAAATAAGAGACAATTTCTTGGAGTATTTCTACTCTCCTGAAGGTGCAGTATTTTGGCAAGATAAAATGGCATTAGTCTAGCAATGTTACATTTGGCATTGATGTTGGACCACATACTGGTAATCTTTGATGTTGTATGACATAATGTATTGAAATAAATAAAAGTGTGTAATATTATGTACGTTGTAATTCATTACCCATAAACCTTAAGGGTATTTCATTTCCCTCAACGATTTTTGTAATTTTTATAATGGTTTTGCTAAAGTATATAAATATTGAAATATTAATTTACCATTTTGAAGTAAAACTAAGTGTTGAGTCTCTTACTCAACACGAAATTTTCTAATAGGGTGCCGGATAAAAATGAAACCCAATCTTTGAAAACTTAATAACTTAATTTATTCAATTCACCTTTATAAAAGTAACTTAATCTATTTTGGTCTTAACTTCTAGAAATTCACGATATTTTAGTAATTCAATTCAATTTTAATTTAGTTTCCTTAGATTTCCGTTTTGTTGTTGTGTTTCGTATTTGTGGATTCTTTAATGATGAACCCGTGATGTTGATTGTTGGTTTTTGTTGTTTGTGTTATTTAATGTGTTATCAGTTCTGAAAGTAGATTTCGACGTGTAAATTATTTTGCTGTTTGATGTGGTGCTGTCTGTGGTTTGGGTATTGGATATTTCGACCTCAGATCAACACTCTGAGTGGAATTTTGAATGACAGATCAACACTCTGTCGGAGGATTTTTAGCTCAGATCACCACTCTGAGTTTTTAATGGTTACTAGGTTATTTTTGTGTTCGATTTTAAAAGTTTCCCAGATCAGTACTCTGAGGAGGATAGGTTGAAACAGATCACTACTCTGTTTGTTTTGCCTCAAATCAGAACTTTGAGGGTCTTTTTCAATTTCAGATCAATGCTCTGAAAATGCAGTAGATCAGTTCTCTACTGGGGATCGAATGGATCTGTTTTCCCTGCACTGCGTCTCGGCTTTTATAGCAGTGCAGGGTTCTAGAATGTTCGGTCTAGAATATTCTTCTGGGATATTTGGTTCAAGGGATTTTTTGAGGTATGGGAAATTTGTTCTCAGCTGTGTTTGGTGGGAAATGTTGTGTTTGCCTTTTGACGTTTTTCGCAGTTTTTATTTACGTTGTTTGCAAACACAACATCCTCCGCCCCCAGCATAAGATTGACTTACGTGTCTGGTATGGTTACTTTAAATTTTCCGTTAGCGCGTCGGATAAATTTTAGGCGCGTGCCATCCTTCATCGTGTGCCGGTATGTCTTCTTTGCTGCGGTGATTTTGTCCCATGGCATGTCCTCTTTTAGTTTTTTGAGCACTGCCGGGTTGGTGTTGATTTCGATCCACCTCCTAATGATGTTGGGAAGTTGGTTGATTTTTGGTGGCGGGTGGATTTTCTCCTCAGCTATCTTTTTGTCGATGTGTTTTTCAATTACCTCTTCGAAGTCGAACTTCGGAATCTTTGATTTCGTTGTGGGTGGGCGAATCGGTCGCGTTGGTTTTCTTCGTGACAGGTATTCCTCCAGGGTGATCTTCCTTCTTTTTGGTGGTGGTGAGCGTGAAGGTGACTTCGTGTCTGGGATTTCGATGTCCTCTGAAATATTTAAAATGTCCTCCATTGCTGAATTATTTGAAATTGATACTGATGGTGTCTCGATATCTTTCTGCCTTTATATAGAGGTGTATACGGTATTAATTTTCAAAATTTTCACTGTTGGTTGGTAACGGACAGATTTTGGTTATCGGACGGGTCAATGTACTTCCTTTGGTTTTGATTTTTGCTGTCCGGACCAGATGGTCTGGTCCATGAATTACTTCCACAATTTTTCCTAACAGCCATTTACCAGGGGGCATATTGTCTTCTTTGATGAGAACGATTGTGTCCAGTTTTAAATTTGGTTTTTTCAACTGCCATTTAAATCGTTCGTGGTGTAACTGCAGATAATTTTCAGACCATTGTTTCCAGAAGTTTTGATGCAGCTGTTGAATATATTGCCAACGGTTGATGGGATGTTTCTCCAGGTCCAGTGGTGGTTCGGTAACTAATAGTTGATTTTTTCCTGTTAGGAAATGTCCTGGAGTTAAGTAGTTATATTCGTCTGGATCATTTGTTAATGGGCAAATTGGTCTTGAATTTAGGGACGCTTCAATTTGTGTTAACACAGTCGTTAATTCTTCGTATGTTAGCATGGCGTTTTTTATGGTTTTATGTAGATGTTTTTTGATGCTTTTGACGCCTGCCTCCCATAATCCTCCATGGTGGGGTGCTGATGGCGGATTAAATTTCCATGCGACATTGGTATTGGATATGTAATCGATTAGTTCCTTTTTGTATTTTGTCATGGCTAATTGTTCATCTCGTTTTAACGTTTTATTTGCTCCTATGAAATTTGTGCCTTGATCGGTGTATAAACAAGTAGGTAATCCTCTTCTTCCCACGAACCGTTTGTATGCTGCTATGAATGCTGATGTTGATAAGTCTGTTACTGCTTCGATGTGTATTGCCCGAGTGGCGAAGCAAATGAAGAGTGCTATGTATCCCTTTATTGCCTTCGCAGTTCTTATTTTGGAGGTTTTAATCATGATGGGGCCTGCATAGTCTATCCCTGTATGTTGAAAGGGTAATGATGGAGTGACTCGTGCCGCAGGAAGTGGGCTCATTAATTGCGTGGTCTTTTGTGTATTGTACCTGAAGCAGTCGGTGCATTTATGTATTTTGAAACGTATTGTGTTGCGAGCATTTAAAATCCAGTAATTGTTTCTAATAGTATTTAGGACGAGTTGTGTGCCTCCGTGTAATGTTATTCGATGGGTGTGGTCTATTAAGATGTTTGTAAAATGATGTTTGTCCGGAAGTATAATTGGATATTTTTGATTATATGTGAGATTGCTGTGTTCCAGTCGTCCTCGTACCCGTAGTATCTTGTCGTTGTCTAAAAATGGGTTTAATGTTTTCAGCTTGCTTGTTTTTGAAATAGGTTTATTTTCTTGTAACTTTTGTATTTCTTGCGGAAAGACTTGTTTCTGTATGAGTTTTATTAATGTATTTTTTGCTAGTTTAAGTTCTTCGGTAGTTAAGTACGGTGTGTTTTGTTTTGGTCTAGGTTTTTGGCTGTTGTTTATAAAGCGTAGGCAGAACGCGGTTATTCTGATAGTTTTTAAATAAGAAGAGTGGTTTGTGAGTATTGATAGCTCTTCATTCACGGTTATTGTCAAAGTTTTAATGTTTTTAATTTCTTGTTGGGTTGTGTATTCCGTTGGTTGCTTCGGCCAGTCAGATTTTGGTAGTTGTAACCATTTTGGGCCGGACCACCAGATTTCTAGGGATGGTAATAGGTTTGGCTGTATTCCTCTTGATGCGACATCGGCTGGGTTTTCTGTGGTGGGTACATATTTCCAGGCGTTTTGTGGGATGTTTTCCTGTATTTCTGCCACTCGGTTGGATATAAATGTTTTCCACTTTGATGCATGGCTTTTGATCCCTGCAAGTGCGATGGTGGAGTCTGTCCATGCGTATGTATCGGTGTGATTAATGTTGAGCTCCTGTTGTGTATTTTTTAATAATTTAGATAACAATAGTGCTCCACATAGCTCTAACTTAGGTATTGTGGTTGGTTTTGTAGGAGCTACTTTGGTTTTAGCGGTTACGAGGTGTGAATGCATCTTATTGCTGTGATCTTGAATTTGTAAGTACACAGCCGCTGCATATGCGGTCATTGATGCGTCGCAGAATCCATGCAAAACAATTTGTTTTGCTGTGGGATGGTATTTGATCCATCTGGGAATTTTGATATGCTCGATTTTTGGTAATTGCTTTTTGTAATTTTCCCATTCTGCAACTAGTTCTGCTGGCGGGATTTCGTCCCAGTTGCATCCGCTTAGCCATAGCTTCTGTATAAGTATTTTTGTCCATACAATTGTTGGAGCTAGCCATCCTAGAGGATCGAATAGTGTGGCGACTTCCGAGACTATAATTCTCTTCGTGTATTTTTGTTTAGTTTCTGGTATTTTAATTGCAAATGTTACTATGTCTTGTTCTGGTTGCCAATAGATACCTAGAGTTTTTATGTTAGTTTTGTCATTTAACTGATGGTTTTGTTTTGTTTCGCAGTCTGTTGACGGTATATTTTGTAATAGCTCCGGGCAATTAGTGGACCATTTACGAAGATGGAACCCTCCTTTTTGCATCATTGCCCTTATTTCAGTTTGTAGTTGTTTGGCTTCGGCGATTGAATGATGCCCACTTACGAAGTCATCTACGTAAAAATCTTGCAACGTTCGTTTGGCTGCCATTGGGTAGTTTTCCTCCTCGTCGTATGCGAGTTGGTGTAAGGTCCTTATTGCCAAGAATGGTGCTGATGCAGTGCCAAACGTTACGGTAGTTAGAGCGTATTCGTTGATTTCGTCTTTGATGTCATTTCTCCAGAGTATTCTGTGATACTTTTGATCTTTGGGATGGAGGTTGATCATTCTGTACATTTTTTCTATGTCGGACGTGAATGCAATTTGGTATTGTCTCCATCTGAGCAGAATCGACCATAAGGTTGGCTGAATTGTTGGCCCAGTCATTAATTGTTCATTTAATGATTTCCCATTTGTTGTTTTGCATGATGCGTTGAATACAACTCTTAGTTTTGTCGTGGTACTGTCTTTTATGACTGCGTGGTGAGGTAGATAATAGGTTCCTTTTTCTAGTTTTTCTTCGGTTGTAATGGTTCTCATGTGTCCAAGCTGGAGATATTCGTTGATGCAATTTGCATATTCTGTTTTGTAATTTTTATTTGTGTTAAATTTTTTCTCTAAATGCTCAAATTGTCTGTATGCAATATGTTTCGAATAGCCTAGTTCCGGTGGCTTTAAGTCTTGAAAAGGTAGTTGTACTTGGTACCTGTTTTCGATTTTGGTGTGTGTCTTTGTGAAAAATTCTTCACACAGCTGTTCTTCCTTTGTGTATTTATTCATTTTCGGAATTTCTTCAAGTTCCCAAAATTGTCGAATGGTGTTTTCTAATGTTTGTGTTTGTATTGTGAATACTGAAATAGACGTTTGTCTTTCAGGTAGTGATCCCATTAGAATCCATCCGAGATGTGTATTCTGTGCTGTTGGAGTGTTTGGGTCTCCTCTTTTTATGCCATCTGTTATAATTTTTGCATATATTTCGGCTCCTAGTAGTGCATCTATTCGACCTGGTTTGCTGAATTCCGTGTCTGCCAATTGTAGTTTGTTAATGTGACGCCACTGTTGTGCATTGATGGTTTGCACAGGTACAGTGTCCGTAATTTTGGGTATAACTAAAGCGTGTAAGTTTGTTTCGAAGTTCGAGTGTAACGATTTGATGGTAGTTATAATTTGTTTTTGGGTGTTAACCGTGTTTGAGTTGCCTATCCCCGTGATTTGTAAGTTAATTGTTTGTCCTGTGAGCTGCAATTTCCGAGCTAGTCTGTTTGTGATGAAACTTACTTGTGATCCAGAATCTATCAATGCTCGAATAGTTATGTATGAGCCGTTTTTCGTTTTTATGTTTAGTAATGCTGTTGACAATAACGCTCTCTTTATGTTTGCATTGAGAAAGGTTTGAGTATGTGCCTTGTCTGTTGGCCGTTTAGAAAATTGATCGTTGGGACTTAAGGTTTCTCTGTGTAGTAATGTGTTATGTGGTTTGTGGCAGTAATTGCATCTTTTTTTACTTAAGCATGGTTGTGGAAGGTGGGATGTCAGACAGTTGTGACAAATTTTGTTTTTTGAAATGTACTCACTTCTTTGATCTATAGATAGCGCCCTAAACTCCGGACAATGAAATAGAGTATGTTGGTTTTTACATTTGTGACATGTAATTATGGTTTGTGTATTTCTAGCTGAATTGCTAGTTTGATTTTTCGTTTTACTTTCGTTGTGGAATAATCCGTATGTGTGTTTTTGTGGAGGTATTGTTTTACGGTTTGGTGTGTGGTCCACAAATGCTTCTAGTATCCTGAATCGTGATTCTAGAAAAGCTAAAAACTCTGTATATTTAGGAAGATCTTGTTTGTTTTTCAAACTTTGTTCCCATTCGAAATGGGTTTCGGGAGGTAGTTTTTGTACGAGAATGTGGATGATGATGTCATCCCAGTGTTCTATCGGTATTTGTAATGCCTTTAGTTCATGAAGATATTCTTCGGTTTTATCCATTAGATTTTTTATTCCTTGAGGTGATTCGTACTTTAGAGATGGTTGATTTATGAGGTTTTTGATTTGAGTATTTACCAGGACTCGGGTGTTGTTATATCGTTTGGTAATGAGTTCCCATGCCTTGGAGTAGTTTGCATCTGTAATGTCGAATTGCCTCAAAAGTCGTTCGGCTTCACCTTTTACGGATGTTTTTAAATAATGTAGCTTTTGTACATTTGGTATGTTCTGGTCATCGTGTATCAATGACTTGAACAGATCATGAAAGGATCTCCATGTTTGATAATCTCCATCAAATGTAGGTATATTGATGGTCGGTAATTTCATTTTTGCACTTTGATGTGCTTGCGTTTCGAGTGTGATCGGTTGATTTGCGTCTTGCAATTTTGCTAAACGTTCGGCTAATTCTGCTATCAAATTTATGTATGTTTCTTCTGTTTTTCCATAAATGTCTGGATCAATGTATTTCTTTTTTAGCCCCTCAGGTTCGTGAACCATTAATTCTTGATGGCCTGTCATAAATTGTTCCCATAAGGATTCTAAATTCGTGATCCTTGATTGATGATAAGCTACTGACGCTTTACACGTTCTGTTAGCCTTGCCATGATTTTTCGCTGCTTTTGTGATCTGTTCGTGAAGAACGAGTTGTGATTTGATAGAAGTTGCCATTTTATTATTATTTCTTTTCTTTGATTGGATTTTTATCCGGCTCGAAGGACCAATATGTTGAGTCTCTTACTCAACACGAAATTTTCTAATAGGGTGCCGGATAAAAATGAAACCCAATCTTTGAAAACTTAATAACTTAATTTATTCAATTCACCTTTATAAAAGTAACTTAATCTATTTTGGTCTTAACTTCTAGAAATTCACGATATTTTAGTAATTCAATTCAATTTTAATTTAGTTTCCTTAGATTTCCGTTTTGTTGTTGTGTTTCGTATTTGTGGATTCTTTAATGATGAACCCGTGATGTTGATTGTTGGTTTTTGTTGTTTGTGTTATTTAATGTGTTATCAGTTCTGAAAGTAGATTTCGACGTGTAAATTATTTTGCTGTTTGATGTGGTGCTGTCTGTGGTTTGGGTATTGGATATTTCGACCTCAGATCAACACTCTGAGTGGAATTTTGAATGACAGATCAACACTCTGTCGGAGGATTTTTAGCTCAGATCACCACTCTGAGTTTTTAATGGTTACTAGGTTATTTTTGTGTTCGATTTTAAAAGTTTCCCAGATCAGTACTCTGAGGAGGATAGGTTGAAACAGATCACTACTCTGTTTGTTTTGCCTCAAATCAGAACTTTGAGGGTCTTTTTCAATTTCAGATCAATGCTCTGAAAATGCAGTAGATCAGTTCTCTACTGGGGATCGAATGGATCTGTTTTCCCTGCACTGCGTCTCGGCTTTTATAGCAGTGCAGGGTTCTAGAATGTTCGGTCTAGAATATTCTTCTGGGATATTTGGTTCAAGGGATTTTTTGAGGTATGGGAAATTTGTTCTCAGCTGTGTTTGGTGGGAAATGTTGTGTTTGCCTTTTGACGTTTTTCGCAGTTTTTATTTACGTTGTTTGCAAACACAACACTAAGCATGACTCGCATATGAACATAAATTATTATAAACTGAAAAATATTACTTTAAGTAATATTGTAATATTACAAGATTAAATGTTATTGGCCTAAAGATGAAATACATAACATTTTACCTGGTACATTAAATTCCTTCCCAATTTCGGTCCATATTTTGCATATGACATCTTGGTTGTGGTGACCCTTCAGTGACAGATTGTAGATCGGCGGATTCATTTCCACCAACACCAAAGGTCTATCGATGTCAACGAAGTTTGTCAAATCTTCGTCGTCGTGTGTACTTGCAGAGGAATCCATGATAAACAATAGCCAAGTTTATAACCTCTTTCCAAGCTGGCTTGAGTCAATATGGATCGACTGAATCCAGGTCATAAACACTTTTTCAATCCGGCTTCAGTTTGTCGAACCGGTTTGACTCAGGCTCATTTCGATCCAGCTTGAAAAGTTTCAATCCACATCCACAAGTGCTATAAACACCTGGCGGGATTGGATTGAAATGAAAACAGCTGATAACTGTCATGTGCGAAAAGACGGTTCAGAGGTTATCTTGGGAATAATGGAGAACAAACGCGGTTTAAAAAAAAAAAAACGTCTGGAAAGATGAGGAAGTGGAAGTGATGTGTTTTATTAAAGAACATCCTATCTTGAATATAATGGACAAAAAACAAAAACGGACCAACAAATTTTTGAGGTGGTGGCAAAGGAGATTGAGGAAAAAGGCTTCCATCGAACGCCTGAACAAAAACAGTGAAGTTAAAGAATTTAAGGAGTGAATACGCAAAAACTTGAAACAACAACACAACAATTTTTTGACATCCTTCATGAAATATATTATGGATGTCGTCCAATTTCAAAGTGCTTCGGGCTAGATACATCAACAATTGATGGTCCCGCAATGATGACGGAGCAAACCATGGAAAGCGACGTGAGTGTCGACACAGAGGCAAGCCGGTCGTTGGAAGAAATAATTAATTTTAACGAAGAGGACGAATCGGCAAGCAATCGGGAATAAGGACATACAAAAATTCCAGTAAATAAATGAATTCTGTTTCGATATCCATAAATAGATGTCATTAATTTTTTTTTTTTTTTTTTTTTGAAAAAGAAGAAGAAAAGAGTTATGATAAAGTTGTGGCATCCTTCATGACCGAGTGGAAGGATATCTATGGAGAACATGTGGCAAATAAAATAAGGACATACACGGATCGTGTTCGAAACATTGTACAGCATCACATTAATAATATATTATTCGATGCAGATATGGGCAAATTCACCGGTAGGTCCGGTACAATGACAACTTCAACTCCTGTACCATCACTTGATCCCGTTTGTGGGCAATCTCAGCCCGAGCAGTATACGCAGCACATCACTGAGAATTTGTTTATTACAGGATATAATAATAGCCAGAATTGAATACACTTGTATAAACTTTCTTTCAAAAAAACTTAATAAATATGGCCTTTACTAGATAAAAGAGTTTAATTTCATTTTTAGTTGCCTGGACACAATCGTGCAATACTTCAATCAGTGCTGCGCATACTTCTGGAACTACCTGTGATGTTGTCTGCCTCGAAATACGAAATGTGTACTGTAAGCTGGTGTAGGAATCTCCAGTTGCCAGAAAACGAAGTGTTAGAGCCAGTCTTTCTTTGACGGATATGCTTTCCCGGTAATTGGTATTTTGTTTAGCTATTTTCGGTCCAATTAAATTCAGCAGATATTCAAAATCCGAACTCGACATTCTTATAAAATTTTTAAATTGTTCAGTATCTTCCACTTGTAAATCTCGTAGCAAAGCATTTCCACCATGAACATTTCGCTTTTTGTAAAGCTCTGTCATCCACCAACGTCTTTTCTTCCGTTTATTTTCTTCATTGGCACTAATATAATTAATTAATGCACAGGCACTCGCAACTATAACTTTTCTTTTCGACATATTGATTGTTGTTGGTAGTAAACTATTCAACGGACAGAAATCAAATGAACGTCAAATTGAGATTTCAGATTCATGACATTTGTCGGAATTTTTAAAGAACGCTAGCAACGAATGTTGATTCTGTTTGCTATGTTGTCTACACCAATAACAAATTTATATTTGTTTGTCATAATACTTGTTCCTGTCCACATCGAAAAAGTTTGTTCGCTTCTAGCAGCAAACGAAGGCAAACGAATTGGCCGTTTGTTTTGGATGGCACAAACAGCAACACACGTTTGCGAACAAATTTGCGTTCGTTTGATTGCTTGTCCATACACAGCAAATCCATTGGTTCGTTCGTACGACATTTGGACTCGAATTTGGCGCTGTCCAGATCAAAATATAAGTGAAACACATGCGGTCAAACGTTCGGTCGCTGTCGTTTGCTTGGTCTGGACGCACCTTTAGATGAACATTAGGCCGTATTTATAAAAAACAAGCATTTGCTTTGGAGTAAAAGGAAGAAGTAAAAGGTAGGACTAGAAAGTCAAAGGTAGAAGTAAAAGGTTCTACTTCAAAACGTATTTATAATCTTTACCTTTTCCTTGCAAGCAAATACTTCACATAAAAGAAGTAAAGTGTGCAAAGAATTTACGATTCGGAGTCCAAACGTGTTACAAAAATTTCCGAAATTGCAATTCATATTTGGAGTTCAGCAATACGTATACAGTTTATTTATTTGTTCATGTGTTTCAAAATAATGAAATATATTGAGGATGGCGACGCCGTGCCGCGGTCCACCTTTTCTTTGATGTTGTTTGGAAAAAACTCTCAGCAACAAGAAATTAAAGCCGGAGGTACACGATACGGAAAACGTCGTATTTATAAGCGATACGCCGTATTTCATATCGTGTGACTCGACGATAAGCAATATGGTGTATCGCTTATAAATATCCCAAAAATTTCGGAATATTTTCGGCACATCCAAGCAATTTGCGGGGTACAAATTTCCCGAGTCACACCATACAAAACTTTATGTACACAGTTTTGAGATTACTGCTCTTACGGGCGGCACGGCGTCGCGGTAATCTGTGAATTGCAAAATACAGGTTCCAAACTCATTTTTGCTTATCGTGTGACTCGATGTGTCAAAAGTGACATCCACAAAGATATTTCCTTATAAATATGACGTTTTCCGTATCGTGTACCTCCGGCTTAAGACTGGCGACAAGATAAATCGTCTTCAACTATCGATATGTAATAAAAGGGTCACCTCAGAGGATTTTAAGTAAATTTCCAAGAATTCAGTTAAATAATTGAACATCTTGATCGTTAAGTGGCGATTGAGTTAAAAATTGATTGACACATCTACAAAAAAAAAGCAATCCTGATGAAATGCAGTTCATATTGCAATCGGACAGCTTTAAGGCTACAGCTCACGGACAAAACACACCACGTCCACGCAGTGTAACACACACCAAAATTTATAGTTCGGACACGGGACAATAGTACTTAACACTAATAATAGTGAAAATAACGTTCAAATATTACAGATGGTCGCAACGACTTCACTGATCAGTACTCGATCACCAACTACGGTTTTTCTCAACTTGGTCGCGAATTGGCCTAGTTGTCCGTGGGTGACTCAGCCTCATCGACCGCAAATTTTCGTCCTTAGAACCTAATAACCTTCAAAGACGACGATAGAAATGATTGTCCTCCCACGAGTTGTGAACCAAGAGCATCCGCCTATTAACCAAAGGAAGAATTGCTATAAAGTGTTTCCGAAAAGCTATATCCTCAAAAAGACTTCGTAACTCACTCACCTTCATTTCCATGAAATATTTAAGGGGGTAATCTACTCATCTGGCACAAAAATCGATTTTTGGATTTTTACATATTCGTTTATTATGATGTGTTAGGAATATTCTCTAAAATTTTCATAAGAATTGGTCGACAAATAACAAAGTAATAGCACAAAATTAAAAATACACGCTGCATACCGGCTGGATTGTTAGTGAATAAAGCGAGATTCTAAAAAAAAGCTGGTGTGGACTAGATACATTTTTTTAGAAGCAAATCCTTCAGTTTTGAAGCGAATGCTTCATTTTATAAATAAGAAAAAAGTAAAACGTTGTACTTTAAAGCAAAACCTCTCACCTCGAAGCAAAACCTTTTCCTTTATTTTCTGCAAGTAAAAGGTAATACTTCTTTTTATAAATACGGCCTATTGAATGATTTTTCTTCAGGCGGTAAAGAACCAATATAGGGTTTCATTAGGCAAGGCAACAGCGGATATGCAGGGTCCCCAACTAACATAAATGAACGATGAAATTATCGACAATGGTGTGTTGCTGTGGTATAATGTCGCATGATTTTTGAAACAATCCGGATTCTTTAAAAACTGTTGCATCATGGACACCTCCCGGGAAACGAACACTAACATCCCTGAATCTGTGGAAGGAAATGTAGTGTTAAATAATTAAGATACAGCGAAACATGTATTTATCCAAATCTAGGGAATCTTACTGATATTTATTGTCAACCACAGCTTGCATAACCATTGACGGCCAGCCTTTCCCATTTATGAAGTCACGATATCCATTAGACGGAGAAAGAATGGGGATATGCGAACTTGAAAAATTAACAAATTTTAACTAGTTTATCGTATGCTTTACGTTGCTTTGCATGGATATCAGTTATTACCACTGTTCCGTCGCTTTTAACAGGTTTCGAAGTACCGAATCAGTCTAAGTTAGAAATAGGTATAACTTTGTCAACCATATTGGCCATATTGGTAGATAGAAGATTCGCCCTCTTTTAATAAAGATCGTTGTCGAGAGCAGTCGTTAATTTTATTTAGTCGTAGTTTTCGAAAAAAGGCTCCAAAAAACCTTGAAGCCTCAACAACCACCTATAATTGCTCCAATTATATTTGGTATGTGTGATTTGGTCTCAAATTCTTTAGCAATTTCAATCGCTTCCTCGAAAGTGGGGAAAAAGATATATTCCTTCCGCAGTTCCAAAATAGCATCAAGTACTCGGTGGAAATACTTGTGAACGGTCGATTTGTATACCCCAAATACATTGCCTACAACTCTGTATTCGGAACATGATGCTAATTTATATAGGCATATCGCGACTTGTTTGGTTTTCGGGATGGTACCTCCGCAAATGGTGATGTGTCATCTAGGATCGCATCTAATTTGCTGCACAATGTTTCAAATGATCTTTTTGTTATTCTAAATTCCTCGAAATATAGTTCTTCATTTTCAACTTGGCGAAGGGCCCAATAGAAACTATCCATGCGAGGGCGACACTGTAATTGTCCGTGTTGTAATTATCCGTGGAGGATTTATTCTGAAGAACAAATTTGGCACTAAACTTTGCAGGCGTACCCACTGGCAATTAAAGTTTCTTTGTTCACGTCTGCGCTTTAAAATGTTCAAAAAATTCACAAGCCTTCTTTCCATACCTTCCAATAGAATCATTCTCTTTTGAAACAATTTACGAATAATATAGCTAAAACACAAAGAGTACAAACGTCTTCAACTTCCATCTTCCCAAATTACGAAAACGTAAACAAAGTTTGACATTTAATTTCAGGATCGAAATTTCAAACCGGATTCAATTTCAATCCCGGTTGAAAAGAGACTATAAACACCTTGCGAACAGGTTTGACTCAAGCCAATTTTCAAGCTAGATCGAAAAGGTTATAAACCAGGGATGGGCATGCAACCACAGTCTCAAAATGTGATTGTGTAAAAGCTCTTCAAAGCTCTCTCCGGCCTTTTTTACACTGTTAATTTTGGTGACGTCACCTGTCATGTAAAAGTGAAGCCACATGGCAAAATGACTTCAAATTTACAGTGTACCGAAAGCAAAGCGAAAAGAAGCATAGTCCTGCTCGCATGACGGCCGGCGGCCGAATGATGCGCTCTCGACTTGCGAGCTGCTCGTGTACATATTCAAAGCTCTAAAAGCTGGAGTGCCCGCGGGCATAGGCTTGCCCCCATCACTGTTATAAACTAGGCTAATGATAAACAAAAACAATGCACAACGCACAACACAACACCATGCGCAGAACGCTCCGACTGTTAGCTACTGTCGCCGAAACGTAATTTTTAACTGCTTCGCTTTTTGACTAAAGGCGCCTTTCCGCCTCGCCTCGCCTCGCCACGACCAAAGAATATCTATTCAATAAGAACCGAAACTCTTTTTTGAGTGTATAGGGAAAAAAGATTAAAAAGATAAATGTAAGAGAGAGGACACGAATCTAATTTAAACAGCGTTCAAGAGGGAAAGGCTGGTAAAAAGTTCGCAGCCTCTGACGTAGTTTTTCTTTGCCTCTGACGTAAAATTCTTTGCCTCTGACAATCAGCTGACGGTTTTTTCATGCTGTACATTTAAATCAGGGATGGGCATGCAACCACAGTCTCAAAATGTGATTGTGTAAAAGCTCTTCAAAGCTCTCTCCGGCCTTTTTTACACTGTTAATTTTGGTGACGTCACCTGTCATGTAAAAGTGAAGCCACATGGCAAAATGACTTCAAATTTACAGTGTACCGAAAGCAAAGCGAAAAGAAGCATAGTCCTGCTCGCATGACGGCCGGCGGCCGAATGATGCGCTCTCGACTTGCGAGCTGCTCGTGTACATATTCAAAGCTCTAAAAGCTGGAGTGCCCGCGGGCATAGGCAAAGAATATCTACTCAATAAGAACCGAAACTCTTTTTTGAGTGTATAGGAAAAAAAGATTAAAAAGAAAAATGTGAGAGAGAGGTCACTAAAATAATGTAAATAACGTACAAGAGGAAAAGAGTGCCAAGAAGTTCGTCGGCTCTGACGTAGTAATTCTCTGCCTCTGACGTCGATATTCTTTGCCTCTGACAATCAGCTGGCGGTTTTTTCATGCCGCACTTCTAAATGGGCAACCATGAGCTTTAAGTGCTTCTAAACTCAAAATGAAAGCTTGTAACAAGTCAAAAGCTCTGTTTAAACTGCGTTGACAAGTGCTTTCACTGCAGGGCGACTTGGAAGTTCGCACGATCGCAAATCAGATTGCTTGCGGCTTTTGATGTGCTGCGGCAAATATGAACCACGCTGTGCGACACACCCCCATTTGTTATTCCACTTTAACAAATGTTACTCTGCTGCTATCTAATTTTCCACAGCACCGATGCACACATCAGCAATCCAGCCGTGTACAGATAGTAGTGTCGGTTCTTATTGAGTAGATATTCTTTGGCATAGGCCTGCCCATCACTGATTTAAATTGACTAGCAGCTGAGCTTACGCAGCGGGCCGCACATTTTTGGCTGGCAGCAGATAAAAAGCTATGCAGCCTTTTGCGGAAGCTCTTTGCACAAGTAAATTGAGAAAGAGCTTTCGCAGCAGGGCGATTCGGAAGTTCGCACGGATTGCAAGTTAGATTGTTTGCGACTTTTGATTTAGGTGCCAAATATGAACCGCCCTATTCGCCAAGCTCACTTTTGTTGTCCCACTTCAGCAAATGTGTCTCTGCTGCTATCTAATTCTCCACAGCACCGATGCACACATCGGCAATCCAACCGTGTACATACAGTAGTTTCGGTTCTTAAGGCCGAAACACATTAAGAATGCCGATGCCGGCATTCTGCTAGCAGTGGCATCGGCAGTGGCATCGTGAACACATTAAAGCATCTGGCAGCGGCTTCGTGAGTTGCAAATCAGTAATTTTGTTAAAATGGACATGGATGTGACTGAGAGTAAAGTAGAAAATGCTGCAACTGCATTTAGTTTGCTGTTGCAGTTAATAAATTTTAGTTTAGCAACGCGAAAAATGTTGTGGGTACGTGAGCTATGGACTACTCGTGACATTCATGTATTTTCAGTCCAAGAATTCAGAATAATGAAGGAGAGGGATCATGAAGAATTTGCTGCTGCAATGAGAATATATCCATGTTTTCCTTAAAGAGAGGTGTTGTGAACAGAAATATATAATCACTTTTCTTACCTGAGAAGTGATATGATGCAAGTACAAAAACAAACGGTACAAAAAAAACCGATTCGAAATGTAAACAAAAGTGACAGGAGGCCGCCTCGATGCTTGGAGAAATCCAGCACGTCGGAATTTTCCAACAATGCCGGCAGAATGCCGCCTCGGCGAAGCTTGAATGTGTGCTACTTCATAACATAGTGTGTGTTGGAAGCGCGATGCCGCAGAATGCCGGCATCGGCATTCTCAATGTGTTTCGGCCTTTATTGAATAGATATTCTTTGCCTCGACTCTTGCAATGTATGGTGCTTCGTAAGCGCCCATGTTTTCTCTGTCGCTCAAGGCGCCTTTAGTCAAAATGCCTCGCCTCGACTGTTGCTGTGTGTGGCCGGCCTAAAAGGGGCATTTCTTACGAGCGTGTTCTACCATAATTCTCGTTTGACGGATCCAAGTTACAGAAGACGGAACCATGGTCGTGCCAAGCGTCGAATTTCACCGCTTCTCGGTCGAAATGTTGAAAGTCACCGATTTAACTGGTACAACGAGAGTAACTGATACAACAAGTATTCTTGGTTAGAATATTCGGTCAACAATGACGCTGTATTTTGTTTTGTTTTTTTGTCGGCATTTTTCTGTCACAGACAGTGAATCCCTTATTAGTGTCGGTTATAATGACTGGAAAAATTTAAGTAAAATGGCAGACAAGCATGAACATGCCAACTCTCACAAATTTTGTTTATCCAAGTACAAGGGATGGTTGGACACAAAAGAAACTGGCGCTGTTTCGATTAAAATCAGCGAACATATGGCACATGTAGTACAAAATAATAGGGACACATTAAAAACCCTTGTGAGAAGCGTGTTATTTTGTGCCCGCCAGAACATTGCTTTGAGAGGTCACAGGGAGGATAAAATTAATAGTGATTGTGATGGCTCAAATGAAACAGATGAAAGTGAAGACGAAGAAAGTAATTCTGGAAATTTTAAAGAGTTGATCAAGTTGCTGTGTGTAGAAAATGACAAATTTAACACTTCCCTTAAGAACATGCCTGGAAACGCCAAGTATACCTCTAAAGATATACAAAATGACATTCTGGATGCGGCTGCAAACGTAACTACTCGTGGTATAGTTGGTGAAATAAAAACTAGTAACATATACAGTATTGTAACGGGTTTTTCGTCGGGGCCCCGTACAAAATAAATTTCTGAGACAAGCCTGTCTCGCCTGGGTAGTTGTAGTGGAGAATATAAACAGGTGGTGTCCTCTTGTAGGTTATTTATTGTTTCCTTTCTCCTACCGTGCACAATTCTACTTATTTACTACTTCTTCCTACTATCAGCTAATACAAATGATTGCTACTGTCTAACTTAGGGCTTTCCCTGGCGGTCTCTAATGGGATCGGGAAGTTGGTTTTCGGCTCAGCACGCTTACTCTGCCAACACGGTACGGTATTATTGGTTTTCGGCTCAACGCGCTTACTCTGCCAATACGGTTGGGTTGCGGGAAGTTGGTTTTCGGCTCAGCACGCTTACTCTGCCAACACGGTACGGATCTTGGGGGAGTTGGTTTTCGGCTCAACGCGCTTACTCTGCCAACACGGTATGGTAATATTGGTTTTCGGCTCAACTCGCTTACTCTGCCAATATGGTCGGATTGCGGGAGGTTGGTTTTCGGCTCAGCACGCTTACTCTGCCAACGCGGTACGGATTGCGGGAAGTTGGTTTTCGGCTCAGCACGCTTACTCTGCCAACACGGTATGGGAATATTGGTTTTCGGCTCAACTCGCTTACTCTGCCAATACGGGAAGACCTGAGCGGATATTGTCGCGCTTCAGGCCGGGACGGAACTCGGTTTCCGCGATCACTGTGGAGTTCTTATATCTTCCTTTCGAACTGTGATCGTGAATTATACGGTGACGGAAAAAATTGCTCCAGCAGCTCCGGGTTCGAGTGCTAGCAGCGGTGATTTGCGTGGCGTACATTTTTTCCTTAGATTTGCCAACTTTTTACCTTTTACAACGTTTATTTTGATTTTATTACAATTCCTAGGGTAACGAGATTTTGCCTCGTTACAGTATTATCGTTGATGAAGCCAGGGATGAAGGACACAAAGAACAGATGAGTATATGTTGCCGTTACATACACGAATCAAAGATAAAAGAAAGATTTCTGGGGTTTGTTAAATTAAGAGAGCTCAACGCTGAATCTTTAGCTAACACGATTAAACAGTTTGTGGAGTCCATTGGTCTTGAGATTAAGAATTGTGTGAGTCAGTCTTATGATGGGGCTTCCGCTCTGGCGGGTAAATTTACCGGTTTGCAGTCTTTAATCCGACAGATAGCTAATAATCCATGCCCTTATGTGCATTGTTATACACATCGCTTGAATTTTTTGCTGGTTGATGTAGCTAAAAATATGCAAATAGTTCGTGAAACTATAGGACTTTTAGAAGCAATATATGCTTTTCAGTCTTGCTCAACACTGCGCCATGAAATATTCACATTCTCTAAGGAAACTGACTCGGGAAGAAAAGTTATAACCATTCCTCAACATAGTGACACAAGGTGGGTGTCCAAATTTAAAGGTGTAACTTTTTTTAAGAATCACATTGGCTCAGTAATAAAAACATTACAGAACTGTACTGAAAATTTAAAACCAAGAGAAGCTGCAGAAGCAACTAAAATCTTTTGATGTGGTATTCATTCTGGTTTGCCTTGAGAGTATCCTACTTACTGTGAATATCCTATCGACACAACTCCAGTCACCAACACTAGACATAGGGAAATGTCTTAAACTCGTAACAGCAAGGATGGATCATTTAAGCAAGTTTCAAACAGATGAAAATGAAAAGTTTGAAGAATTTTACCAAGAAACAATTAAGATTTGCGATAATTGTGAAATTGACTATTTTAGTTGAGCTGGCTTATCCCGACCCAGGAAACAGAAGTCGACGAAAAGCCTTAGCGATTATTTTGTTTTAGAGACAACTGGCAAGGGAAGATCGAAATATTTAGAGAGTGAAAGTGCATACAAGACTAAACTAAAAGCAGAATATTATAATGTACTCGACAATATGCTATGCGAAATGAAAAAACGGTTCACATTATAAAGGTTCACATTATAAAGGTTCACATTATAGTATCGTGTATTTCAGCCTGTGACTAGAAATCAAAAAAATTTTTAAATCGAGACATTTTATGCCGTTTTGCAGAACTTTACAGTAGGGACAGTTCCTTTGTATCTATACATTAAGGGTACAGTGTGATTTAGGGAAATCAATGTTTTCCGAGTCCGAAGGTCCGTTAGATGTGTTTAAAGATTTAGCGGATTTCCCATCGTTCAAAGAATTACAGGACATCATGTGCATTGCTTTGGCTATGCCCGTATTTACAACATCTGCTGAACGGACATTCTCTACAATGAGAAGAATTAAAACGAATTTAAGAGCTACAATGGGCGGAAAAAGGCTTAGTAATTTAGGCATAATCTCTGTTGAAAATGAGGCAAGCTGTGAACTCCTTCATCATCCTGATCCCGTTATAGATGAATTTGCTTCTCAGAAAGGCAGATGATTACAGTTTGTAATAAATTGAAACAATATTATATTCTTATATGTTTAATTTTAATAATTGTGTGACCTTTATTGGTTTTTTATAATTTTAATAATATTATAGTAGCCTGTATTATTATAGCAGTTCCAAAACAGAAACGTGGAAACTTACAAAAAACAAAATAACAACAATAACAACTATGTATAAAGTTATGTATTAAATAAAATATCAGAAAACAATATTGGTTTTGTTGCAATAAGTTCTATAATTGGTTAATGATTTGGTTAGTCCGCAAAATACAACCCGATCAGATCGAAAGCATTTCAACGACGGAAACAAGCGGAGCGTCTTGACGGCTATCCAAATGTCCATAAAGCCGATGGCATAGGACGAATTTATACCATCCATCCAAACAATGCCGAATGTTTTTATTTGCGTCTGCTGTTAATCAATGTTCGCGGACCAAGATCATTCCGTGAATTGAAAATTGTTGACGGTCAGTTGTGTGAGACTTATCGTGAAGCATGTCAGCGATTGTTGTGTTTACACAAAAATATTTGACAAATGTCAAAAACCTAAAACAAGTGAAACACAACATTCTCACCACAACCTTATACCAAACAATAATTCCCCACATCCCAAATGGTCTAACCTAGATCATTCTAGAACGTTTCCCCACCCAAGAAATGGGTATAAAAATGGAAACGTTCTTAACAAAAATCAGATCGTGTCGATCAACGATGGAGTTGTAATCTACCAATTCAGAGTTCTAATCTGTAAACAATTACCAAATCCTTTCAGAGTTGTAATCTGAAAACCACAGAGTTTTAATCTGTATACCAAGCCCTCAGAGTTATAATGAAGCACTTAACAAACAGAGTTCTGTTACCATCACCGAAACCCTCAGAGTTATAATTTGAGGTAAAACTATAGCAATCAGAGTTCTAATCTGACTATATTTACAGAGTTTTAATCTCTCTCCTGTTCAAACAAAACCTAAGCAGAGATTTAATCTGCAAAATAGAAACAGAATTATAAATCTGTTAACGATCCAATCACAAGTTCCTTCCAAATCCACTAGAGTTCTAATCAACTTCTCAAACCCTTAGAGAATTAATCTAAGATAACAACCATTACTAAACGCAGAGTTGTAATCTGCACATCAAAAAATTTATAGTTTTAATCTGAGAAAACAAAGGCTACTTTGCCAGAGTACTAATCCGGACCGGTTCGCCGGGCGAAGCCCATGGCAGGAACCATGGTCCATGGTGGCCAGCCTAGGCGACGACTGACGTCGTCGCCAGTGTAGTCGGTGTTATAAATTTTTACCGTCCGCGAGTTCGAGGTGTCGTCGGACGGTAAAAATTTGATCTTGAGGTTATGATAAATATATATACGATGCAATGTTAGTTATTACTTCAGTATCGTAATGGGTGGCAAGGGATACACATTGCCTGGTTACAATTACTTGGGTCCAGGTAATGACGTATACGCGCCTGATGATCCAGTGAATGATACGGATCTTATTGCGTATATACACGATCTAAAGTACACCTTAGCAACAAATAACAATGCTATACGGGAAGCGGATCGTCAGGCAATCAGCAGTTTTGTGTCGGACTTTGAGGAGAGCGGACGTATCGGTGATTTAGCTGGTATAATTGGACTAGGTGTTAAATATGGTGTTGAGAGTGTGTTCGGTGTTCAATATCCAGGGATGAGTAATAATGGAAAAGAGTTTAAAAATTACGGACAATTTATATACGCCAAAAGAGAACAAGATCTAGCTAACGTGTATAAAACACATTACAAAGACCAATACGTGAATTTAAGTGATTTTAAAAAAAGTGAAATCGCTAAAAAGAACATAGCGAGGTATAGTAAAGGTGGAGATTTCTACAAATACTATAGGGCAGAATACGAAGAATTTACTGGTAATAAAATCAGCAAAGAAGAAGTAACACCAATAGAACCACAGCCGGATGCCCGTAAGCGACCTGCCGATTCCGGACACCACCCCGAGCCCGATCCCAAGCACATCCGACAAGATATTGAGCCTCCTGGGCGAGATACAGGAGAGGGGCCTAGTAACCAACAACCAGATAGCATTTCTCTTGATAGCTCTTTTCATAGTGCTACTAGTGAGGGTGCTGACTTGCCTGCCGTTAACTCGCCGGCCGCTCCAGAGGTGGATCAGATGGAGGTTGATCAGAGCGGGAGTGGACGCGGACCTAATACTGGAGCCAGATCCGGAGCTAGCGGAGGAGGAAGCGGAGTTGGAACCACTGGTGGGGGAGCGACTGGTCCAACATGGATACGTCCCTCGCAGCCCTCCACAAATAGTACCGTCTCGTATAAGAAGAGTAGAATTTCTATAACATATGGATACTCTACTGAAAACATACAACTCAATGATCCGGACTATGTGGAAAATATTACAACTCCATTGGCATTGATTCCTGTGGATTTCTTACCTTTCTATTTGTCTCAGGCAGAATTCGAGGCGTTACCCCTTTGGTTCTAGAGTATACGAAGTGTCATGTACTGTTACACCATTGGGTACAAGGACAGCTTTTGATACCGGTACAACTTTATCTGGTACAGCAACTTCTGAATATGTACCTATAGGTCTTGTATGTGAAGGTTTGAATAAACAATTTTATGGTAGAAATAAAAGTTATGAAGTTTCTGCTACGGATCCCATGAAGCCTACCAGTACAAAGCAAATCGATCCGAAAGAAATGGCTGATCGTTTATACAACCACATATATAGTAATGCGTTATGTGTACCAACTCCCATTGAAGAATATTTTGTTCATGAATGGAATCGATCTGAGAATCCAAATACGCATACATTACCCACATATATGGTACATAATAATGGTGTAGCTAGAATGGACGAGAAAGTACATCAGTTTTTGATTAACTCTGCTTTAGGACAACCAATCGTTGAGTATTCATACAAACCAAAAAGGTCGCTTATAAAAATGACTAAGGATCATTATGTACCACACAATCGTCAGAAGAATAAAGTCGAAACGACGTATCCCTGACCGAGATCAATGGCGTTACAATTTTTCAAAGATTCCACAAACAAGCCAAAATACGGTGATGTTGGTCTTGGATCTGATACCAATGCATATACTATGATTAATCAAGTTACCGAAAACTATTGGCGTCAATTGGAAAATTATGGTTGTTTTCATCCAGCTAAGGGTCCTACATCATTTAGCGCACAGCCACAACTACATGTCGGAATCATAGCAACTCCGCAATTGAATCCAGGAACAAGTGGACACACGTACTTGAATTCGGCCTGCTATTGGAAAATTGAAACGAAAATAGTTATTGGTTTCAATATGAACAGTGCTTTCTCCAAGGGTAATGCCATTAGTTGGCCATTAGAAGTGCGATTTATACAAAACAAAATTTCAACATACACCGATGGACAGACATTATTTGGGAATACTGATGCCGAAAGCGGAAATATTTCATTATATTGTGACGAGGAAATGCCCGAAGAAGAAGAATTAGAAGAATTAGATGATTATGAAGTAGTAATTAAAAAAAAATAAAGATTTTTGGTTGTAATAAATTGTTTTTTATTAAATGATATTATACATTTCCAGCAACTTATAGCTAGCCATTGGATGAGGTTTCTTCTTACATTTTCTTAACATAGGGCATGGACGCCATTTATACATATAAATCCTAGATCTAAATGCCTCATCATGTGGAAACACATCGTTATTACTTAATATTATAACCGGAGTTCTGGTTATGACTGCATCTGGCGCATACTTGACTTTTGCATTCACTGTGTCACCTCCTAGAATCATTTTCAGCGTCTCAGCAGCAGATGGTTCCATGACTGGCTCGTTCCACAAGATTATTCGTCTATCTACACATTCCATTAATGGAAAATTACAGTACCTATTGAAGTTACCCATTTGACCAAAATTAATACAAAAGTGAATGAAGGCATCAAAAAAATAATTTTTACCCGCATTGGGAGCACTTAATACAAACATTGAGTTTTTCTTAGCCACTTTCTTATCGATAACATTGTATAAATCTTTCAAAAATTTAACAATTTCAACGTTATTATCATAAAACTGGAACTTAAGAATATCACTCATCACTTGCACAGACTTATCTATATTGTAATAATAATCATCTACTGCTCCCAAAGATGCATTAAATATTAAATGTTGTGGTTCACACGTTAAAAACGACATATAAATTTCCTTAAAAGTCATTTCGTTATAATAATTATTAACTATATTCATACAATTACGAATTAGTGTTGAATTAATGTCAAAAAATTTGTATTTAGATTTTAACCACAATGAAGTTCTGAATATGTTACCTATTGGCGATGTTGGCCGCTTTTGTAGGAACCAAACGACTTCGTCCCCCTTACCACGCGCTGCAGGTTGTCTATTTTCTTCAAGTCCTGTGCTGTCAATTGAAGAAGCCGTCGGATGAGCTGATCTCTGGGATCGGCAATCGAGCCAGTAATGAAAGTCGATCTTATCTCCGCTTCCTTCCACCATTGGTCTTTTGATAGATTGCAGACTTTTCGAAAATCGTAGACATCCAGTTTGATAACCTGATATCCACTTTCGCCCGGCGAGCTCAAAGTAGTGATAGAATCTATCTCCCTTTTGGAGATAGATTGTGAGATTAAGCCAATGCTGGATTGTGATGTCCCACGTGGGAATAATTCGTCGAGAAAATCTCTGTCCGAAATATTTCCCGACGAGGGACCTGGGGTTGGCTGCTTTGAGTAGCTCGCCGAAGCTGCATCTACATGTGTGGTTGGAATAGGAGCAGTCATGGACGACGTGCCAGTGGTCTTTATGGTGGGCGATGATGAGTACTCCTCCTCTAAAAGAGTGGTTTACTTCTGTAAAATCCAGTCGCTCGAATCCTGGTCTATCAACGAACTGGAAAATATCGTGAAGCACTCGCTTTCGTAGAGGTCGTCTAAGAAAAACTCTAAGGAATATTCGTCTGATGTAATCTTCCTCGCTTGAAATATTCTGACCACTTTGTTGGTTGCTGACAGCATTGTACCAATGTGTCTTTTCGCGCTGAACTTCCTCTCCCGCAAGGCTAGAATGTTCAGCTTCGTCAAAATTGGCACAATTATCCTCATTATGTCGGTCGTCCATAACACTGCTAAAAGCCCTAGGTAAGAGATGTTGTTCTCCTTGTCCGGCTGGTAATCCAGCAAATCGAACTTCGGACGAGATTTCTTCAACTCCGACTTCTTCAACTTCTGCCCGGTTCAGGATTCAAAAATACGGAAACTACTAGAAAGGAAACAACAAAACCACGATTAGAAACAAATGAAGTCAAGTGAATGAAATAAAATAAGTGAATTAACCAAATCAAATTGAAACGAAGTCATTAGAATTGAGTGCTGTTTAGAATTAAGTGTTATAGGATTAGTCTTTTAGGGTTAAACGTATTGATAAGTGAGTTAATATGTTAAAGTATTCTTTGGATTCTGTGTTTTGATTGGACCTTCAAGTATCTGGCAAAATTAAAAAATATATAGATTTTGGGGGCGAGGTCCCTCCAATATCTGCTGTGGCGAGTTCAAAATTGTTTTCATAATTAATTAAGTCTGTCCCTTTTAAATGGGGAACAATGAGTTTGAATTGCGCAGAAATTCCATCAAAGAGGTCAAAAATCCAAAAGCTGAATTGAGGAAGAGCTTTTTCAGCGTGGGATTTGTAAGATCACAAATCACCCAGTATTTGCAGGTGCTTCGTCAGGAATTCATCGAAATAGTCGACTTGCTTAAGTCCGCTCTGAATGAAAGATTCAAACAGCCTGGAATGGAAAAGTTGATATAAAGAGAAAACATCATTTTAGGGGAAAGTCAAATTAGACAAAAAGAAGATTTGGAGAAAGTTTTGGGTCATTTTCAAACTGACTTCGCAACTGACAAGCTGCTCTGCCAGTTGCAGATGAAACCCAGTGTCTTTGACAAAAATACTGGAATTTTAAGTGAATTCGCCGATTTGTTTTCAAAGTTACCACCAACTTCAAAAATACTTTTAAGTGAAGTAGAAACACTGTTAAAGTTACTTCTGACCATACCGACATGCTCCACCACTCCAGAGAGATCCTTCAGTGCCTTGAAGAGTATAAAAACGAAGCTGAGATCCACAATGGGACAAATGAGACTTAATCATCTACTGATTCTTCACATACACAATGAAAAGACGAGAAACATTAATTTAAACGAAATTTTTGCAGAGTTTGTAAAGCGCACAGCGGAACGAAGCAAAGTTTTTGGCTAATTAAACTAAGCTAAGAAAATTTTCGTTCCTTTAAAGTCTGTTCGTATAAAAATATATTATGTATAAAGGGTCTTTTGTAGCGAATTATATTATTATTTAGTCGTGAATAATTTATAAACTCGTCTTTTATTTCATGTAAGCTTTGACATTTGTGAAGTAGACACGTGTACAGTTGGTAGATTCGTGCATAAATCATTAATGAGAAAAGATTGTGGCCCCCCAATTAAAAAGAACTTCCGGCGCCACTGTACCGAAATATTTTAAATGCTATCCTTTAAGAGGCAAATTTACCAAAACGTGCAAAATTGGTCCACTTAATGACCTGTTTTCTCCGTTATTATTTGTTGAATCTAAACCAAATTTTTTTTAAATGATAAGACAAAGGGTTTTATGTTCAATAAGTGGAGCACATTTTTGAAAAAGTATTTAGTTTTTTTTCTATGATCGTTGAAAGAAAGGACCAACTCCATTTTTTGACCCACTTAATGACCAATTTTCTCGAAAAATATTAGACCAAATATAGCAAATTTTTTTTCCAGAGATACGTTAAAGGGTTTTATGTTCAATGAGTGGAGCACTTTTCTAATTTTCGACCCAGGAATTTCCCGAGAATTTTCCGAATGAGTTCGGTTTTTCCAAAAAAAATTCTTCACTTTTTTATTATCTTTTTCGTATTTTGCGATAAATTTTCCTAATGTTTTTCATAATGTTATGAAGATTTAGGGATTGGTAACGGTTTCCGTAAAAAATATGATTATGTTTCATGGAAAATATTGGAAAAATTTAACAAATTGAAAGTGCTTTTTTTGCCTAATTTTCATGAGTTATCCTATGCAAAACGGGGACCACAACCAAATTCTCGCAAATTTGGTTCAAAGAGTTGAATGTAGATGGCCACTGGCCAGAATTGCTAGAATTGGTAGAAAATACGTCAGCTGCTTTCGATGCAGTAAGTGGATATTTTTACACACACATCTTAATAGCATGCTACACTTGCTATTGTGTAGGAAAGCGCAATTTTTGCTTGTTTTCTGGGGTGATGTTATTTATTAGTTTTTTGCCGCCACAACCAGTTTAGGTAGAAGGAACTTTTGCGGGTGTGCGCGGTGATGCCGATGCCGAATTGTAGTTCTTCCTGATTATTTCAGTGCCGACAAGAAAATGAATTTCTTTTGTGCTGCGGCACACTTTTTTCATTCCATATTTAGATTTGATTTTCTGAGCAGTCGTCGCAGGATTATTTTCCCTTTTTCATTTTCTGGCCAACATTTTCGTATAAAAAGCAAGTGTTTTTCTGGTCTTGAAAATTTTGTTTGGATTTGTTTTTTAGGATGCACGTATTATTGAGTAAGGTGTGAATTTTTCAGTTCTAAATAAATAGTCAATGTCAACAAAAATTTTGTAATGAATAATTTATTGCAATTTCAAACAATTTCAAGTATTATTGATTTGAATGATAGTTGGGTCATTCCGCGCATCAAATAAAAATATGATTTGTCACACTCAACCATCATCTCAGATTTTGATGAGATTTTGTAATTTTTATCTATGCATAGCTATGAAAAAATACCACATTTTATCTCTTTAGCCCTATTAATTATTATTACAATTAGGTAACTATATTTTAGAAAAAAAGTTTAATAACAATAATTCCCTACAATATTGTTGAAATTGACTATTTTTTTTACAAATGAAAAACCCGCACCTTCCTCAATAATTCGGTCACCCTGAAATAAAAAACAAATCCAAAAAAATTGTCAAGACCGGAAGAACGAACGCACTTGTTTTTTCAAAAGAAAATGTTGCCCAGAACAGAAAGCGACGGCTGCCTGGGCAGATCTTGGTTTTCGAAAATATAAAATGAAAAAGAAATACTCAGAAAGAACATCAATTCGACTTCCGCATCACCGCAGTGCATACCCCGCAAAAGTTCCTTCCATATGTTATATTCACGTCGCCTGCGGTGGCAAAAGAATAATAAAAAAGATCACCCCAGAAAACAAGCAAAATTTGGGCTTCAATAGCAGGCAAGTATGTGTCTGTAAAGTGTAAATCGAATATCGATCCACTGCCATTGAATGAAAGCAGCTCTGTGACGTATCTCTAAACACGCTGCTGATCTGCTGGAATAACTCCGCGCGCGCTGCCAAATTTTCTTCTTTGTTTTGTCTTGTTTGCAAAGTGTCTCCACTACTGCGGTAAATTGTCCATGCTAAGAAAACGATTTCTGCTCTAGGTAAATTTGCCTCTTAAATAAAACAATAACTGAATCCCGTGCTGAAGTCAATCTTCAAAGTCTGTTGGATCATACAGCTTCAAGAATACATACTAGAATCTCAAAATAATGTCATTAGTACAATAGCAGAAGATAAATTAAATTAATTATTTAACTTTAATCAGCAAGTAGGGCTTCGATGGCACCACAGGACATAGCGAATATAAGCAAGCTTTTTCGACACTATCTTTACAGGATAGTAGTTTGCTTGTTACTTCCTACGTACCACTTCAATTAATACTTAAGTCATCCACATTAAATGAGTGTTCCGTTTTATGGAAAAATCCGCGCCCGTACGTCGTCCCCACTAGGTACTGTAGACCAATACGTTTGCTATTTTTAAAGGAATCAACTGCGATATCTGTTGCAAAAGAGCGTTACATTAAAGAAAAAATTAGCAATTTGAGACCAACAATTTTAGTATTAAATCATCGGGAGTACGTAGTAGAACATTCATTACAATTCACTATGGTAGATGGAAAAGTGGGTTCTGCCCTAAGCGATAGTTCATTTTCAAATTGTTATATATGTGGAGCTACTCCAAAAGACATGAACAAATTAGACTATTGTTTAAATAAAGAGGCTGCACGGAGTAGACTTGAGTTTGGTTTATCGCCTTTGCACTCATGGATTCGATTCTTTGAATATTTTATTCATGTTTCGTATAAGTTAGACATAAAGAAATGGCAAGCTAGATCCAAAGAAGAGAAAGAAAGTGTTTTAAATAAAAATTGTATATCCCAACTCAATTTAGAGAACGTTTAGGTTTGATTGGGGATAAACCAAAAAGTGGCGGAAGCGGAACGTCAAATGATGGTAATACGGCTAGAAAGTTTTTTAATAACTCATTAGTTTCTGCTGAAATTACGGGAATAAGCAAAAATGATATTGATCGCTGTTGCGTAATACTACAAACCTTGTCCTCGGGCTATAACATAGACAGTGCTAAATTTAAAGAATTTTCCTTGGAAACAGCAAGACAACTCGTAAAGGAATATTCTTGGTACAATCTTCCAGCTTCCGTTCACAAGGTCCTCATACATGGATCAGATGTTATAGAGCATTCATTATTATCTATAGGGGAACTTTCTGAAGAGGCCGCTGAGTTCAATAATAAAAATATCAAATCGTACAGAAAAAATTTCACACAGTGACACGAGTATTAACCAACACAGATTTATTACAAAGACTTTTACTTAGTTCGGATCCATTAATTACTGGCCTTCGAAAATTATCAAAAGATATTTTAAAACAGAGATGGGCAGGCCTATGCCCGCGGGCACTCCAGCTTTTAGAGCTTTGAATATGTACACGAGCAGCTTTCAAGTCGAGAGCGCATCATTCGGCCGCCGGCCGTCATGCGAGCAGGACTATGTTTCTTTGCGCTTTGCTTTCAGGTACACTGTAAATTTGAAGTCATTTTGCCATGTGGCTTAACTTTTACATGACAGGTGACGTCACCAAAATTAACAGTGTATAAAAAGCAGGAGAGAGCTTTGAAATGCTTTCACACAATCTCAATTTGAGAATGTGGTTGCATGCCCATCCCTGTTTTAAAATTACTTACTTTTATGAATTTTATATTTTGTTTAACATATAGAGAAATAAAACCATGCAATATCTTTACCTATAAAACAGTGAGAACCGTGCGTGACTGATAGACAACGCACAGCCCAAACCGCTGGACCTAAAGAGCTGAAAATTTTACAGTGCATTCCTTTAATGACATAGATATCCGCGAGCTTTGGTGTTTAACAAATAAAAGTTTTTAAAAAACACCGAAAACCGGTGATTTAGAACGGTTTAAACCGTCCGGTTAAACCGCAAGTGAAAAACACCGAAATAACCGAAAACCGGTTATTTTGGCAACAACCGCCATCCCTACTGCGTTTGGTTTTGGTTGGTGCCTTAGATTGAATTGTCTAAGGGTTTGTGAACTAGATTAAAACTCTAGTGGATTTAGAAGGAATAGGAGACAGATTAAAACTCTGTTAGTATATTAAGATTAGAACACTGGTATTTTTTTGTTTACCTCAATGGGATGTGGGGAATTGTTGTGTGGTCTAAGGTTGTGGTTGTGGTGAGAATGTTGTGTTTCATTTATTGAGGTTTTTGACATTTGTCAAAGTTTTTGTGTAAGCGGTAAACACAATTGGACGTTCGGCTTGGCCGACTTTCAGAACTTCCGACTTCGAGAACTTTCAGAACTTGTGGTTAACACAATACAACTTTTCGAACTTTTGCCAGTCTCATTGCTTTTTATCGAATTTCCGGTATTCACGGCTTTTGATATTGGAAATATCTTTTTCCTTGATTAGAGATATTAAATTTTCTTCAAATGACATTTTCAAACTTTAGTACTTTAGGAAAAAGTACAATACAGTATTGGAAATGTTCCAAGAGCACTATGTACAACGTTTAAAGTTGTACGAAGAGAAATCAAGGCATAATGGAAGAAATTCTTCTGATATGTGGGGGGAAGATTTAGATACCCTGGAACAGGGATTAGATACCCTGGAACAGGGATTAGATACCCTGGAACAGGGATTAGATGCCCCACAGTCATTTGATGGCCCACAGTCCGTTGAAGATGAATATAATGCCAACTTGTGGAATCAGGACTTAGAAGAAATGTTCGTTCCACCGAATCCTCCAGAGGATGAGTCCATGTCGGAACACCTCTTGTGGAATTCAGAGGATGAGTCCATGTCGGAACACCCCATTCCGGCGGTAGAGTCCACGTCGGAACACCCCATTCCGGCGGTAGAGTCCACGTCGGAACACCCCATGCCGAATCCCGAGGTCCACGTTGAGTCGGACCACTCGGAGGAAGATTTCACCCCAAAATATACTTGCACTACTTGCGAAGAAGTATTTGATAGGCGGGATTCTTTGAAAAGGCATAGTAATACAAACATGTCAGAACCTCCACGATATCCATGCGATATTTGCAAAAAAGATTTTGCTAGGCTGGATATCTTGAAGAAGCACAAACGAAATGTACACAAACTAGGAGTAGAGTCCACGTCGGAACACCTCTGGTCGAATCCCGAGGTAGAGTCCACGTCGGAACATACTTGCACTACTTGCGAAGAAGTATTTCATACGCGGGATTCTTTGAAAAGGCATAGTAATACGCACATGTCCGAATCTCCACCATACACATAACACAATACAACTTTTCGAACTTTTGCCAGTCTCATTGCTTTTTATCGAATTTCCGGTATTCACGGCTTTTGATATTGGAAATATCTGTTTCCTTGATTAGAGATATTAAATTTTCTTCAAATGACATTTTCAAACTTTTATTATTTTATTATGATGTTTTTTCAGGGGCTTCAGGAACATCCCCATACCACCAATCCCCCCCCCCGTTTGAGTTGACCGTATTATGCATCAGCAAGTACACGTAATTGGCACCGATGCCGAAACGCCGCGCACCCTCATAATAACGGAGGGCACGTCGGCGGCATCACAGGTAGACAGAGCCATACGTAAGTACCTGTCCGAAACGCATTACGGGGTTGTCAATATTATAGGCACCCCCATTAATGTTCGAAAAAATAGTTCGGGACGTAAACGTAACTTGACCATGGATAACATGGCTGCAGTTATCGGGCTGGAGTATGGCAAAAAATACTACAGTGTGGATGATTTGCAAGGTCTGCAATATCAAAAGATATTGATCCTTACTGACCAAGATACCTATGGGTCCCAAATAAAGGGCTTGGTCATAAGTTACCTGCACTTCCACTGGCCCGAAATCACAAAATTACCGTTTATCCAGCATTTTTTTGGGCCAGGCAAGCAAAATATGTCTGAGATAACGGAATGCTTCCGAAGTATTGACGAATACGTGATTTTGTTTCGGTATGACGCGAGCCGGGATGAAGAACGCTTTGAGATGGCTTTCTCCCATAAGGCATATGTTAAGCGCCAACAGATGGCACGCGCATACATACCGGCAAGAACACGTCAATACACGGATAGAACCAGTTCCTTTTCTGATATTGTGAAAACAGAGAGGTTCACTGGTATACTTTATCTATTGCGCAAACGCCAAGCGTTGTAGATGGCTTGAAACCAAGCCAACGCCAGATTATGTTTGAATCTTTCAAACTAATGGAAAGCGATGAAATTCAAATTATTATTTTGGGTGCTAAAGTTTCGGAAAACTGTGCATATAAGCACGGAAACAAATCCATGGAAAGGGCTATCGTCAATTTAGCTAAAAGCTATGTGGGGTGCAACAACATTAATTTGTTGACCCAAACTTCGGACGAGTTCGGTTCAAGAGAGCGTGGCCAAGCGGGCACCGCCCGCTACAATTATGTAAAATTGTCCGATATGGCCCCCTTGATTTTCAACAAAAATTGCAATGAATTTTTGGTATCCGAGCACGGCCCCTTAAGGGAACCGAAGTTTTACTTGCCTGTTATACCATTCCTTCTTGTAAATGGAATGAATGGTTTATATTCTAAAATCCCCCCACATAATCCGAAGGATATTATAAATAATATCCGAAGGAAGCTTGGAGGATCTGAGCCAATGGCAATGATGCCATGGTACAAAGATTTCCGAGGTACGATTACCCAATGTAATGCAAACAGCTGGACTTGCAGTGGAACTCTTCTGATTCACGAAGATGCAATCGAAATTACAGAACTGCCGATTGGTATGTCTGCCGTCAAGTACCAAAAAGCTGTTTTGGATAAATTGATGAAGAAAAATATAATTACAAATTATTCTTCAAGAACCGTACCCTTAAATTTCAAAATAAGTTTCGCTCCCGGGAAATTCGAGGAATATCGAAATTCGGGATTTAAAGAGCTATTTTGCTTGGAAACACGTATCCATACTAACAAATTGTACGCCATCGACCATGAAGGTCGTCGGAAAAAGTACAATACAGTATTGGAAATGTTCCAAGAGCACTATGTACAACGTTTAAAGTTGTACGAAGAGAAATCAAGGCATAATGGAAGAAATTCTTCTGATATGTGGGGGGAAGATTTAGATACCCTGGAACAGGGATTAGATACCCTGGAACAGGGATTAGATACCCTGGAACAGGGATTAGATGCCCCACAGTCATTTGATGGCCCACAGTCCGTTGAAGATGAATATAATGCCAACTTGTGGAATCAGGACTTAGAAGAAATGTTCGTTCCACCGAATCCTCCAGAGGATGAGTCCATGTCGGAACACCTCTTGTGGAATTCAGAGGATGAGTCCATGTCGGAACACCCCATTCCGGCGGTAGAGTCCACGTCGGAACACCCCATTCCGGCGGTAGAGTCCACGTCGGAACACCCCATGCCGAATCCCGAGGTCCACGTTGAGTCGGACCACTCGGAGGAAGATTTCACCCCAAAATATACTTGTACTACTTGCGAAGAAGTATTTGATAGGCGGGATTCTTTGAAAAGGCATAGTAATACACACATGTCAGAACCTCCACGATATCCATGCGATATTTGCAAAAAAGATTTTGCTACGCTGGATATCTTGAAGAAGCACAAACGAAATGTACACAAACTAGGAGTAGAGTCCACGTCGGAACACCTCTGGTCGAATCCCGAGGTAGAGTCCACGTCGGAACATACTTGCACTACTTGCGAAGAAGTATTTCATACGCGGGATTCTCTTTGAAAAGGCATAGTAATACGCACATGTCCGAATCTCCACCATACACATAACACAATACAACTTTTCGAACTTTTGCCAGTCTCATTGCTTTTTATCGAATTTCCGGTATTCACGGCTTTTGATATTGGAAATATCTTTTTCCTTGATTAGAGATATTAAATTTTCTTCAAATGACATTTTCAAACTTTTATTATTTTATTATGATGTTTTTTCAGGGGCTTCAGGAACATCCCCATACCACCAATCCCCCCCCCCCCCCCCCTGTTTGAGTTGACCGTATTATGCATCAGCAAGTACACGTAATTGGCACCGATGCCGAAACGCCGCGCACCCTCATAATAACGGAGGGCACGTCGGCGGCATCACAGGTAGACAGAGCCATACGTAAGTACCTGTCCGAAACGCATTACGGGGTTGTCAATATTATAGGCACCCCCATTAATGTTCGAAAAAATAGTTCGGGACGTAAACGTAACTTGACCATGGATAACATGGCTGCAGTTATCGGGCTGGAGTATGGCAAAAAATACTACAGTGTGGATGATTTGCAAGGTCTGCAATATCAAAAGATATTGATCCTTACTGACCAAGATACCTATGGGTCCCAAATAAAGGGCTTGGTCATAAGTTACCTGCACTTCCACTGGCCCGAAATCACAAAATTACCGTTTATCCAGCATTTTTTTGGGCCAGGCAAGCAAAATATGTCTGAGATAACGGAATGCTTCCGAAGTATTGAAGAATACGTGATTTTGTTTCGGTATGACGCGAGCCGGGATGAAGAAAGCTTTGAGATGGCTTTCTCCCATAAGGCATATGTTAAGCGCCAACAGATGGCACGCGCATACATACCGGCAAGAACACGTCAATACACGGATAGAACCAGTTCCTTTTCTGATATTGTGAAAACAGAGAGGTTCACTGGTATACTTTATCTATTGCGCAAACGCCAAGCGTTGTAGATGGCTTGAAACCAAGCCAACGCCAGATTATGTTTGAATCTTTCAAACTAATGGAAAGCGATGAAATTCAAATTATTATTTTGGGTGCTAAAGTTTCGGAAAACTGTGCATATAAGCACGGAAACAAATCCATGGAAAGGGCTATCGTCAATTTAGCTAAAAGCTATGTGGGGTGCAACAACATTAATTTGTTGACCCAAACTTCGGGTGAGTTCGGTTCAAGAGAGCGTGGCCAAGCGGGCACCGCCCGCTACAATTATGTAAAATTGTCCGATATGGCCCCCTTGATTTTCAACAAAAATTGCAATGAATTTTTGGTATCCGAGCACGGCCCCTTAAGGGAACCGAAGTTTTACGTGCCTGTTATACCATTCCTTCTTGTAAATGGAATGAATGGTTTATATTCTAAAATCCCCCCACATAATCCGAAGGATATTATAAATAATATCCGAAGGAAGCTTGGAGGATCTGAGCCAATGGCAATGATGCCATGGTACAAAGATTTCCGAGGTACGATTACCCAATGTAATGCAAACAGCTGGACTTGCAGTGGAACTCTTCTGATTCACGAAGATGCAATCGAAATTACAGAACTGCCGATTGGTATGTCTGTCGTCAAGTACCAAAAAGCTGTTTTGGATAAATTGATGAAGAAAAATATAATTACAAATTATTCTTCAAGAACCGTACCCTTAAATTTCAAAATAAGTTTCGCTCCCGGGAAATTCGAGGAATATCGAAATTCGGGATTTAAAGAGCTATTTTGCTTGGAAACACGTATCCATACTAACAAATTGTACGCCATCGACCATGAAGGTCGTCGGAAAAAGTACAATACAGTATTGGAAATGTTCCAAGAGCACTATGTACAACGTTTAAAGTTGTACGAAGAGAAATCAAGGCATAATGGAAGAAATTCTTCTGATATGTGGGGGGAAGATTTAGATACCCTGGAACAGGGATTAGATACCCTGGAACAGGGATTAGATACCCTGGAACAGGGATTAGATGCCCCACAGTCATTTGATGGCCCACAGTCCGTTGAAGATGAATATAATGCCAACTTGTGGAATCAGGACTTAGAAGAAATGTTCGTTCCACCGAATCCTCCAGAGGATGAGTCCATGTCGGAACACCTCTTGTGGAATTCAGCGGATGAGTCCATGTCGGAACACCTCTTGTGGAATTCAGAGGATGAGTCCATGTCGGAACACCCCATTCCGGCGGTAGAGTCCACGTCGGAACACCCCATTCCGGCGGTAGAGTCCACGTCGGAACACCCCATGCCGAATCCCGAGGTCCACGTTGAGTCGGACCACTCGGAGGAAGATTTCACCCCAAAATATACTTGCACTACTTGCGAAGAAGTATTTGATAGGCGGGATTCTTTGAAAAGGCATAGTAATACAAACATGTCAGAACCTCCACGATATCCATGCGATATTTGCAAAAAAGATTTTGCTAGGCTGGATATCTTGAAGAAGCACAAACGAAATGTACACAAACTAGGAGTAGAGTCCACGTCGGAACACCTCTGGTCGAATCCCGAGGTAGAGTCCACGTCGGAACATACTTGCACTACTTGCGAAGAAGTATTTCATACGCGGGATTCTTTGAAAAGGCATAGTAATACGCACATGTCCGAATCTCCACCATACACATAACACAATACAACTTTTCGAACTTTTGCCAGTCTCATTGCTTTTTATCGAATTTCCGGTATTCACGGCTTTTGATATTGGAAATATCTGTTTCCTTGATTAGAGATATTAAATTTTCTTCAAATGACATTTTCAAACTTTTATTATTTTATTATGATGTTTTTTCAGGGGCTTCAGGAACATCCCCATACCACCAATCCCCCCCCGTTTGAGTTGACCGTATTATGCATCAGCGAGTACACGTAAATGGCACCGATGCCGAAACGCCGCGCACCCTCATAATAACGGAGGGCACGTCGGCGGCATCACAGGTAGACAGAGCCATACGTAAGTACCTGTCCGAAACGCATTACGGGGTTGTCAATATTATAGGCACCCCCATTAATGTTCGAAAAAATAGTTCGGGACGTAAACGTAACTTGACCATGGATAACATGGCTGCAGTTATCGGGCTGGAGTATGGCAAAAAATACTACAGTGTGGATGATTTGCAAGGTCTGCAATATCAAAAGATATTGATCCTTACTGACCAAGATACCTATGGGTCCCAAATAAAGGGCTTGGTCATAAGTTACCTGCACTTCCACTGGCCCGAAATCACAAAATTACCGTTTATCCAGCATTTTTTTGGGCCAGGCAAGCAAAATATGTCTGAGATAACGGAATGCTTCCGAAGTATTGACGAATACGTGATTTTGTTTCGGTATGACGCGAGCCGGGATGAAGAAAGCTTTGAGATGGCTTTCTCCCATAAGGCATATGTTAAGCGCCAACAGATGGCACGCGCATACATACCGGCAAGAACACGTCAATACACGGATAGAACCAGTTCCTTTTCTGATATTGTGAAAACAGAGAGGTTCACTGGTATACTTTATCTATTGCGCAAACGCCAAGCGTTGTAGATGGCTTGAAACCAAGCCAACGCCAGATTATGTTTGAATCTTTCAAACTAATGGAAAGCGATGAAATTCAAATTATTATTTTGGGTGCTAAAGTTTCGGAAAACTGTGCATATAAGCACGGAAACAAATCCATGGAAAGGGCTATCGTCAATTTAGCTAAAAGCTATGTGGGGTGCAACAACATTAATTTGTTGACCCAAACTTCGGGCGAGTTCGGTTCAAGAGAGCGTGGCCAAGCGGGCACCGCCCGCTACAATTATGTAAAATTGTCCGATATGGCCCCCTTGATTTTCAACAAAAATTGCAATGAATTTTTGGTATCCGAGCACGGCCCCTTAAGGGAACCGAAGTTTTACGTGCCTGTTATACCATTCCTTCTTGTAAATGGAATGAATGGTTTATATTCTAAAATCCCCCCACATAATCCGAAGGATATTATAAATAATATCCGAAGGAAGCTTGGAGGATCTGAGCCAATGGCAATGGCAATGATGCCATGGTACAAAGATTTCCGAGGTACGATTACCCAATGTAATGCAAACAGCTGGACTTGCAGTGGAACTCTTCTGATTCACGAAGATGCAATCGAAATTACAGAACTGCCGATTGGTATGTCTGCCGTCAAGTACCAAAAAGCTGTTTTGGATAAATTGATGAAGAAAAATATAATTACAAATTATTCTTCAAGAACCGTACCCTTAAATTTCAAAATAAGTTTCGCTCCCGGGAAATTCGAGGAATATCGAAATTCGGGATTTAAAGAGCTATTTTGCTTGGAAACACGTATCCATACTAACAAATTGTACGCCATCGACCATGAAGGTCGTCGGAAAAAGTACAATACAGTATTGGAAATGTTCCAAGAGCACTATGTACAACGTTTAAAGTTGTACGAAGAGAAATCAAGGCATAATGGAAGAAATTCTTCTGATATGTGGGGGGAAGATTTAGATACCCTGGAACAGGGATTAGATACCCTGGAACAGGGATTAGATACCCTGGAACAGGGATTAGATGCCCCACAGTCATTTGATGGCCCACAGTCCGTTGAAGATGAATATAATGCCAACTTGTGGAATCAGGACTTAGAAGAAATGTTCGTTCCACCGAATCCTCCAGAGGATGAGTCCATGTCGGAACACCTCTTGTGGAATTCAGAGGATGAGTCCATGTCGGAACACCCCATTCCGGCGGTAGAGTCCACGTCGGAACACCCCATTCCGGCGGTAGAGTCCACGTCGGAACACCCCATGCCGAATCCCGAGGTCCACGTTGAGTCGGACCACTCGGAGGAAGATTTCACCCCAAAATATACTTGCACTACTTGCGAAGAAGTATTTGATAGGCGGGATTCTTTGAAAAGGCATAGTAATACAAACATGTCAGAACCTCCACGATATCCATGCGATATTTGCAAAAAAGATTTTGCTAGGCTGGATATCTTGAAGAAGCACAAACGAAATGTACACAAACTAGGAGTAGAGTCCACGTCGGAACACCTCTGGTCGAATCCCGAGGTAGAGTCCACGTCGGAACATACTTGCACTACTTGCGAAGAAGTATTTCATACGCGGGATTCTTTGAAAAGGCATAGTAATACGCACATGTCCGAATCTCCACCATACACATAACACAATACAACTTTTCGAACTTTTGCCAGTCTCATTGCTTTTTATCGAATTTCCGGTATTCACGGGTTTTGATATTGGAAATATTTGTTTCCTTGATTAGAGATATTAAATTTTCTTCAAATGACATTTTCAAACTTTTATTATTTTATTATGATGTTTTTTCAGGGGCTTCAGGAACATCCCCATACCACCAATCCCCCCCCGTTTGAGTTGACCGTATTATGCATCAGCGAGTACACGTAATTGGCACCGATGCCGAAACGCCGCGCACCCTCATAATAACGGAGGGCACGTCGGCGGCATCACAGGTAGACAGAGCCATACGTAAGTACCTGTCCGAAACGCATTACGGGGTTGTCAATATTATAGGCACCCCCATTAATGTTCGAAAAAATAGTTCGGGACGTAAACGTAACTTGACCATGGATAACATGGCTGCAGTTATCGGGCTGGAGTATGGCAAAAAATACTACAGTGTGGATGATTTGCAAGGTCTGCAATATCAAAAGATATTGATCCTTACTGACCAAGATACCTATGGGTCCCAAATAAAGGGCTTGGTCATAAGTTACCTGCACTTCCACTGGCCCGAAATCACAAAATTACCGTTTATCCAGCATTTTTTTGGGCCAGGCAAGCAAAATATGTCTGAGATAACGGAATGCTTCCGAAGTATTGACGAATACGTGATTTTGTTTCGGTATGACGCGAGCCGGGATGAAGAAAGCTTTGAGATGGCTTTCTCCCATAAGGCATATGTTAAGCGCCAACAGATGGCACGCGCATACATACCGGCAAGAACACGTCAATACACGGATAGAACCAGTTCCTTTTCTGATATTGTGAAAACAGAGAGGTTCACTGGTATACTTTATCTATTGCGCAAACGCCAAGCGTTGTAGATGGCTTGAAACCAAGCCAACGCCAGATTATGTTTGAATCTTTCAAACTAATGGAAAGCGATGAAATTCAAATTATTATTTTGGGTGCTAAAGTTTCGGAAAACTGTGCATATAAGCACGGAAACAAATCCATGGAAAGGGCTATCGTCAATTTAGCTAAAAGCTATGTGGGGTGCAACAACATTAATTTGTTGACCCAAACTTCGGGCGAGTTCGGTTCAAGAGAGCGTGGCCAAGCGGGCACCGCCCGCTACAATTATGTAAAATTGTCCGATATGGCCCCCTTGATTTTCAACAAAAATTGCAATGAATTTTTGGTATCCGAGCACGGCCCCTTAAGGGAACCGAAGTTTTACGTGCCTGTTATACCATTCCTTCTTGTAAATGGAATGAATGGTTTATATTCTAAAATCCCCCCACATAATCCGAAGGATATTATAAATAATATCCGAAGGAAGCTTGGAGGATCTGAGCCAATGGCAATGATGCCATGGTACAAAGATTTCCGAGGTACGATTACCCAATGTAATGCAAACAGCTGGACTTGCAGTGGAACTCTTCTGATTCACGAAGATGCAATCGAAATTACAGAACTGCCGATTGGTATGTCTGCCGTCAAGTACCAAAAAGCTGTTTTGGATAAATTGATGAAGAAAAATATAATTACAAATTATTCTTCAAGAACCGTACCCTTAAATTTCAAAATAAGTTTCGCTCCCGGGAAATTCGAGGAATATCGAAATTCGGGATTTAAAGAGCTATTTTGCTTGGAAACACGTATCCATACTAACAAATTGTACGCCATCGACCATGAAGGTCGTCGGAAAAAGTACAATACAGTATTGGAAATGTTCCAAGAGCACTATGTACAACGTTTAAAGTTGTACGAAGAGAAATCAAGGCATAATGGAAGAAATTCTTCTGATATGTGGGGGGAAGATTTAGATACCCTGGAACAGGGATTAGATACCCTGGAACAGGGATTAGATACCCTGGAACAGGGATTAGATGCCCCACAGTCATTTGATGGCCCACAGTCCGTTGAAGATGAATATAATGCCAACTTGTGGAATCAGGACTTAGAAGAAATGTTCGTTCCACCGAATCCTCCAGAGGATGAGTCCATGTCGGAACACCTCTTGTGGAATTCAGAGGATGAGTCCATGTCGGAACACCTCTTGTGGAATTCAGAGGATGAGTCCATGTCGGAACACCCCATTCCGGCGGTAGAGTCCACGTCGGAACACCCCATTCCGGCGGTAGAGTCCACGTCGGAACACCCCATGCCGAATCCCGAGGTCCACGTTGAGTCGGACCACTCGGAGGAAGATTTCACCCCAAAATATACTTGCACTACTTGCGAAGAAGTATTTGATAGGCGGGATTCTTTGAAAAGGCATAGTAATACACACATGTCAGAACCTCCACGATATCCATGCGATATTTGCAAAAAAGATTTTGCTAGGCTGGATATCTTGAAGAAGCACAAACGAAATGTACACAAACTAGGAGTAGAGTCCACGTCGGAACACCTCTGGTCGAATCCCGAGGTAGAGTCCACGTCGGAACATACTTGCACTACTTGCGAAGAAGTATTTCATACGCGGGATTCTTTGAAAAGGCATAGTAATACGCACATGTCCGAATCTCCACCATACACATAACACAATACAACTTTTCGAACTTTTGCCAGTCTCATTGCTTTTTATCGAATTTCCGGTATTCACGGCTTTTGATATTGGAAATATCTGTTTCCTTGATTAGAGATATTAAATTTTCTTCAAATGACATTTTCAAACTTTTATTATTTTATTATGATGTTTTTTCAGGGGCTTCAGGAACATCCCCATACCACCAATCCCCCCCCCCCCCCCCTGTTTGAGTTGACCGTATTATGCATCAGCAAGTACACGTAATTGGCACCGATGCCGAAACGCCGCGCACCCTCATAATAACGGAGGGCACGTCGGCGGCATCACAGGTAGACAGAGCCATACGTAAGTACCTGTCCGAAACGCATTACGGGGTTGTCAATATTATAGGCACCCCCATTAATGTTCGAAAAAATAGTTCGGGACGTAAACGTAACTTGACCATGGATAACATGGCTGCAGTTATCGGGCTGGAGTATGGCAAAAAATACTACAGTGTGGATGATTTGCAAGGTCTGCAATATCAAAAGATATTGATCCTTACTGACCAAGATACCTATGGGTCCCAAATAAAGGGCTTGGTTGTAACGAGACAAAAATCTCGTTACTCAAATTAGGAATTAGTTATATAGAAAAAAAAGTCCGCCTCCCATGCCAGCATTCGAACCATGAATTTTCCCTTATATGATTCGCGAGCGGCATTTGAACGAATCATATAAGAGGGCCAGAATGGTTCCAGCAAGCAAGTCGTTTTCCCCGCTTGAGCTCGTCACAGCCAAGTGTTCCCCAGCTTCGCTTTTTAACAAACCCAGAAGCTAAAGTCATCCAAGCACACATTAGAGTGCGGAAGACTTCCTCACCCCCCACCGACACAAGATCCAGTACGCGAGTTGAGCGGAAAGATCTCCCCCGAACCGACCGAACCCAGTACGCGAGTTGAGCGGAAAGGTTAACCCCTCCGAACAAATCCGGTACGCGAGTTGAGCGGAAAGATTTCCCCCTTTACCCCAAAAGCCTGGTACGCGTGTTGAGCGGAAAGGTTCCTACCGACCAAAGTCCGGTACGCGTGGTGAGCGGAAAGACATCCTCCCTGGGCAGTACGCGTGGTGAGCGGAAGCCCCTGAAGGTACTCCCGCACTAAACACAGGGCAGGGACATAATTGTAGTAGGCAGGTTAGAGTAAGCATGAATTGTTAGCAATAAGTCAGGAGGAAACAATAAAAGAAAGTACAAGAGGACACCGCCATCTTTTACTACTTCTCCACTGACGCTACCCCGGCGAGACAGGCTTGTCTCCATCTTTATTTTGTAACACTCCGCGAACCAAATAACGTTACATGGTCATAAGTTACCTGCACTTCCACTGGCCCGAAATCACAAAATTACCGTTTATCCAGCATTTTTTTGGGCCAGGCAAGCAAAATATGTCTGAGATAACGGAATGCTTCCGAAGTATTGACGAATACGTGATTTTGTTTCGGTATGACGCGAGCCGGGATGAAGAAAGCTTTGAGATGGCTTTCTCCCATAAGGCATATGTTAAGCGCCAACAGATGGCACGCGCATACATACCGGCAAGAACACGTCAATACACGGATAGAACCAGTTCCTTTTCTGATATTGTGAAAACAGAGAGGTTCACTGGTATACTTTATCTATTGCGCAAACGCCAAGCGTTGTAGATGGCTTGAAACCAAGCCAACGCCAGATTATGTTTGAATCTTTCAAACTAATGGAAAGCGATGAAATTCAAATTATTATTTTGGGTGCTAAAGTTTCGGAAAACTGTGCATATAAGCACGGAAACAAATCCATGGAAAGGGCTATCGTCAATTTAGCTAAAAGCTATGTGGGGTGCAACAACATTAATTTGTTGACCCAAACTTCGGGCGAGTTCGGTTCAAGAGAGCGTGGCCAAGCGGGCACCGCCCGCTACAATTATGTAAAATTGTCCGATATGGCCCCCTTGATTTTCAACAAAAATTGCAATGAATTTTTGGTATCCGAGCACGGCCCCTTAAGGGAACCGAAGTTTTACGTGCCTGTTATACCATTCCTTCTTGTAAATGGAATGAATGGTTTATATTCTAAAATCCCCCCACATAATCCGAAGGATATTATAAATAATATCCGAAGGAAGCTTGGAGGATCTGAGCCAATGGCAATGATGCCATGGTACAAAGATTTCCGAGGTACGATTACCCCATGTAATGCAAACAGCTGGACTTGCAGTGGAACTCTTCTGATTCACGAAGATGCAATCGAAATTACAGAACTGCCGATTGGTATGTCTGCCGTCAAGTACCAAAAAGCTGTTTTGGATAAATTGATGAAGAAAAATATAATTACAAATTATTCTTCAAGAACCGTACCCTTAAATTTTGTATGCGGTGATCGAGTGGAGAGAGAAAAAACACAAAGTTTCTACTAAACACTTTAATCACTAACTATAATTACAATTTAATTTAACAATCTATGGATAGGGTGGATCTTAAAGCGAATACTAAGGGAGCGATTGTCTAAAGGGGGAGCGATCGAGTGAAAGTCCGATTTGCGCGGCGGTTCTACAACTTCTGACCTCTCGATTCCCGAACTTCTTTTTTCCAATGGGTCGATTTGCTGATAATAATGTTGCTCCATCCAGAATTGGGGCGGTCATTCGCATGCAACATAATTGATTGCTGCACAAGCAGGTTAGGGAATTGCCCAATGCAGCTTACTGTTGGAGTATGTTGCAACGTGCGAATGTTGCAACGGGCGAATTGCTGTTCCTGCGATTCGTCAAAAGGAGGGCGGTTCGTTGCCCAGTATTTTTGGTTGCGAATGTCGCAACATTCCGCCGGCCTTGAAATCCCTGGATTTAAAAATGTCTGCTGCGGAAGATGATGGTTTCAGGTCAAAGAAGCTGCCGGAATAGACGTCGGATAAGTTGCCTGTAACGAGACAAAGGTGTTAATTGGAAATAGCTTCGTCGCGGCATTTCCTCCATGCAAACGAAGCTAATCCAGAGCACAAGGGGTTACTTGATGGGCGCCCCGACTCGCCTCGTAGTGAAGATGCGGGTAGAAAATGGAAAAAGTTAGGACGGAGGGACAATGACAAGTATAGGATGGGGGTATTAAGTGCCTTGGTATTATTCCTGAAGCGAAGGATATAAGCTAGTATGGCTGCGCAGGCTTTCTAAAGTTATGGCTTGTGTTTCTACAGCGTCTGCGCCCGTTCTGGGTGCTGAAGTTAAAGATGTTTGGAGGGGAGAGTTCTTGCTTGCTGATTGATTGTGCACCACAACTGCTGACAAAACAGGTTCGTTAGCGTTCTGATGAGCTCTGTGAACGATGAAAGTTGTTATTGAATTCCCAAAGGCTCCCAGGATCTGCCAACTCCATCCGTGTATCCCGCGTATGATGTGCATGTTGACCAAGGTATCGATGATGAATTTCATGGCGCGGATGATAACTATGATACCGAAAATGGTAGCACTGAAGTTCCCAAAGTAAGACAACCCCCACCATGTACCTTTGAGGTACGATGACAGTTTATCAAGCTGCTGAGTAGAAAACAAATTCATCGTCTGTAGATGATCGATGTTAGTATCGTGCCCCATCACCGACTGGGTTAATACGTTCTCTATGGCATGACGTTCTGATGGGTACATTATTTGGCGACGCAAATTTTGGGTAGAGTCGAATCCGTAAATGCCTGATTTGATGAGATGAGTAGGGTCTTCATATTTCCAGGATATATCGTTGGACGCACTTAGAGAGTTGGGATTCTCTAGACGGTGAATGTCTGGGTTGAACCCGTACCAAGTTCCATGTAGAAGATATCCAGGACTCATCATCAGGGAGCATGGGATTTCAGCTCCGTGCTCTTGCACCAGGTGCGTCGTTGGTGCCATGAAGTAACTGTGGTTGTTGTAGGTGATTGGCAGTTCATTGTAACACCGCTCGGTTTTACGTATTGTCGCTTCCACGGGTTGGCATTTCACTATGTAAATTAGTTCTCCTCGGGGCACAGCTGTGAAACCGGGTTCCTTTAACCTCATTAGAGCGAATTCGGCCGGGTGATACTGAGCGATAGACAGTTGCGTTTGCAGGACTTGCTTTTCCAGTTCACACTTCTTGTGCATAATGTGCTTATACATGGATTCCATTTGGTTTTTAAGATGCCGCTCCACATACACGAATTTGGCGTTAAGATATGTAAACAAGTCCAGGTTCTTAGACAGCGTCGGTTTTTTGTGAAACCAATATTCGTTTCCTGTTTTTTTCACAATTACCAGCCTTGGGTGTTCTGTCTGAAAACCTTCGATGTTGCACACCTGAATCGTTTTGACGATTTCTAAGGCAAACACAACGTCTCCAGTGTGAACTCCGTAGAATGTGTGCATGGATACTTCATTGCCCACCGTTTGGGTTTTCGTTGCTAATCCTTCATATAGAACATCGTATCTTAAGGTCTCACAACTTGAATCTGGTATCATTTCCCAAAAACTCATCCCATATTCTGGGTCTGTACATAGACCCTTGGTATACGAACAGAGTATATTGTTGCGTAATACCACTTGGTCATCTTCTAGTCGCACGACACTGTCGTAGTCGGTGATAGTGATTTCCAGGGCTTGCATGACTATTACGTTATTCCAGGAGTTCGAACCAAAGGAATAGGGTACCCCTTCGCAATTTCCTTTCGAGTCTACTGCGCCAGCTACGACTTCGGAAAAACGCGTGGAGGAGTTAGTCTTGATACCAGAAAGAACTCGATTGTTGGCAAGGGCATACGTGTTCTGCGTGTGTATTTTCATGCACGTTTCTTTGGAAACCTCCGCAATGTATGTGCTGATCCCCGAAGGAACCACCGACAAGTGGCTAAACATTCCGCAGTGTAAAACTGTCTGCAGAATATTGATTTTACACTGGTATATATGTACCGCGGCCACTTCGCTCAATTGTAGGAGCTGGATGTCGTCTTCTATTTGTCGAATCGGCGAATCGTTGATCTCACAACTCGGGTTGTTGAGGAGCGAGGCTTTGGTGATGTTCATCTTTTCATGTCCACAGTCATACACGATGATGTGTTCGGATGGTGGAAAGAGTAGCGTGAGTACCAAGCAAGCAAGCCAAATCATGTTATTCTGGAAAAAGGTGAAGTGAGAAAACTACAAACTAAATCAATGTTTAAAAGGTGTAATTTAGAATTCTAACTATATCTGTTCCTGAGGCAGTGGGCAGATTTTCGATAGCGGACGTTTAAGTTCCCCTGAGGACGTTTTCAGTTGCACTACTCGTGTTACGTTGTCCTTACCCGGGAATGTCTTAGTAACACGAGCCAATTTCCAATGCGAGGGAGGAAGTGTATCTTCCTTCAGTACTACGAGGTCCCCAGTTTTCACTGCCGGTTCACTCCGTTTCCACTTTGGTCGTTGTTGTAGCTGATGCAAATATTCAGCTGACCATTTCTTCCAGAATTCTTGTTTCAATTTTTCTATGAGTTGCCAACGCGTCAGATAGGAGATGTTACAATCTGTAAGATCCTTTCCTGGCAGACTGAGGAGTGTATCTCCTACTAGGAAATGTCCTGGAGTGAGGGACCTAGTGTCATCTGGGCTGGAGCCTAGTGCACATAAAGGTCGTGAGTTTAGCACCGCTTCCACTTGACATAACAGTGTCGTTAATTCTTCGAAAGTGAGCCGTGCTTGGCCCAATATTCTACGTAAATGGTACTTCATGGATTTCACGGCAGCTTCCCACAGTCCTCCCATATGCGGAGCGCGGGGAGGAATAAAAAGCCATTCGACATTTTTATTGGCGTATATTTCAGCCGCTAATTGTTTATGTGACTTGATGCAGTCTTCCAGGTCTTGATCTAGGATTCTCGCGGCTCCAACAAAGTTGGTTCCGTTGTCGCTGAATATTTTTGTAGCGAATCCGCGCCTGGAGAAGAATCTTCGGAGGGCGGCTAAGAAGCACTCGGAGCTGAGATCACTTGCTAATTCAAGGTGAATTGCTTTAGTGACAAAACAAACAAAGATGACAACGTATCCTTTGCTCATCTTCGCATTACGAATTTTACTGTTTTTTATCAGTAACGGGCCGGCAAAATCAATACCCGTGCATGTAAAAGGTCGCGACGGGGTTATTCGCTCTGCGGGCAGTTGCCCCATGATAGCAGTTGCATGCTCCTTCCTCCAACGGGTACAAATGACACATTGATGAAGTCGCTTTTTGATCAATTTCTTTGCGTTAGGAATCCAATACTTTTGTCGCAACGTATAGAGCACTAGCTGCGTGCCCCCATGCAGTGTAATTTTATGCATTTCGTCAATCAGTAAAACCGTAAATCTGTGAGAGGGCGGTAAAATTATAGGATGTTTTTCGTCGAACGTTAAATTTGCTTGCTCCAATCGTCCTCCCACTCTCAAAATGATGTGTTCATCTAAGAAAGGGTCGAGTGCCAAGAGAGAACTTTTCCGTGAAAGGTTTCCTTCTGATTGGAGCTGCCCGATTTCCTTCGAATACCAAGCTAATTGTGCAGCTCTTATGAGTAGCATTCTTGCTTCAGAAATTTCTGTGCCTGATAGCGTTAGCGTAGGACAAGAGTTTAGTTTACGACACCTATTCACAAACCGCTGGCAATAAGCAATTACCCTACAGGCATGATTGAGGTTCGAGAATCTTTCTATCAATTCGGAACTCGCAACGTCAACGTGAAAAATCTGTACTCTTTTCTTCTCTTCGGGGCTCGATTTAGGCGCCTGGGGACATGGATCAATCGGCCATCGTTCACTGTTCTCCTTCAACCACGAAGGTCCGGTCCACCAAATCTCGCTTTCAATTAATTGGGACGAGCTGACGCCCCGCGAAGCTATGTCTGCAGGATTCTGTTGAGAGGGAACATGCCGCCAGTTCGCACTACCAACGTTTTCTATGATCTCGGTAATACGGTTTGCCACGAACGACTTCCAGCGATGAGGCAGGCTGCGGATCCAGGCCAGCACAATGGTTGAATCTGTCCACAGCGTTACTTTACACGATTGGTTCCAGGACTGACAAAATGCCTTTATCAGTCGAGACAATAATACAGCTCCACACAGTTCTAAACGCGGAAGAGAAACCGTTTTAATCGGAGCCACTCGAGTTTTTGACATCACAAGCCGAACTACAGGGGTTTGTTTATTGTTGGTGATACGCAGATAAATGGCTGCTGCATATGCATTCTCAGAGCTGTCGCAAAACCCATGCACTTCTATTTGCGAACTCTTGACACTGTTAAGCCAGCGAGGAATCCTGATCCGTTCAATTTGCTCAAGGTCGTCTACGAAAATCGCCCAGTCGCCCCGCAAATGTTCCGGCAATTCTGCATCCCAATCAGTTCCGGTGACCCAGAGCTTTTGCATCAGAATTTTGGCTTGCACTACAACAGGGCTTATCCAACCCAGAGGATCAAACAATTTTGCAATTTGGGAAAGTACAGCGCGTTTTGTCCATTGCCGTTCCTTGTTCACACTCAATTTGTATTGAAACTCATCGGACTTGGGGTTCCAATATATACCAAGCGCTTTTAGCATTGGATTCTCCAAAAATTGCATTTGTACCTCTTCATGAGATCGATCCTCGTCTGGGATATCTTTCAGCATGCGATGATTGTTCGTTGCGAATTTTCGCAGATGAAAATTACCCGTCTTCAGCAAAGTGACGATTTCCATTAGTAATTTTGTGGTTTCTTCTAAGGTATCTCCTCCTGAGAGTACATCATCCACGTAGAAATCATGCGCTAAACATTCCGATCCCCGAGGGAACCGGTCTTTTTCGTCCTCAGCCAATTGTAATAGCGTACGGATTGCTAAGTAAGGAGCGCAGTTCACCCCAAAAGTAACCGTTTTAAGCTCATACTCTTTTATTACCGAACTTGGTTGACTGCGCCATAGGATTCTTTGATACTTGGCGTCGTCTGGGTGAATCCAAATTTGACGGTACATCTTCTCGATGTCAGCCGTAAATACGAACCTGTGACGTCGCCATCTTAGAATAATACTTGTAATGTCCTGCTGGAGGGTGGGTCCTGTTAAAAGCTGATCATTCAGGGACGCCCCGTTGGTTGATTTGCAGGATGCATCGAACACCACTCTTAGTTTTGTGGTGGTACTCGACGGCTTGAGCACGGCATGATGCGGGATGTAATATGCGCCGTCAGTCGATTGAGTATCAGAGTGTACCCCCGACATATGGCGACAAGAGATGTATTCCTCCAAAACCTGATTATATTGAGGAAGAATCCCCCTCCTAAGGTTGCTGGTTTCGGTGGAAAAATAGCGTTTTAAGGCGATTTGCCGAGATAAACCGAGATTTGCATTCTTCTCCTTAAATGGTAATCGCACGACATAAGATCCGTCGGGATTGCGATAATGAGTTTTCTCAAACCATTTCTCGCAGTAGTCATCCAGTGTTGATCTCTTTTGCGTGGTTGTGATCTCCTCGAGCTCCCAAAATTTCTTTAATTGCTCTCCAATGGTAACGCTATAGGATTGCACTGTTGGAGCTGAGTGCTTATCACCCGAGGTTTTCCCGGTGAATATCCAGCCAAAAATGGTATTTTGCCCGATCGGAGTACCTTGAGGACCCTTCCTGATACCTTCTAGTAAGATTCGAGGATATACGTCCGCTCCAATTATCATATCCACTTTCGCTGGGGTACCGAAATTGGAATCAGCAGCGTCTAAGTCTTGCAAATGCTGCCAACTGCTTGCTACATGCACTGCCGGGAGCAAATCGGTTAATGAATCTAGCACGAGGGCCGTCACAGGTAAACATACAGTAGATTTTAGCGAAGTTAGGGAGATATCAACTGATTTCCTGGCTGTTAGTGCCTCAGTCTTGCCTAGACCGGTGACTGCTAGAGATATCGGTCGGAACTTGATTTTTAATTTTTTCACCAGAGCCGATGTCACGAAGGTCGCTTGCGACCCAGGGTCAATTAGAGCTCGAATCTTTACATTCCCGCCGCAGGTTTGAATTCCTACCTCGGCCGTTGCCAGCAAAACAGCTTGGTTTTCCCTGACGAAATGCGTAGATATCTTTGGGAGAGATGCAGGAGCTGTTTCTGTCCTGAAGTCTTGGATACCATGGGCGTCAGTCGTACTGGCATTGCTGGGCCTAGACGGCAGATGTAACAGGGTATGGTGTCTGCCCTTACATTCATTACATGTCGATTTACTACGACAATTTTTAATTGCATGAAATTCGCCCAGGCAGTTGATGCAGTAACCGTTCGCTTTAGCGATACGTAAACGTTCTTGGGGATCAAGTTTCAGAAATTTTTTGCACTGGCGTACAGAATGCTTTTCGTGACACACTTTACAGGTCGAGGGGCCAGTGAAAAAACTTTGAATTTGAGCATGGTTTTTGTTTACTTTTTTATTGAGTGTCGTTGATTCTTTTGGTCGAATGTCGGACAAAGCCTCCAGAGTTCTGAAGCGCGTTTCGAGAAAGGTCTTGAGGGTTTCCCAATCAGGATAGTTATCGACATTTGATAATTTTTCTTCCCATGCCCGGTGGGTATCAGGAGGAAGTTTTTGCGTTAGCAGGTGTACCAGAAGAGGACCCCACTCATCTACAGGTACATCTAGGTGCTTTAATGAACTCAAGCATTCAGAAGTTGTATCAATAAGAGCTTTGACTGCATTCGCAGATTCATTACTAATTTTTGGTTGAGCGGTCAACGCGCGCAATTGACTAGAGATTAAGAGACGTTTGTTGTCATACCTTCGCACGAGAGCAGCCCAGGCGGCGTCATAATTGTCGTTGGTAATTTGATACTGTTTTATGACTTTAGCTGCTTCGCCGATTACGTTCGCTTTAAGGTAGTGCAATTTTTGTACCTTGGCCAACGCAGAGTTGGCGCTGATCAACGATACGAATAAATCCCGGAAGCTTATCCATTCAGAGTAGCTGCCCGAGAATTTTGGCAATGAAATAGACGGCAATTGAATGAGCGGAGCCGAAGTAACCTTGGTTTCTGGAGCTTGACCTCCCGCAACCGAGGGTGGTTTGTCCTCATTTCCGTTCGGTTGTTCAAGCGCACGCATTCGGTCGACCAAGTCTCCTTTATACTCGTAAAAAAACTCTTCACGCGTGCCATAATGATTTTCTTTGAAGTATGGATGGGTAGTTTTGGTCTCTGCAGAGGCCAAGCGAGATAAATCACGATCATTGGCGGCGTATTTTTGCCATAACTCGTGCCAGCCGTTAACACGGGCGAGATAAAAACCATGGGTGCGTCTACTCAAGTTAGCTCTTTTCGTATTGGCTACAAATTTATCCATTTGTTCTGCGAGCGATACTTGGAGCTCGTATCGGGATTCAAAAGTTTCTTGTTCACCCGGGTTTGCCATTTTTTCAAACTTAGGATTGTCGATAAGACGATACGAAAAGATAGTTGAACCACCTTAGAGAGCCGCGATTTACTTGATGACGAGTTAGCTTACGTTATACACAAGGCAACTTAATACATGGATAATTAAGGTGACTTACCAAGAAGGTGCAGTTTTTGGGACGCGAGAAGGCAAAATGGGATAGATCGGCAGGTTACCAATGCGGATGGTCTCGATGATCTTCGATGAAAGATAACCACTAGTTAGAGGTACACTTGCACAATGCACTACTAGTTTTGCACTTTGACTAGGTTTTGATACGCACTACACTCTCGATAAACTAAAACGGATTACCCCTTTAGACTTACAAGGATATTTCGCGATCCGGCTCGAAGGACCAAAATGTATGCGGTGATCGAGTGGAGAGAGAAAAAACACAAAGTTTCTACTAAACACTTTAATCACTAACTATAATTACAATTTAATTTAACAATCTATGGATAGGGTGGATCTTAAAGCGAATACTAAGGGAGCGATTGTCTAAAGGGGGAGCGATCGAGTGAAAGTCCGATTTGCGCGGCGGTTCTACAACTTCTGACCTCTCGATTCCCGAACTTCTTTTTTCCAATGGGTCGATTTGCTGATAATAATGTTGCTCCATCCAGAATTGGGGCGGTCATTCGCATGCAACATAATTGATTGCTGCACAAGCAGGTTAGGGAATTGCCCAATGCAGCTTACTGTTGGAGTATGTTGCAACGTGCGAATGTTGCAACGGGCGAATTGCTGTTCCTGCGATTCGTCAAAAGGAGGGCGGTTCGTTGCCCAGTATTTTTGGTTGCGAATGTCGCAACAAATTTCAAAATAAGTTTCGCTCCCGGGAAATTCGAGGAATATCGAAATTCGGGATTTAAAGAGCTATTTTGCTTGGAAACACGTATCCATACTAACAAATTGTACGCCATCGACCATGAAGGTCGTCGGAAAAAGTACAATACAGTATTGGAAATGTTCCAAGAGCACTATGTACAACGTTTAAAGTTGTACGAAGAGAAATCAAGGCATAATGGAAGAAATTCTTCTGATATGTGGGGGGAAGATTTAGATACCCTGGAACAGGGATTAGATACCCTGGAACAGGGATTAGATACCCTGGAACAGGGATTAGATGCCCCACAGTCATTTGATGGCTCACAGTCCGTTGAAGATGAATATAATGCCAACTTGTGGAATCAGGACTTAGAAGAAATGTTCGTTCCACCGAATCCTCCAGAGGATGAGTCCATGTCGGAACACCTCTTGTGGAATTCAGAGGATGAGTCCATGTCGGAACACCTCTTGTGGAATTCAGAGGATGAGTCCATGTCGGAACACCCCATTCCGGCGGTAGAGTCCACGTCGGAACACCCCATTCCGGCGGTAGAGTCCACGTCGGAACACCCCATGCCGAATCCCGAGGTCCACGTTGAGTCGGACCACTCGGAGGAAGATTTCACCCCAAAATATACTTGTACTACTTGCGAAGAAGTATTTGATAGGCGGGATTCTTTGAAAAGGCATAGTAATACACACATGTCAGAACCTCCACGATATCCATGCGATATTTGCAAAAAAGATTTTGCTAGGCTGGATATCTTGAAGAAGCACAAACGAAATGTACACAAACTAGGAGTAGAGTCCACGTCGGAACACCTCTGGTCGAATCCCGAGGTAGAGTCCACGTCGGAACATACTTGCACTACTTGCGAAGAAGTATTTCATACGCGGGATTCTTTGAAAAGGCATAGTAATACGCACATGTCCGAATCTCCACCATACACATAACACAATACAACTTTTCGAACTTTTGCCAGTCTCATTGCTTTTTATCGAATTTCCGGTATTCACGGCTTTTGATATTGGAAATATCTTTTTCCTTGATTAGAGATATTAAATTTTCTTCAAATGACATTTTCAAACTTTTATTATTTTATTATGATGTTTTTTCAGGGGCTTCAGGAACATCCCCATACCACCAATCCCCCCCCGTTTGAGTTGACCGTATTATGCATCAGCAAGTACACGTAATTGGCACCGATGCCGAAACGCCGCGCACCCTCATAATAACGGAGGGCACGTCGGCGGCATCACAGGTAGACAGAGCCATACGTAAGTACCTGTCCGAAACGCATTACGGGGTTGTCAATATTATAGGCACCCCCATTAATGTTCGAAAAAATAGTTCGGGACGTAAACGTAACTTGACCATGGATAACATGGCTGCAGTTATCGGGCTGGAGTATGGCAAAAAATACTACAGTGTGGATGATTTGCAAGGTCTGCAATATCAAAAGATATTGATCCTTACTGACCAAGATACCTATGGGTCCCAAATAAAGGGCTTGGTCATAAGTTACCTGCACTTCCACTGGCCCGAAATCACAAAATTACCGTTTATCCAGCATTTTTTTGGGCCAGGCAAGCAAAATATGTCTGAGATAACGGAATGCTTCCGAAGTATTGACGAATACGTGATTTTGTTTCGGTATGACGCGAGCCGGGATGAAGAAAGCTTTGAGATGGCTTTCTCCCTTAAGGCATATGTTAAGCGCCAACAGATGGCACGCGCATACATACCGGCAAGAACACGTCAATACACGGATAGAACCAGTTCCTTTTCTGATATTGTGAAAACAGAGAGGTTCACTGGTATACTTTATCTATTGCGCAAACGCCAAGCGTTGTAGATGGCTTGAAACCAAGCCAACGCCAGATTATGTTTGAATCTTTCAAACTAATGGAAAGCGATGAAATTCAAATTATTATTTTGGGTGCTAAAGTTTCGGAAAACTGTGCATATAAGCACGGAAACAAATCCATGGAAAGGGCTATCGTCAATTTAGCTAAAAGCTATGTGGGGTGCAACAACATTAATTTGTTGACCCAAACTTCGGGCGAGTTCGGTTCAAGAGAGCATGGCCAAGCGGGCACCGCCCGCTACAATTATGTAAAATTGTCCGATATGGCCCCCTTGATTTTCAACAAAAATTGCAATGAATTTTTGGTATCCGAGCACGGCCCCTTAAGGGAACCGAAGTTTTACGTGCCTGTTATACCATTCCTTCTTGTAAATGGAATGAATGGTTTATATTCTAAAATCCCCCCACATAATCCGAAGGATATTATAAATAATATCCGAAGGAAGCTTGGAGGATCTGAGCCAATGGCAATGATGCCATGGTACAAAGATTTCCGAGGTACGATTACCCCATGTAATGCAAACAGCTGGACTTGCAGTGGAACTCTTCTGATTCACGAAGATGCAATCGAAATTACAGAACTGCCGATTGGTATGTCTGCCGTCAAGTACCAAAAAGCTGTTTTGGATAAATTGATGAAGAAAAATATAATTACAAATTATTCTTCAAGAACCGTACCCTTAAATTTCAAAATAAGTTTCGCTCCCGGGAAATTCGAGGAATATCGAAATTCGGGATTTAAAGAGCTATTTTGCTTGGAAACACGTATCCATACTAACAAATTGTACGCCATCGACCATGAAGGTCGTCGGAAAAAGTACAATACAGTATTGGAAATGTTCCAAGAGCACTATGTACAACGTTTAAAGTTGTACGAAGAGAAATCAAGGCATAATGGAAGAAATTCTTCTGATATGTGGGGGGAAGATTTAGATACCCTGGAACAGGGATTAGATACCCTGGAACAGGGATTAGATACCCTGGAACAGGGATTAGATGCCCCACAGTCATTTGATGGCCCACAGTCCGTTGAAGATGAATATAATGCCAACTTGTGGAATCAGGACTTAGAAGAAATGTTCGTTCCACCGAATCCTCCAGAGGATGAGTCCATGTCGGAACACCTCTTGTGGAATTCAGAGGATGAGTCCATGTCGGAACACCTCTTGTGGAATTCAGAGGATGAGTCCATGTCGGAACACCCCATTCCGGCGGTAGAGTCCACGTCGGAACACCCCATTCCGGCGGTAGAGTCCACGTCGGAACACCCCATGCCGAATCCCGAGGTCCACGTTGAGTCGGACCACTCGGAGGAAGATTTCACCCCAAAATATACTTGCACTACTTGCGAAGAAGTATTTGATAGGCGGGATTCTTTGAAAAGGCATAGTAATACAAACATGTCAGAACCTCCACGATATCCATGCGATATTTGCAAAAAAGATTTTGCTAGGCTGGATATCTTGAAGAAGCACAAACGAAATGTACACAAACTAGGAGTAGAGTCCACGTCGGAACACCTCTGGTCGAATCCCGAGGTAGAGTCCACGTCGGAACATACTTGCACTACTTGCGAAGAAGTATTTCATACGCGGGATTCTTTGAAAAGGCATAGTAATACGCACATGTCCGAATCTCCACCATACACATAACACAATACAACTTTTCGAACTTTTGCCAGTCTCATTGCTTTTTATCGAATTTCCGGTATTCACGGCTTTTGATATTGGAAATATCTTTTTCCTTGATTAGAGATATTAAATTTTCTTCAAATGACATTTTCAAACTTTTATTATTTTATTATGATGTTTTTTCAGGGGCTTCAGGAACATCCCCATACCACCAATCCCCCCCCCCCCCCCCCCCCCTGTTTGCGTTGACCGTATTATGCATCAGCAAGTACACGTAATTGGCACCGATGCCGAAACGCCGCGCACCCTCATAATAACGGAGGGCACGTCGGCGGCATCACAGGTAGACAGAGCCATACGTAAGTACCTGTCCGAAACGCATTACGGGGTTGTCAATATTATAGGCACCCCCATTAATGTTCGAAAAAATAGTTCGGGACGTAAACGTAACTTGACCATGGATAACATGGCTGCAGTTATCGGGCTGGAGTATGGCAAAAAATACTACAGTGTGGATGATTTGCAAGGTCTGCAATATCAAAAGATATTGATCCTTACTGACCAAGATACCTATGGGTCCCAAATAAAGGGCTTGGTCATAAGTTACCTGCACTTCCACTGGCCCGAAATCACAAAATTACCGTTTATCCAGCATTTTTTTGGGCCAGGCAAGCAAAATATGTCTGAGATAACGGAATGCTTCCGAAGTATTGACGAATACGTGATTTTGTTTCGGTATGACGCGAGCCGGGATGAAGAAAGCTTTGAGATGGCTTTCTCCCTTAAGGCATATGTTAAGCGCCAACAGATGGCACGCGCATACATACCGGCAAGAACACGTCAATACACGGATAGAACCAGTTCCTTTTCTGATATTGTGAAAACAGAGAGGTTCACTGGTATACTTTATCTATTGCGCAAACGCCAAGCGTTGTAGATGGCTTGAAACCAAGCCAACGCCAGATTATGTTTGAATCTTTCAAACTAATGGAAAGCGATGAAATTCAAATTATTATTTTGGGTGCTAAAGTTTCGGAAAACTGTGCATATAAGCACGGAAACAAATCCATGGAAAGGGCTATCGTCAATTTAGCTAAAAGCTATGTGGGGTGCAACAACATTAATTTGTTGACCCAAACTTCGGGCGAGTTCGGTTCAAGAGAGCATGGCCAAGCGGGCACCGCCCGCTACAATTATGTAAAATTGTCCGATATGGCCCCCTTGATTTTCAACAAAAATTGCAATGAATTTTTGGTATCCGAGCACGGCCCCTTAAGGGAACCGAAGTTTTACGTGCCTGTTATACCATTCCTTCTTGTAAATGGAATGAATGGTTTATATTCTAAAATCCCCCCACATAATCCGAAGGATATTATAAATAATATCCGAAGGAAGCTTGGAGGATCTGAGCCAATGGCAATGATGCCATGGTACAAAGATTTCCGAGGTACGATTACCCCATGTAATGCAAACAGCTGGACTTGCAGTGGAACTCTTCTGATTCACGAAGATGCAATCGAAATTACAGAACTGCCGATTGGTATGTCTGCCGTCAAGTACCAAAAAGCTGTTTTGGATAAATTGATGAAGAAAAATATAATTACAAATTATTCTTCAAGAACCGTACCCTTAAATTTCAAAATAAGTTTCGCTCCCGGGAAATTCGAGGAATATCGAAATTCGGGATTTAAAGAGCTATTTTGCTTGGAAACACGTATCCATACTAACAAATTGTACGCCATCGACCATGAAGGTCGTCGGAAAAAGTACAATACAGTATTGGAAATGTTCCAAGAGCACTATGTACAACGTTTAAAGTTGTACGAAGAGAAATCAAGGCATAATGGAAGAAATTCTTCTGATATGTGGGGGGAAGATTTAGATACCCTGGAACAGGGATTAGATACCCTGGAACAGGGATTAGATACCCTGGAACAGGGATTAGATGCCCCACAGTCATTTGATGGCCCACAGTCCGTTGAAGATGAATATAATGCCAACTTGTGGAATCAGGACTTAGAAGAAATGTTCGTTCCACCGAATCCTCCAGAGGATGAGTCCATGTCGGAACACCTCTTGTGGAATTCAGAGGATGAGTCCATGTCGGAACACCTCTTGTGGAATTCAGAGGATGAGTCCATGTCGGAACACCCCATTCCGGCGGTAGAGTCCACGTCGGAACACCCCATTCCGGCGGTAGAGTCCACGTCGGAACACCCCATGCCGAATCCCGAGGTCCACGTTGAGTCGGACCACTCGGAGGAAGATTTCACCCCAAAATATACTTGCACTACTTGCGAAGAAGTATTTGATAGGCGGGATTCTTTGAAAAGGCATAGTAATACAAACATGTCAGAACCTCCACGATATCCATGCGATATTTGCAAAAAAGATTTTGCTAGGCTGGATATCTTGAAGAAGCACAAACGAAATGTACACAAACTAGGAGTAGAGTCCACGTCGGAACACCTCTGGTCGAATCCCGAGGTAGAGTCCACGTCGGAACATACTTGCACTACTTGCGAAGAAGTATTTCATACGCGGGATTCTTTGAAAAGGCATAGTAATACGCACATGTCCGAATCTCCACCATACACATAACACAATACAACTTTTCGAACTTTTGCCAGTCTCATTGCTTTTTATCGAATTTCCGGTATTCACGGCTTTTGATATTGGAAATATCTTTTTCCTTGATTAGAGATATTAAATTTTCTTCAAATGACATTTTCAAACTTTTATTATTTTATTATGATGTTTTTTCAGGGGCTTCAGGAACATCCCCATACCACCAATCCCCCCCCCCCCCCCCCTGTTTGCGTTGACCGTATTATGCATCAGCAAGTACACGTAATTGGCACCGATGCCGAAACGCCGCGCACCCTCATAATAACGGAGGGCACGTCGGCGGCATCACAGGTAGACAGAGCCATACGTAAGTACCTGTCCGAAACGCATTACGGGGTTGTCAATATTATAGGCACCCCCATTAATGTTCGAAAAAATAGTTCGGGACGTAAACGTAACTTGACCATGGATAACATGACTGCAGTTATCGGGCTGGAGTATGGCAAAAAATACTACAGTGTGGATGATTTGCAAGGTCTGCAATATCAAAAGATATTGATCCTTACTGACCAAGATACCTATGGGTCCCAAATAAAGGGCTTGGTCATAAGTTACCTGCACTTCCACTGGCCCGAAATCACAAAATTACCGTTTATCCAGCATTTTTTTGGGCCAGGCAAGCAAAATATGTCTGAGATAACGGAATGCTTCCGAAGTATTGAAGAATACGTGATTTTGTTTCGGTATGACGCGAGCCGGGATGAAGAAAGCTTTGAGATGGCTTTCTCCCATAAGGCATATGTTAAGCGCCAACAGATGGCACGCGCATACATACCGGCAAGAACACGTCAATACACGGATAGAACCAGTTCCTTTTCTGATATTGTGAAAACAGAGAGGTTCACTGGTATACTTTATCTATTGCGCAAACGCCAAGCGTTGTAGATGGCTTGAAACCAAGCCAACGCCAGATTATGTTTGAATCTTTCAAACTAATGGAAAGCGATGAAATTCAAATTATTATTTTGGGTGCTAAAGTTTCGGAAAACTGTGCATATAAGCACGGAAACAAATCCATGGAAAGGGCTATCGTCAATTTAGCTAAAAGCTATGTGGGGTGCAACAACATTAATTTGTTGACCCAAACTTCGGGTGAGTTCGGTTCAAGAGAGCGTGGCCAAGCGGGCACCGCCCGCTACAATTATGTAAAATTGTCCGATATGGCCCCCTTGATTTTCAACAAAAATTGCAATGAATTTTTGGTATCCGAGCACGGCCCCTTAAGGGAACCGAAGTTTTACGTGCCTGTTATACCATTCCTTCTTGTAAATGGAATGAATGGTTTATATTCTAAAATCCCCCCACATAATCCGAAGGATATTATAAATAATATCCGAAGGAAGCTTGGAGGATCTGAGCCAATGGCAATGGCAATGATGCCATGGTACAAAGATTTCCGAGGTACGATTACCCAATGTAATGCAAACAGCTGGACTTGCAGTGGAACTCTTCTGATTCACGAAGATGCAATCGAAATTACAGAACTGCCGATTGGTATGTCTGTCGTCAAGTACCAAAAAGCTGTTTTGGATAAATTGATGAAGAAAAATATAATTACAAATTATTCTTCAAGAACCGTACCCTTAAATTTCAAAATAAGTTTCGCTCCCGGGAAATTCGAGGAATATCGAAATTCGGGATTTAAAGAGCTATTTTGCTTGGAAACACGTATCCATACTAACAAATTGTACGCCATCGACCATGAAGGTCGTCGGAAAAAGTACAATACAGTATTGGAAATGTTCCAAGAGCACTATGTACAACGTTTAAAGTTGTACGAAGAGAAATCAAGGCATAATGGAAGAAATTCTTCTGATATGTGGGGGGAAGATTTAGATACCCTGGAACAGGGATTAGATACCCTGGAACAGGGATTAGATACCCTGGAACAGGGATTAGATACCCTGGAACAGGGATTAGATGCCCCACAGTCATTTGATGGCCCACAGTCCGTTGAAGATGAATATAATGCCAACTTGTGGAATCAGGACTTAGAAGAAATGTTCGTTCCACCGAATCCTCCAGAGGATGAGTCCATGTCGGAACACCTCTTGTGGAATTCAGAGGATGAGTCCATGTCGGAACACCTCTTGTGGAATTCAGAGGATGAGTCCATGTCGGAACACCCCATTCCGGCGGTAGAGTCCACGTCGGAACACCCCATGCCGAATCCCGAGGTCCACGTTGAGTCGGACCACTCGGAGGAAGATTTCACCCCAAAATATACTTGCACTACTTGCGAAGAAGTATTTGATAGGCGGGATTCTTTGAAAAGGCATAGTAATACACACATGTCAGAACCTCCACGATATCCATGCGATATTTGCAAAAAAGATTTTGCTAGGCTGGATATCTTGAAGAAGCACAAACGAAATGTACACAAACTAGGAGTAGAGTCCACGTCGGAACACCTCTGGTCGAATCCCGAGGTAGAGTCCACGTCGGAACATACTTGCACTACTTGCGAGGAAGTATTTCATACGCGGGATTCTTTGAAAAGGCATAGTAATACGCACATGTCCGAATCTCCACCATACACATAACACAATACAACTTTTCGAACTTTTGCCAGTCTCATTGCTTTTTATCGAATTTCCGGTATTCACGGCTTTTGATATTGGAAATATCTGTTTCCTTGATTAGAGATATTAAATTTTCTTCAAATGACATTTTCAAACTTTTATTATTTTATTATGATGTTTTTTCAGGGGCTTCAGGAACATCCCCATACCACCAATCCCCCCCCGTTTGAGTTGACCGTATTATGCATCAGCAAGTACACGTAATTGGCACCGATGCCGAAACGCCGCGCACCCTCATAATAACGGAGGGCACGTCGGCGGCATCACAGGTAGACAGAGCCATACGTAAGTACCTGTCCGAAACGCATTACGGGGTTGTCAATATTATAGGCACCCCCATTAATGTTCGAAAAAATAGTTCGGGACGTAAACGTAACTTGACCATGGATAACATGGCTGCAGTTATCGGGCTGGAGTATGGCAAAAAATACTACAGTGTGGATGATTTGCAAGGTCTGCAATATCAAAAGATATTGATCCTTACTGACCAAGATACCTATGGGTCCCAAATAAAGGGCTTGGTCATAAGTTACCTGCACTTCCACTGGCCCGAAATCACAAAATTACCGTTTATCCAGCATTTTTTTGGGCCAGGCAAGCAAAATATGTCTGAGATAACGGAATGCTTCCGAAGTATTGACGAATACGTGATTTTGTTTCGGTATGACGCGAGCCGGGATGAAGAAAGCTTTGAGATGGCTTTCTCCCATAAGGCATATGTTAAGCGCCAACAGATGGCACGCGCATACATACCGGCAAGAACACGTCAATACACGGATAGAACCAGTTCCTTTTCTGATATTGTGAAAACAGAGAGGTTCACTGGTATACTTTATCTATTGCGCAAACGCCAAGCGTTGTAGATGGCTTGAAACCAAGCCAACGCCAGATTATGTTTGAATCTTTCAAACTAATGGAAAGCGATGAAATTCAAATTATTATTTTGGGTGCTAAAGTTTCGGAAAACTGTGCATATAAGCACGGAAACAAATCCATGGAAAGGGCTATCGTCAATTTAGCTAAAAGCTATGTGGGGTGCAACAACATTAATTTGTTGACCCAAACTTCGGGCGAGTTCGGTTCAAGAGAGCGTGGCCAAGCGGGCACCGCCCGCTACAATTATGTAAAATTGTCCGATATGGCCCCCTTGATTTTCAACAAAAATTGCAATGAATTTTTGGTATCCGAGCACGGCCCCTTAAGGGAACCGAAGTTTTACGTGCCTGTTATACCATTCCTTCTTGTAAATGGAATGAATGGTTTATATTCTAAAATCCCCCCACATAATCCGAAGGATATTATAAATAATATCCGAAGGAAGCTTGGAGGATCTGAGCCAATGGCAATGATGCCATGGTACAAAGATTTCCGAGGTACGATTACCCCATGTAATGCAAACAGCTGGACTTGCAGTGGAACTCTTCTGATTCACGAAGATGCAATCGAAATTACAGAACTGCCGATTGGTATGTCTGCCGTCAAGTACCAAAAAGCTGTTTTGGATAAATTGATGAAGAAAAATATAATTACAAATTATTCTTCAAGAACCGTACCCTTAAATTTCAAAATAAGTTTCGCTCCCGGGAAATTCGAGGAATATCGAAATTCGGGATTTAAAGAGCTATTTTGCTTGGAAACACGTATCCATACTAACAAATTGTACGCCATCGACCATGAAGGTCGTCGGAAAAAGTACAATACAGTATTGGAAATGTTCCAAGAGCACTATGTACAACGTTTAAAGTTGTACGAAGAGAAATCAAGGCATAATGGAAGAAATTCTTCTGATATGTGGGGGGAAGATTTAGATACCCTGGAACAGGGATTAGATACCCTGGAACAGGGATTAGATACCCTGGAACAGGGATTAGATGCCCCACAGTCATTTGATGGCCCACAGTCCGTTGAAGATGAATATAATGCCAACTTGTGGAATCAGGACTTAGAAGAAATGTTCGTTCCACCGAATCCTCCAGAGGATGAGTCCATGTCGGAACACCTCTTGTGGAATTCAGAGGATGAGTCCATGTCGGAACACCCCATTCCGGCGGTAGAGTCCACGTCGGAACACCCCATTCCGGCGGTAGAGTCCACGTCGGAACACCCCATGCCGAATCCCGAGGTCCACGTTGAGTCGGACCACTCGGAGGAAGATTTCACCCCAAAATATACTTGTACTACTTGCGAAGAAGTATTTGATAGGCGGGATTCTTTGAAAAGGCATAGTAATACACACATGTCAGAACCTCCACGATATCCATGCGATATTTGCAAAAAAGATTTTGCTAGGCTGGATATCTTGAAGAAGCACAAACGAAATGTACACAAACTAGGAGTAGAGTCCACGTCGGAACACCTCTGGTCGAATCCCGAGGTAGAGTCCACGTCGGAACATACTTGCACTACTTGCGAAGAAGTATTTCATACGCGGGATTCTTTGAAAAGGCATAGTAATACGCACATGTCCGAATCTCCACCATACACATAACACAATACAACTTTTCGAACTTTTGCCAGTCTCATTGCTTTTTATCGAATTTCCGGTATTCACGGCTTTTGATATTGGAAATATCTTTTTCCTTGATTAGAGATATTAAATTTTCTTCAAATGACATTTTCAAACTTTTATTATTTTATTATGATGTTTTTTCAGGGGCTTCAGGAACATCCCCATACCACCAATCCCCCCCCGTTTGAGTTGACCGTATTATGCATCAGCAAGTACACGTAATTGGCACCGATGCCGAAACGCCGCGCACCCTCATAATAACGGAGGGCACGTCGGCGGCATCACAGGTAGACAGAGCCATACGTAAGTACCTGTCCGAAACGCATTACGGGGTTGTCAATATTATAGGCACCCCCATTGATGTTCGAAAAAATAGTTCGGGACGTAAACGTAACTTGACCATGGATAACATGGCTGCTGTCTACGTTGTAGCCAGGTGAATTTGGGTGCAACGGTCAACGAACGAATCTCGTGAGGGTGACGCCCGTGCCGCGATCGCACGTGAAAGCAGCGATCAGCACATTCTCGGGGAAAGTGAACGGCCGAAAACCAGAGCTCACGTTTTCCTGAGTAATGCTGGCACATCATAAATTTAGGAAATATTGCTAATATCGATAATTGTATTGTAATTTAGGAAATCAATAAATTTTACTTTTGTACTGACTGGCAACGAGAGCAGTCGTGTTTTATTGAACTATAACCATAGTTACTAAATTATACATGGTCCTTCGAGCATTAAAATTGAATTAGTGACGGAAAACATTGGTACAATATACGCGTCGCGTGTAAATATTCGACAATTTATCTCGAAACTTGTTAAACGCGCGTTTATGTTTAGGTTTGTGGGTGAAAAACTAGAGTGAGAGTGTTCGGCGAATTAACTGTGACTGTGAAAATACTAATAATACTATATCGGTTAGAAAATAGTGCGGTGATTGTGAAAAATAACTAAGGAAGAAGATAGTACTGTGACAGTGGTGTGCGAAAAAAAAAAAAAACCCTATTTTGTGAAGTGTAGTGAATGAACTAAGGACAAGATGGAAGAATTCAAAGAATTAGCCGAGAAGCAGAGACAGCGTGGAGACGAAATGAATGAGACGTTAGAGAAGATGAAGCAGGAAAGTACTCGCCGTAGAACACGTGAGTACATAAAGAGAAAAGAATTATACATTAATAATATTTGGAGTGAATTTAAAATTACGCATAGAAAATTAGAGGAATTAGATTTGCCAGATGAAAAGTATTTTACACAACAATTCTATAGGCAAGTAGGCAAAGTGTACGAAGAAGCGATAACGTTTCTGCAAGAACTCGTGGTAGAGGCGAATATTAATGACGGGGAGAAAACCAAAACTAAAGAGAAAGTAGAAGTAGTTAATGAAGTAGGAGAAGGGTCAAACGGGGGCGACAAGGATAAAGAGAACGAGGATAATGATATGAAGGATGATAAGAACGAAGAAAATGAGGACGATGATCGTGATTTCAATTTAGGAAGTCATGAACAAAAGCTCAGCACAGAAGAACAGAAAATGCGAATCAAAAAACAAATGATTCGAATGAACGTGTGCAAACGGCTTATGCAAGACATAGACTTTAAAAAGCGGGAAGTGGCAAAGACGTATTATAATTTTGTAATAAACGAATTAAAAGAAATTTGGAGTAGCATTTCGAACTTAAACGAAGAAATTATGATTTTCGCTACGACAGATGACTTCGGACACTCATACTTTCAAGAGAGGAAGTTTGAGAAGTTAGAGAAAAATTACAGGAGGGTAGTGATGAAGTTACATGAAGGTGTAAAATCGGAGAGGAATGAAGTTACGCACGATGTGGTACAAGAAGCATACGAGATAAAACTTCCCAGGATAAGCATTCCAATTTTCGATGGAAATTACAGAAATTGGACCTCGTTTCGGGATCTTTATTTAAAGGTGATTCATACGAACAATCGATTAGGGAATGCTGAAAAAATGCACTATTTAAAAACGTCGTTAAGAGGAGAAGCCATGAAGTTGATTCAGCATCTTACCAGTTCAGAGGCGAATTATCAGACAGCATGGGAGTTAATTAACAACAGATTCGATAACAAACGAATAATTTTTTCGACTCACGTAGAAGCTCTGTTGAATCAACCAACAATTGCAGCAGAATCAGCATTAGCGATTAAACAATTACATGACACCACAAAGGAATGCGTGCATGCAATCAAGAACATAAAAATTGATGTTAAAGCTTGGAGCCCACTAATCGCACATATTATTTTAAAGAAAATAGACAAGGAAACTCATAAACTTTATGAACAATCATTGAAAGAACCGAGAGAAATTCCACAATTAGAGGATGTACTCACTTTTTTGGAAAATAGATTCCAATCGCTGGAAGCTGTCGGAGATACGAAAAAACGGCTGGAAAATAGGAACATTTCTTCATTTAAAGAACGTTCTGGTAATAGTAAACCAAATGAAGCTTTTAATCGTAGTTGGACGGTAAGAAATCACGTAGCGACCACGAAAACGTGTAAATATTGCAACGGCCCACATAAAATCTACACTTGTCGAAAGTTTCAAGAGAAGAGTGTGATCGAACGGAATAATTTTATAAAACAAAACAAGATTTGCGTTAATTGCTTGAATCACGACATAAAAGAAAAATGTTATAGCAACTCGAAGTGTAGTATATGCAGTCGACAACATCATTCATTGTTGCATGATAACAATGTACAGAATCCAATTACATCGCGTAACGTTTCAGCTCATGCCACGAGACCTGAGCTTTTTAATCAAAACAAAATTCAAGCTGAAGAAATATCGGCACATATAGGAAAAAATAATTGCAACATTCTGTTGGCTACTGCATTGGTCAAGGCAAGAACTATTTATGATACGTATGAGTATTTGAGAGCGTTAGTGGACCCAGGTTCACAAGCCACGTTTATATCTGAACAGGCTGCTCAAACACTAGGGCTGCCTAGAATCAAAATAGAAACTCAAGTTTCAGGAATGGGGAAAAGTGATTCAGGGATTTCTCGAAGTAAACTAGAATTAGAGGTAGTGCCTAGATATCCATCCGATTTCAAACTATTTTGTGAAGCACTTGTTCTTTCTGAGTTAACAAGTACGCAACCCGAAAACCATATAGAATTAATGAATAGCAACTTCGTATGGTCAAATATTGTATTAGCAGATCCAACGTTTGATACACCCGGTCCAATCGATCTTGTAATTGGAGCAGACGTACTTCCAGACATAATGATGAATGGAGTGCAAACGCTAGAAGAAGGAATATTGGCTCAAAGAACAAAAATGGGTTGGGTGCTCTCGGGTAGAGCAAAGTTAAAAGTCGAACCAAGGAAACAGGTATTTTCAATGATATCAAGACTGGATATCGATACGCAGTTGAAACGATTCTGGGAGATAGAAGAGACTGTAGAAGAAGCAGATGTGTCCACCGAAGATGAAAAATGTGAACGACATTTTGAGAAGACATGTACGAGGAATACCGATGGAACTTATACGGTGCAAATTCCTTTTAAGGATACAGAGATTGGTTTAGGAGAATCCAAACACAGGGCACTCGCTCGATTATATAGTATGGAAAGGAAATTCCAAAAGAATAATACTTTGAGAGAAGAATACGCGAACTTTATGAAAGAGTATTTAAACTTAGGGCACATGAAATTAATCACGAACGAAGAAAAGAAAACTACTGAACTGCAAACAACCTATTATATGCCACATCAGGCAGTAATTAGAGAGGATAGTACTACGACAAAGTTACGCGTAGTGTTTGATGCCTCGACTAAAACAAGTACTGGACGTAGTCTCAACGATGTGATGTGTAATGGACCGAAGCTTCAACAGGATCTCCAGTACATATTGTTAAGATGGAGAAAGCATAAGTATGTCTATACAGCGGATATAGAAAAAATGTATAGACAGATAAAAGTTTCACAAGACCATCAAAGATTTCAACGAATTTTGTGGCGGGCGGCAGAAAATGAACAAATCAAAGAATATACACTAACCACAGTTACTTATGGAACAAGAGCCGCACCGTATCTAGCCATAAAAACCTTGCAAACTTTGGCTCGAGACGAAGCTCAGGAATATCCAAAAGCTGCGGAAGTGATTACAAGAGATTTTTATGTAGACGATCTGATGTCGGGTTCAAGCTCAGTGGATGAAGCAATTAAAATGCAACAAGATCTTGTTACAGTTTTACGAAAGGGAGGCTTCAATCTGCGCAAATGGAAAGCCAACAGGCGAGAGTTATTAGACCATTTGGCACAAGATCTTGAAGACCACGAGGCAATGGAAATTACGAAGGCAGATGCAGTAAAAACTCTTGGTATTTACTGGCGACCAAATGCTGACACTTTTCATTTTAAAGTAAAACTGCATCAATTGAAATCAAACTCAACTAAACGATTAATGTTGTCTGACATTGCGAGGCTATATGATCCACTCGGGTGGCTAGCTCCAATCATTGTTAGGGCAAAATTATTACTACAAGAAGTTTGGGCAAAAAATTATTCATGGGATGAACCTCTAACAGGCGATCTAGCTAGCAAATGGGAGAAATTTCGGAATAATTTACGATCGGTAGAAGAAATTGCTATACCGCGATGGATGAGTTATACACCGTTGATAGAGAGAGTCGAATTACATGGATTCGCAGACGCATCTGAGAGAGCTTATGGTGCTGTAATATACAGCAAAATAGTTACGGGTGAAGGGGAAACGCATATTACTTTGTTGACGTCAAAAACAAAGGTAGCGCCACTAAAAACAAAAACAAATTTGGGCGAAAAGACAGCAAGAAAGAATATCACATTACCTAAATTAGAATTGTGCGGTGCAGTATTGTTAGCAAAATTGATTAAACAAACAAAAATTGCATTGCAATGGGACGATGTGAAAGTATATGCGTGGACGGATTCCTCAATTGCTCTCGCGTGGATAAACGGATCGAGTGACAAATGGAATAATTTCGTGTCAACTCGTGTAGAACAAATACATGAAGTAACAACACCATCTGACTGGCATCATGTAAGGTCGGAGCACAACCCTGCAGATTTGGCCTCAAGAGGCACAGAACCACATTTATTACAAGGGAAGAAACTATGGTGGAGCGGTCCGGAGTGGCTCAAGATGTCATCGGATATGTGGCCACCAAGCAAAATATTAGAACATACGGAAGAAGGCAGAAAAGTGAACGCGTTTGTATCGGCGAACAACGAAATTAAGTATGATATATTAAACAGGTACTCATCAATTAAAAAATTGAAGCGCGTGATTGCATATTGCGTCAGATTTGGTATGAAATGTGCCCGTAAATATAAACATGAATCGAAAGAACTGACCGTATCTGAATTAGAAGATGCAACTAAACGAATAGTGCGCATGGCTCAAGAGGAGTCATTTAGTGCAGAGATACACTTACTAAAACTCAAAAAAGAATTGCATCCAAGAAGTAATATACTGTCACTGCATCCATTTATAGATGCAGATGGAATTTTAAGAGTTGGTGGAAGATTGAAAAATGCGAGCGTGTCGCTAGAAGAAAAATACCCGATAATACTTGCACACGATCATAGAATAAGCGAACTAGTAATTGACGAGGCACATGAAGAAACGCTTCATGGTGGTAATGAAACAACATTGGCATACATTAGGCGAAAATATTGGATTATTAGAGCAAGAAATAAAGTCAAATATAGACTACGAAAATGTGTAATATGCTTTAGATTCAAAGGACATATTGTGAACCAAGTCATGGGAGCACTTCCCGCTCCACGCGTTAGACCATCGAAACCTTTCACGCATACAGGCGTGGATTACGCGGGACCGATTCAAATAAGAACTACGAAAGGCAGAGGCAGAAGTTCATATAAGGGGTACTTATCTATATTCGTTTGTTTCTGCACCAAAGCGATTCATATAGAGGCAGTGTCCGATATGACTGCTGAGGCGTTTTTGGCAGCATTCAAAAGATTTACGTCAAGGAGGGGGTTGCCATCAGACGTTTACAGTGACAATGGAACCACATTTGTTGGAGCGAATCGCATCTTAGATAACGATATGAAAAACGCAATTAAAGGATTGACGAGCACATGTTTGTCCTTATCTTCAGAAGGAATTCAGTGGCACTTTATCCCGCCGGCAGCTCCTCACTTCGGAGGAATTTGGGAGGCTGGAGTAAAGTCGGTGAAATACCACCTAAAACGGGTAATTGGTGAGTCGACACTGACCTTTGAAGAATTGTGCACATTATTGTGTCAAGTAGAAGCTTGCTTAAACTCACGTCCCTTATATCCAATAAATAGTGATCCAGAGAGTACGGAAGTGCTTACACCAGCACATTTCCTAATTGGACAAGCGTTGGTAACTCCGGCAGAACCAATCGGAGCAAATGTACACGGCTTAACAAGATGGAAACTATTACAGAAGATGATGCAAGATTTCTGGAAGAAATGGCAAACGGAATACTTGTCAAAACTTCACCAAAGAACGAAGTGGAAGACGGGAGTACACGATTTCGTTATAGGAAGCTTAGTGCTAATAAGGGATGAGAACTGCCCACCGACGAGATGGCCACTCGCAAGAATAATTCAAGTACACCCAGGCGAGGACAATGTCGTAAGAGTTGTAACGTTGAAAAGTAAGCAAAATACCATACTCACGCGACCCGTAACGAAGGTTTGTGTGCTTCCGATTGAGACGGAAAGTGAAACAACCAGCAGTAGTAACCAAACATCCCTGCTTCTCAATGGGGCAGCGCCAACACCAATCGTAGCACCATCGAAACCACAACGGCGCAATGGAAGAAAAGGTAAATTCACTACTGCACTCGCGTCATTCTTGACTATAATGATGGTTGTTGGAGGCATCACGCAAACTCAGGGCGCGTATACTATAAAGAAACCTCCACCAGGACTTTACGTGGAACAAGCGGGTGATGTTAAATTGGATAGAGGAAAGTTAAAAATAGACATTATTACACCTTTTAATTTAACCAAGGAGACGGAAAAAACGAAGCAAATAGTATACGACATGGAAAGAGCTTGCAGTCAATCATGGAAATTCAAAGCAGACACGCATTGTGATGAGTTACTGAGGCATCTGAGACAAAAAGGCGACTCGATACAGAATGAATTGGAAATCTTGAAAGACCTGAATCTAAGTCGGGTGAAGAGAGGATGGCTGGGAAAGGTATTAGAAACAGTGTTCGGAGTAAATGACGAAATATACACAGATATTGAACATCTGGAACAGAATCAAGAATTATTGAGACAGGCAGTACGACATCAAAATACCTTAATGCTGGCAACTAGTGCGTCAGTCAACGATCTGCATGCTCAAACAGAGCACAAACTGCAACTAATTACTAACAAATTAAACAACGTAATACAAGAAGTAAACAAACAAGAAGGGTGGTATGTGAAAATTGACGCTAACAAGGTAGCAGTACAATTACTTGCGGCATATCAAGTTTCCAACGATGTTCTGAGCCAGATGGAGAACCTTTACTCGAAAATAGCGACTGCGGAAAATAGAAATATTTTAGAATTCGTACCTCCTAGTAAATTGCATAAAATCATAGCAGAAGCTACCAGAAAACTTCCAACAGATATAATGATACTAGAGAAACCCGAAAACAAGATGCAAGTCACCATCAATGAAACTTATATGATGATAACCGGATTCCTGCGGATAACTGAGTCAACTTCCTATCAGCTTAGTAAAATTACTCCAATTCCCCAAAGAATTAAAGATGACAGGTACGTCGTACCAGAAATATCGGCATCATTCTTGGCAGTAGACTACACCAATCAAAAGTACTTTGAATTGTCCACCGCAGAGATCAAGGAGTGCACTAATATACGAAAGTATACAGTGCTGTGTAGGCCGAAAGTAGTGAGTCAAATAGAAACCAACCAGAACTGCATCATCGAGCAATTATATTTGAAAAGGGCGAAACATCAATGTCCCGTCAAGGAGTTGACATTTCCATCTATCGTATGGAAACACCTGTATCTCCCGAATACTTGGTTGTTCGTGGCTAACGTTGACACAGAGGCGGCCATCATATGCAGCGGCCATCGAGAAGACATCATACTAACAAACGCAGGCATACTCCAAATAACCCAAGACTGCATTATTCGAACAAAACAAAGCATTCTACTTCCCGAAATAAGCAGTCACATAGTTATCAAAGAGACATTTATCAAACCGATAAACTTTACTTCTGCAAAAATTATTGAAGCTTCTAATTTCAGATCCAAGCAAATAGAACCTATTTTGTCCACAGCTGATTCATGGAACAACATTGCAGAACATGATACCAATGACGACACCCTCTTACAGTGGCAACGAATAGCGCATCACTCAGCAACTGCTGGTGCGTCTATGATAGGCACGATAATCATCATTTTCATCGCTTGGAAATGCCGTAAATTCTGCGCTCAGGGAATTAGGAAAACAAAACCCAAAGCCGACGACACAGAAGATTTCAACCTGAGGCCCATAGAAAACATTCTCGGACGATCGCTCAACATCACAGCATCTCCACAACCGCAGCCTCGAGCCCGGGTGCCAGAATGTCTACGTTGTAGCCAGGTGAATTTGGGTGCAACGGTCAACGAACGAATCTCGTGAGGGTGACGCCCGTGCCGCGATCGCACGTGAAAGCAGCGATCAGCACATTCTCGGGGAAAGTGAACGGCCGAAAACCAGAGCTCACGTTTTCCTGAGTAATGCTGGCACATCATAAATTTAGGAAATATTGCTAATATCGATAATTGTATTGTAATTTAGGAAATCAATAAATTTTACTTTTGTACTGACTGGCAACGAGAGCAGTCGTGTTTTATTGAACTATAACCATAGTTACTAAATTATACAGCTGCAGTTATCGGGCTGGAGTATAGCAAAAAATACTACAGTGTGGATGATTTGCAAGGTCTGCAATATCAAAAGATATTGATCCTTACTGACCAAGATACCTATGGGTCCCAAATAAAGGGCTTGGTCATAAGTTACCTGCACTTCCACTGGCCCGAAATCACAAAATTACCGTTTATCCAGCATTTTTTTGGGCCAGGCAAGCAAAATATGTCTGAGATAACGGAATGCTTCCGAAGTATTGAAGAATACGTGATTTTGTTTCGGTATGACGCGAGCCGGGATGAAGAAAGCTTTGAGATGGCTTTCTCCCATAAGGCATATGTTAAGCGCCAACAGATGGCACGCGCATACATACCGGCAAGAACACGTCAATACACTCCATTCCGGCGGTAGAGTCCACGTCGGAACACCCCATTCCGGCGGTAGAGTCCACGTCGGAACACCCCATGCCGAATCCCGAGGTCCACGTTGAGTCGGACCACTCGGAGGAAGATTTCACCCCAAAATATACTTGCACTACTAGCGAAGAAGTATTTGATAGGCGGGATTCTTTGAAAAGGCATAGTAATACACACATGTCAGAACCTCCACGATATCCATGCGATATTTGCAAAAAAGATTTTGCTAGGCTGGATATCTTGAAGAAGCACAAACGAAATGTACACAAACTAGGAGTAGAGTCCACGTCGGAACACCTCTGGTCGAATCCCGAGGTAGAGTCCACGTCGGAACATACTTGCACTACTTGCGAAGAAGTATTTCATACGCGGGATTCTTTGAAAAGGCATAGTAATACGCACATGTCCGAATCTCCACCATACACATAACACAATACAACTTTGCTTGCTTGCTAAAGTTTCGGAAAACTGTGCATATAAGCACGGAAACAAATCCATGGAAAGGGCTATCGTCAATTTAGCTAAAAGCTATGTGGGGTGCAACAACATTAATTTGTTGACCCAAACTTCGGGCGAGTTCGGTTCAAGAGAGCGTGGCCAAGCGGGCACCGCCCGCTACAATTATGTAAAATTGTCCGATATGGCCCCCTTGATTTTCAACAAAAATTGCAATGAATTTTTGGTATCCGAGCACGGCCCCTTAAGGGAACCGAAGTTTTACGTGCCTGTTATACCATTCCTTCTTGTAAATGGAATGAATGGTTTATATTCTAAAATCCCCCCACATAATCCGAAGGATATTATAAATAATATCCGAAGGAAGCTTGGAGGATCTGAGCCAATGGCAATGATGCCATGGTACAAAGATTTCCGAGGTACGATTACCCCATGTAATGCAAACAGCTGGACTTGCAGTGGAACTCTTCTGATTCACGAAGATGCAATCGAAATTACAGAACTGCCGATTGGTATGTCTGCCGTCAAGTACCAAAAAGCTGTTTTGGATAAATTGATGAAGAAAAATATAATTACAAATTATTCTTCAAGAACCGTACCCTTAAATTTCAAAATAAGTTTCGCTCCCGGGAAATTCGAGGAATATCGAAATTCGGGATTTAAAGAGCTATTTTGCTTGGAAACACGTATCCATACTAACAAATTGTACGCCATCGACCATGAAGGTCGTCGGAAAAAGTACAATACAGTATTGGAAATGTTCCAAGAGCACTATGTACAACGTTTAAAGTTGTACGAAGAGAAATCAAGGCATAATGGAAGAAATTCTTCTGATATGTGGGGGGAAGATTTAGATACCCTGGAACAGGGATTAGATACCCTGGAACAGGGATTAGATACCCTGGAACAGGGATTAGATACCCTGGAACAGGGATTAGATGCCCCACAGTCATTTGATGGCCCACAGTCCGTTGAAGATGAATATAATGCCAACTTGTGGAATCAGGACTTAGAAGAAATGTTCGTTCCACCGAATCCTCCAGAGGATGAGTCCATGTCGGAACACCTCTTGTGGAATTCAGAGGATGAGTCCATGTCGGAACACCTCTTGTGGAATTCAGAGGATGAGTCCATGTCGGAACACCCCATTCCGGCGGTAGAGTCCACGTCGGAACACCCCATTCCGGCGGTAGAGTCCACGTCGGAACACCCCATGCCGAATCCCGAGGTCCACGTTGAGTCGGACCACTCGGAGGAAGATTTCACCCCAAAATATACTTGCACTACTTGCGAAGAAGTATTTGATAGGCGGGATTCTTTGAAAAGGCATAGTAATACACACATGTCAGAACCTCCACGATATCCATGCGATATTTGCAAAAAAGATTTTGCTACGCTGGATATCTTGAAGAAGCACAAACGAAATGTACACAAACTAGGAGTAGAGTCCACGTCGGAACACCTCTGGTCGAATCCCGAGGTAGAGTGCACGTCGGAACATACTTGCACTACTTGCGAAGAAGTATTTCATACGCGGGATTCTTTGAAAAGGCATAGTAATACGCACATGTCCGAATCTCCACCATACACATAACACAATACAACTTTTCGAACTTTTGCCAGTCTCATTGCTTTTTATCGAATTTCCGGTATTCACGGCTTTTGATATTGGAAATATCTTTTTCCTTGATTAGAGATATTAAATTTTCTTCAAATGACATTTTCAAACTTTTATTATTTTATTATGATGTTTTTTCAGGGGCTTCAGGAACATCCCCATACCACCAATCCCCCCCCCGTTTGAGTTGACCGTATTATGCATCAGCAAGTACACGTAATTGGCACCGATGCCGAAACGCCGCGCACCCTCATAATAACGGAGGGCACGTCGGCGGCATCACAGGTAGACAGAGCCATACGTAAGTACCTGTCCGAAACGCATTACGGGGTTGTCAATATTATAGGCACCCCCATTAATGTTCGAAAAAATAGTTCGGGACGTAAACGTAACTTGACCATGGATAACATGGCTGCAGTTATCGGGCTGGAGTATGGCAAAAAATACTACAGTGTGGATGATTTGCAAGGTCTGCAATATCAAAAGATATTGATCCTTACTGACCAAGATACCTATGGGTCCCAAATAAAGGGCTTGGTCATAAGTTACCTGCACTTCCACTGGCCCGAAATCACAAAATTACCGTTTATCCAGCATTTTTTTGGGCCAGGCAAGCAAAATATGTCTGAGATAACGGAATGCTTCCGAAGTATTGACGAATACGAGATTTTGTTTCGGTATGACGCGAGCCGGGATGAAGAAAGCTTTGAGATGGCTTTCTCCCTTAAGGCATATGTTAAGCGCCAACAGATGGCACGCGCATACATACCGGCAAGAACACGTCAATACACGGATAGAACCAGTTCCTTTTCTGATATTGTGAAAACAGAGAGGTTCACTGGTATACTTTATCTATTGCGCAAACGCCAAGCGTTGTAGATGGCTTGAAACCAAGCCAACGCCAGATTATGTTTGAATCTTTCAAACTAATGGAAAGCGATGAAATTCAAATTATTATTTTGGGTGCTAAAGTTTCGGAAAACTGTGCATATAAGCACGGAAACAAATCCATGGAAAGGGCTATCGTCAATTTAGCTAAAAGCTATGTGGGGTGCAACAACAATAATTTGTTGACCCAAACTTCGGGTGAGTTCGGTTCAAGATAGCGTGGCCAAGCGGGCACCGCCCGCTACAATTATGTAAAATTGTCCGATATGGCCCCCTTGATTTTCAACAAAAATTGCAATGAATTTTTGGTATCCGAGCACGGCCCCTTAAGGGAACCGAAGTTTTACGTGCCTGTTATACCATTCCTTCTTGTAAATGGAATGAATGGTTTATATTCTAAAATCCCCCCACATAATCCGAAGGATATTATAAATAATATCCGAAGGAAGCTTGGAGGATCTGAGCCAATGGCAATGATGCCATGGTACAAAGATTTCCGAGGTACGATTACCCAATGTAATGCAAACAGCTGGACTTGCAGTGGAACTCTTCTGATTCACGAAGATGCAATCGAAATTACAGAACTGCCGATTGGTATGTCTGTCGTCAAGTACCAAAAAGCTGTTTTGGATAAATTGATGAAGAAAAATATAATTACAAATTATTCTTCAAGAACCGTACCCTTAAATTTCAAAATAAGTTTCGCTCCCGGGAAATTCGAGGAATATCGAAATTCGGGATTTAAAGAGCTATTTTGCTTGGAAACACGTATCCATACTAACAAATTGTACGCCATCGACCATGAAGGTCGTCGGAAAAAGTACAATACAGTATTGGAAATGTTCCAAGAGCACTATGTACAACGTTTAAAGTTGTACGAAGAGAAATCAAGGCATAATGGAAGAAATTCTTCTGATATGTGGGGGGAAGATTTAGATACCCTGGAACAGGGATTAGATACCCTGGAACAGGGATTAGATACCCTGGAACAGGGATTAGATGCCCCACAGTCATTTGATGGCCCACAGTCCGTTGAAGATGAATATAATGCCAACTTGTGGAATCAGGACTTAGAAGAAATGTTCGTTCCACCGAATCCTCCAGAGGATGAGTCCATGTCGGAACACCTCTTGTGGAATTCAGAGGATGAGTCCATGTCGGAACACCCCATTCCGGTGGTAGAGTCCACGTCGGAACACCCCATTCCGGCGGTAGAGTCCACGTCGGAACACCCCATGCCGAATCCCGAGGTCCACGTTGAGTCGGACCACTCGGAGGAAGATTTCACCCCAAAATATACTTGTACTACTTGCGAAGAAGTATTTGATAGGCGGGATTCTTTGAAAAGGCATAGTAATACACACATGTCAGAACCTCCACGATATCCATGCGATATTTGCAAAAAAGATTTTGCTAGGCTGGATATCTTGAAGAAGCACAAACGAAATGTACACAAACTAGGAGTAGAGTCCACGTCGGAACACCTCTGGTCGAATCCCGAGGTAGAGTCCACGTCGGAACATACTTGCACTACTTGCGAAGAAGTATTTCATACGCGGGATTCTTTGAAAAGGCATAGTAATACGCACATGTCCGAATCTCCACCATACACATAACACAATACAACTTTTCGAACTTTTGCCAGTCTCATTGCTTTTTATCGAATTTCCGGTATTCACGGCTTTTGATATTGGAAATATCTTTTTCCTTGATTAGAGATATTAAATTTTCTTCAAATGACATTTTCAAACTTTTATTATTTTATTATGATGTTTTTTCAGGGGCTTCAGGAACATCCCCATACCACCAATCCCCCCCCGTTTGAGTTGACCGTATTATGCATCAGCAAGTACACGTAATTGGCACCGATGCCGAAACGCCGCGCACCCTCATAATAACGGAGGGCACGTCGGCGGCATCACAGGTAGACAGAGCCATACGTAAGTACCTGTCCGAAACGCATTACGGGGTTGTCAATATTATAGGCACCCCCATTAATGTTCGAAAAAATAGTTCGGGACGTAAACGTAACTTGACCATGGATAACATGGCTGCAGTTATCGGGCTGGAGTATGGCAAAAAATACTACAGTGTGGATGATTTGCAAGGTCTGCAATATCAAAAGATATTGATCCTTACTGACCAAGATACCTATGGGTCCCAAATAAAGGGCTTGGTCATAAGTTACCTGCACTTCCACTGGCCCGAAATCACAAAATTACCGTTTATCCAGCATTTTTTTGGGCCAGGCAAGCAAAATATGTCTGAGATAACGGAATGCTTCCGAAGTATTGACGAATACGTGATTTTGTTTCGGTATGACGCGAGCCGGGATGAAGAAAGCTTTGAGATGGCTTTCTCCCTTAAGGCATATGTTAAGCGCGAACAGATGGCACGCGCATACATACCGGCAAGAACACGTCAATACACGGATAGAACCAGTTCCTTTTCTGATATTGTGAAAACAGAGAGGTTCACTGGTATACTTTATCTATTGCGCAAACGCCAAGCGTTGTAGATGGCTTGAAACCAAGCCAACGCCAGATTATGTTTGAATCTTTCAAACTAATGGAAAGCGATGAAATTCAAATTATTATTTTGGGTGCTAAAGTTTCGGAAAACTGTGCATATAAGCACGGAAACAAATCCATGGAAAGGGCTATCGTCAATTTAGCTAAAAGCTATGTGGGGTGCAACAACATTAATTTGTTGACCCAAACTTCGGGTGAGTTCGGTTCAAGAGAGCGTGGCCAAGCGGGCACCGCCCGCTACAATTATGTAAAATTGTCCGATATGGCCCCCTTGATTTTCAACAAAAATTGCAATGAATTTTTGGTATCCGAGCACGGCCCCTTAAGGGAACCGAAGTTTTACGTGCCTGTTATACCATTCCTTCTTGTAAATGGAATGAATGGTTTATATTCTAAAATCCCCCCACATAATCCGAAGGATATTATAAATAATATCCGAAGGAAGCTTGGAGGATCTGAGCCAATGGCAATGGCAATGATGCCATGGTACAAAGATTTCCGAGGTACGATTACCCAATGTAATGCAAACAGCTGGACTTGCAGTGGAACTCTTCTGATTCACGAAGATGCAATCGAAATTACAGAACTGCCGATTGGTATGTCTGTCGTCAAGTACCAAAAAGCTGTTTTGGATAAATTGATGAAGAAAAATATAATTACAAATTATTCTTCAAGAACCGTACCCTTAAATTTCAAAATAAGTTTCGCTCCCGGGAAATTCGAGGAATATCGAAATTCGGGATTTAAAGAGCTATTTTGCTTGGAAACACGTATCCATACTAACAAATTGTACGCCATCGACCATGAAGGTCGTCGGAAAAAGTACAATACAGTATTGGAAATGTTCCAAGAGCACTATGTACAACGTTTAAAGTTGTACGAAGAGAAATCAAGGCATAATGGAAGAAATTCTTCTGATATGTGGGGGGAAGATTTAGATACCCTGGAACAGGGATTAGATACCCTGGAACAGGGATTAGATACCCTGGAACAGGGATTAGATACCCTGGAACAGGGATTAGATGCCCCACAGTCATTTGATGGCCCACAGTCCGTTGAAGATGAATATAATGCCAACTTGTGGAATCAGGACTTAGAAGAAATGTTCGTTCCACCGAATCCTCCAGAGGATGAGTCCATGTCGGAACACCTCTTGTGGAATTCAGAGGATGAGTCCATGTCGGAACACCTCTTGTGGAATTCAGAGGATGAGTCCATGTCGGAACACCCCATTCCGGCGGTAGAGTCCACGTCGGAACACCCCATTCCGGCGGTAGAGTCCACGTCGGAACACCCCATGCCGAATCCCGAGGTCCACGTTGAGTCGGACCACTCGGAGGAAGATTTCACCCCAAAATATACTTGCACTACTTGCGAAGAAGTATTTGATAGGCGGGATTCTTTGAAAAGGCATAGTAATACACACATGTCAGAACCTCCACGATATCCATGCGATATTTGCAAAAAAGATTTTGCTACGCTGGATATCTTGAAGAAGCACAAACGAAATGTACACAAACTAGGAGTAGAGTCCACGTCGGAACACCTCTGGTCGAATCCCGAGGTAGAGTGCACGTCGGAACATACTTGCACTACTTGCGAAGAAGTATTTCATACGCGGGATTCTTTGAAAAGGCATAGTAATACGCACATGTCCGAATCTCCACCATACACATAACACAATACAACTTTTCGAACTTTTGCCAGTCTCATTGCTTTTTATCGAATTTCCGGTATTCACGGCTTTTGATATTGGAAATATCTTTTTCCTTGATTAGAGATATTAAATTTTCTTCAAATGACATTTTCAAACTTTTATTATTTTATTATGATGTTTTTTCAGGGGCTTCAGGAACATCCCCATACCACCAATCCCCCCCCGTTTGAGTTGACCGTATTATGCATCAGCAAGTACACGTAATTGGCACCGATGCCGAAACGCCGCGCACCCTCATAATAACGGAGGGCACGTCGGCGGCATCACAGGTAGACAGAGCCATACGTAAGTACCTGTCCGAAACGCATTACGGGGTTGTCAATATTATAGGCACCCCCATTAATGTTCGAAAAAATAGTTCGGGACGTAAACGTAACTTGACCATGGATAACATGGCTGCAGTTATCGGGCTGGAGTATGGCAAAAAATACTACAGTGTGGATGATTTGCAAGGTCTGCAATATCAAAAGATATTGATCCTTACTGACCAAGATACCTATGGGTCCCAAATAAAGGGCTTGGTCATAAGTTACCTGCACTTCCACTGGCCCGAAATCACAAAATTACCGTTTATCCAGCATTTTTTTGGGCCAGGCAAGCAAAATATGTCTGAGATAACGGAATGCTTCCGAAGTATTGACGAATACGTGATTTTGTTTCGGTATGACGCGAGCCGGGATGAAGAAAGCTTTGAGATGGCTTTCTCCCTTAAGGCATATGTTAAGCGCGAACAGATGGCACGCGCATACATACCGGCAAGAACACGTCAATACACGGATAGAACCAGTTCCTTTTCTGATATTGTGAAAACAGAGAGGTTCACTGGTATACTTTATCTATTGCGCAAACGCCAAGCGTTGTAGATGGCTTGAAACCAAGCCAACGCCAGATTATGTTTGAATCTTTCAAACTAATGGAAAGCGATGAAATTCAAATTATTATTTTGGGTGCTAAAGTTTCGGAAAACTGTGCATATAAGCACGGAAACAAATCCATGGAAAGGGCTATCGTCAATTTAGCTAAAAGCTATGTGGGGTGCAACAACATTAATTTGTTGACCCAAACTTCGGGTGAGTTCGGTTCAAGAGAGCGTGGCCAAGCGGGCACCGCCCGCTACAATTATGTAAAATTGTCCGATATGGCCCCCTTGATTTTCAACAAAAATTGCAATGAATTTTTGGTATCCGAGCACGGCCCCTTAAGGGAACCGAAGTTTTACGTGCCTGTTATACCATTCCTTCTTGTAAATGGAATGAATGGTTTATATTCTAAAATCCCCCCACATAATCCGAAGGATATTATAAATAATATCCGAAGGAAGCTTGGAGGATCTGAGCCAATGGCAATGGCAATGATGCCATGGTACAAAGATTTCCGAGGTACGATTACCCAATGTAATGCAAACAGCTGGACTTGCAGTGGAACTCTTCTGATTCACGAAGATGCAATCGAAATTACAGAACTGCCGATTGGTATGTCTGTCGTCAAGTACCAAAAAGCTGTTTTGGATAAATTGATGAAGAAAAATATAATTACAAATTATTCTTCAAGAACCGTACCCTTAAATTTCAAAATAAGTTTCGCTCCCGGGAAATTCGAGGAATATCGAAATTCGGGATTTAAAGAGCTATTTTGCTTGGAAACACGTATCCATACTAACAAATTGTACGCCATCGACCATGAAGGTCGTCGGAAAAAGTACAATACAGTATTGGAAATGTTCCAAGAGCACTATGTACAACGTTTAAAGTTGTACGAAGAGAAATCAAGGCATAATGGAAGAAATTCTTCTGATATGTGGGGGGAAGATTTAGATACCCTGGAACAGGGATTAGATACCCTGGAACAGGGATTAGATACCCTGGAACAGGGATTAGATACCCTGGAACAGGGATTAGATACCCTGGAACAGGGATTAGATGCCCCACAGTCATTTGATGGCCCACAGTCCGTTGAAGATGAATATAATGCCAACTTGTGGAATCAGGACTTAGAAGAAATGTTCGTTCCACCGAATCCTCCAGAGGATGAGTCCATGTCGGAACACCTCTTGTGGAATTCAGAGGATGAGTCCATGTCGGAACACCCCATTCCGGCGGTAGAGTCCACGTCGGAACACCCCATTCCGGCGGTAGAGTCCACGTCGGAACACCCCATGCCGAATCCCGAGGTCCACGTTGAGTCGGACCACTCGGAGGAAGATTTCACCCCAAAATATACTTGCACTACTTGCGAAGAAGTATTTGATAGGCGGGATTCTTTGAAAAGGCATAGTAATACACACATGTCAGAACCTCCACGATATCCATGCGATATTTGCAAAAAAGATTTTGCTACGCTGGATATCTTGAAGAAGCACAAACGAAATGTACACAAACTAGGAGTAGAGTCCACGTCGGAACACCTCTGGTCGAATCCCGAGGTAGAGTGCACGTCGGAACATACTTGCACTACTTGCGAAGAAGTATTTCATACGCGGGATTCTTTGAAAAGGCATAGTAATACGCACATGTCCGAATCTCCACCATACACATAACACAATACAACTTTTCGAACTTTTGCCAGTCTCATTGCTTTTTATCGAATTTCCGGTATTCACGGCTTTTGATATTGGAAATATCATTTTCCTTGATTAGAGATATTAAATTTTCTTCAAATGACATTTTCAAACTTTTATTATTTTATTATGATGTTTTTTCAGGGGCTTCAGGAACATCCCCATACCACCAATCCCCCCCCGTTTGAGTTGACCGTATTATGCATCAGCAAGTACACGTAATTGGCACCGATGCCGAAACGCCGCGCACCCTCATAATAACGGAGGGCACGTCGGCGGCATCACAGGTAGACAGAGCCATACGTAAGTACCTGTCCGAAACGCATTACGGGGTTGTCAATATTATAGGCACCCCCATTAATGTTCGAAAAAATAGTTCGGGACGTAAACGTAACTTGACCATGGATAACATGGCTGCAGTTATCGGGCTGGAGTATGGCAAAAAATACTACAGTGTGGATGATTTGCAAGGTCTGCAATATCAAAAGATATTGATCCTTACTGACCAAGATACCTATGGGTCCCAAATAAAGGGCTTGGTCATAAGTTACCTGCACTTCCACTGGCCCGAAATCACAAAATTACCGTTTATCCAGCATTTTTTTGGGCCAGGCAAGCAAAATATGTCTGAGATAACGGAATGCTTCCGCAGTATTGACGAATACGTGATTTTGTTTCGGTATGACGCGAGCCGGGATGAAGAAAGCTTTGAGATGGCTTTCTCCCTTAAGGCATATGTTAAGCGCGAACAGATGGCACGCGCATACATACCGGCAAGAACACGTCAATACACGGATAGAACCAGTTCCTTTTCTGATATTGTGAAAACAGAGAGGTTCACTGGTATACTTTATCTATTGCGCAAACGCCAAGCGTTGTAGATGGCTTGAAACCAAGCCAACGCCAGATTATGTTTGAATCTTTCAAACTAATGGAAAGCGATGAAATTCAAATTATTATTTTGGGTGCTAAAGTTTCGGAAAACTGTGCATATAAGCACGGAAACAAATCCATGGAAAGGGCTATCGTCAATTTAGCTAAAAGCTATGTGGGGTGCAACAACATTAATTTGTTGACCCAAACTTCGGGTGAGTTCGGTTCAAGAGAGCGTGGCCAAGCGGGCACCGCCCGCTACAATTATGTAAAATTGTCCGATATGGCCCCCTTGATTTTCAACAAAAATTGCAATGAATTTTTGGTATCCGAGCACGGCCCCTTAAGGGAACCGAAGTTTTACGTGCCTGTTATACCATTCCTTCTTGTAAATGGAATGAATGGTTTATATTCTAAAATCCCCCCACATAATCCGAAGGATATTATAAATAATATCCGAAGGAAGCTTGGAGGATCTGAGCCAATGGCAATGGCAATGATGCCATGGTACAAAGATTTCCGAGGTACGATTACCCAATGTAATGCAAACAGCTGGACTTGCAGTGGAACTCTTCTGATTCACGAAGATGCAATCGAAATTACAGAACTGCCGATTGGTATGTCTGTCGTCAAGTACCAAAAAGCTGTTTTGGATAAATTGATGAAGAAAAATATAATTACAAATTATTCTTCAAGAACCGTACCCTTAAATTTCAAAATAAGTTTCGCTCCCGGGAAATTCGAGGAATATCGAAATTCGGGATTTAAAGAGCTATTTTGCTTGGAAACACGTATCCATACTAACAAATTGTACGCCATCGACCATGAAGGTCGTCGGAAAAAGTACAATACAGTATTGGAAATGTTCCAAGAGCACTATGTACAACGTTTAAAGTTGTACGAAGAGAAATCAAGGCATAATGGAAGAAATTCTTCTGATATGTGGGGGGAAGATTTAGATACCCTGGAACAGGGATTAGATACCCTGGAACAGGGATTAGATACCCTGGAACAGGGATTAGATACCCTGGAACAGGGATTAGATGCCCCACAGTCATTTGATGGCCCACAGTCCGTTGAAGATGAATATAATGCCAACTTGTGGAATCAGGACTTAGAAGAAATGTTCGTTCCACCGAATCCTCCAGAGGATGAGTCCATGTCGGAACACCTCTTGTGGAATTCAGAGGATGAGTCCATGTCGGAACACCTCTTGTGGAATTCAGAGGATGAGTCCATGTCGGAACACCCCATTCCGGCGGTAGAGTCCACGTCGGAACACCCCATGCCGAATCCCGAGGTCCACGTTGAGTCGGACCACTCGGAGGAAGATTTCACCCCAAAATATACTTGCACTACTTGCGAAGAAGTATTTGATAGGCGGGATTCTTTGAAAAGGCATAGTAATACAAACATGTCAGAACCTCCACGATATCCATGCGATATTTGCAAAAAAGATTTTGCTAGGCTGGATATCTTGAAGAAGCACAAACGAAATGTACACAAACTAGGAGTAGAGTCCACGTCGGAACACCTCTGGTCGAATCCCGAGGTAGAGTCCACGTCGGAACATACTTGCACTACTTGCGAAGAAGTATTTCATACGCGGGATTCTTTGAAAAGGCATAGTAATACGCACATGTCCGAATCTCCACCATACACATAACACAATACAACTTTTCGAACTTTTGCCAGTCTCATTGCTTTTTATCGAATTTCCGGTATTCACGGCTTTTGATATTGGAAATATCTTTTTCCTTGATTAGAGATATTAAATTTTCTTCAAATGACATTTTCAAACTTTTATTATTTTATTATGATGTTTTTTCAGGGGCTTCAGGAACATCCCCATACCACCAATCCCCCCCCGTTTGAGTTGACCGTATTATGCATCAGCAAGTACACGTAATTGGCACCGATGCCGAAACGCCGCGCACCCTCATAATAACGGAGGGCACGTCGGCGGCATCACAGGTAGACAGAGCCATACGTAAGTACCTGTCCGAAACGCATTACGGGGTTGTCAATATTATAGGCACCCCCATTAATGTTCGAAAAAATAGTTCGGGACGTAAACGTAACTTGACCATGGATAACATGGCTGCAGTTATCGGGCTGGAGTATGGCAAAAAATACTACAGTGTGGATGATTTGCAAGGTCTGCAATATCAAAAGATATTGATCCTTACTGACCAAGATACCTATGGGTCCCAAATAAAGGGCTTGGTCATAAGTTACCTGCACTTCCACTGGCCCGAAATCACAAAATTACCGTTTATCCAGCATTTTTTTGGGCCAGGCAAGCAAAATATGTCTGAGATAACGGAATGCTTCCGAAGTATTGAAGAATACGTGATTTTGTTTCGGTATGACGCGAGCCGGGATGAAGAAAGCTTTGAGATGGCTTTCTCCCATAAGGCATATGTTAAGCGCCAACAGATGGCACGCGCATACATACCGGCAAGAACACGTCAATACACGGATAGAACCAGTTCCTTTTCTGATATTGTGAAAACAGAGAGGTTCACTGGTATACTTTATCTATTGCGCAAACGCCAAGCGTTGTAGATGGCTTGAAACCAAGCCAACGCCAGATTATGTTTGAATCTTTCAAACTAATGGAAAGCGATGAAATTCAAATTATTATTTTGGGTGCTAAAGTTTCGGAAAACTGTGCATATAAGCACGGAAACAAATCCATGGAAAGGGCTATCGTCAATTTAGCTAAAAGCTATGTGGGGTGCAACAACATTAATTTGTTGACCCAAACTTCGGGCGAGTTCGGTTCAAGAGAGCGTGGCCAAGCGGGCACCGCCCGCTACAATTATGTAAAATTGTCCGATATGGCCCCCTTGATTTTCAACAAAAATTGCAATGAATTTTTGGTATCCGAGCACGGCCCCTTAAGGGAACCGAAGTTTTACGTGCATGTTATACCATTCCTTCTTGTAAATGGAATGAATGGTTTATATTCTAAAATCCCCCCACATAATCCGAAGGATATTATAAATAATATCCGAAGGAAGCTTGGAGGATCTGAGCCAATGGCAATGGCAATGATGCCATGGTACAAAGATTTCCGAGGTACGATTACCCAATGTAATGCAAACAGCTGGACTTGCAGTGGAACTCTTCTGATTCACGAAGATGCAATCGAAATTACAGAACTGCCGATTGGTATGTCTGTCGTCAAGTACCAAAAAGCTGTTTTGGATAAATTGATGAAGAAAAATATAATTACAAATTATTCTTCAAGAACCGTACCCTTAAATTTCAAAATAAGTTTCGCTCCCGGGAAATTCGAGGAATATCGAAATTCGGGATTTAAAGAGCTATTTTGCTTGGAAACACGTATCCATACTAACAAATTGTACGCCATCGACCATGAAGGTCGTCGGAAAAAGTACAATACAGTATTGGAAATGTTCCAAGAGCACTATGTACAACGTTTAAAGTTGTACGAAGAGAAATCAAGGCATAATGGAAGAAATTCTTCTGATATGTGGGGGGAAGATTTAGATACCATGGAACAGGGATTAGATACCCTGGAACAGGGATTAGATGCCCCACAGTCATTTGATGGCCCACAGTCCGTTGAAGATGAATATAATGCCAACTTGTGGAATCAGGACTTAGAAGAAATGTTCGTTCCACCGAATCCTCCAGAGGATGAGTCCATGTCGGAACACCTCTTGTGGAATTCAGAGGATGAGTCCATGTCGGAACACCTCTTGTGGAATTCAGAGGATGAGTCCATGTCGGAACACCCCATTCCGGCGGTAGAGTCCACGTCGGAACACCCCATTCCGGCGGTAGAGTCCACGTCGGAACACCCCATGCCGAATCCCGAGGTCCACGTTGAGTCGGACCACTCGGAGGAAGATTTCACCCCAAAATATACTTGCACTACTTGCGAAGAAGTATTTGATAGGCGGGATTCTTTGAAAAGGCATAGTAATACACACATGTTAGAACCTCCACGATATCCATGCGATATTTGCAAAAAAGATTTTGCTAGGCTGGATATCTTGAAGAAGCACAAACGAAATGTACACAAACTAGGAGTAGAGTCCACGTCGGAACACCTCTGGTCGAATCCCGAGGTAGAGTCCACGTCGGAACATACTTGCACTACTTGCGAAGAAGTATTTCATACGCGGGATTCTTTGAAAAGGCATAGTAATACGCACATGTCCGAATCTGCACCATACACATAACACAATACAACTTTTCGAACTTTTGCCAGTCTCATTGCTTTTTATCGAATTTCCGGTATTCACGGCTTTTGATATTGGAAATATCTTTTTCCTTGATTAGAGATATTAAATTTTCTTCAAATGACATTTTCAAACTTTTATTATTTTATTATGATGTTTTTTCAGGGGCTTCAGGAACATCCCCATACCACCAATCCCCCCCCGTTTGAGTTGACCGTATTATGCATCAGCAAGTACACGTAATTGGCACCGATGCCGAAACGCCGCGCACCCTCATAATAACGGAGGGCACGTCGGCGGCATCACAGGTAGACAGAGCCATACGTAAGTACCTGTCCGAAACGCATTACGGGGTTGTCAATATTATAGGCACCCCCATTAATGTTCGAAAAAATAGTTCGGGACGTAAACGTAACTTGACCATGGATAACATGGCTGCAGTTATCGGGCTGGAGTATGGCAAAAAATACTACAGTGTGGATGATTTGCAAGGTCTGCAATATCAAAAGATATTGATCCTTACTGACCAAGATACCTATGGGTCCCAAATAAAGGGCTTGGTCATAAGTTACCTGCACTTCCACTGGCCCGAAATCACAAAATTACCGTTTATCCAGCATTTTTTTGGGCCAGGCAAGCAAAATATGTCTGAGATAACGGAATGCTTCCGAAGTATTGAAGAATACGTGATTTTGTTTCGGTATGACGCGAGCCGGGATGAAGAAAGCTTTGAGATGGCTTTCTCCCATAAGGCATATGTTAAGCGCCAACAGATGGCACGCGCATACATACCGGCAAGAACACGTCAATACACGGATAGAACCAGTTCCTTTTCTGATATTGTGAAAACAGAGAGGTTCACTGGTATACTTTATCTATTGCGCAAACGCCAAGCGTTGTAGATGGCTTGAAACCAAGCCAACGCCAGATTATATGTTTGAATCTTTCAAACTAATGGAAAGCGATGAAATTCAAATTATTATTTTGGGTGCTAAAGTTTCGGAAAACTGTGCATATAAGCACGGAAACAAATCCATGGAAAGGGCTATCGTCAATTTAGCTAAAAGCTATGTGGGGTGCAACAACATTAATTTGTTGACCCAAACTTCGGGCGAGTTCGGTTCAAGAGAGCGTGGCCAAGCGGGCACCGCCCGCTACAATTATGTAAAATTGTCCGATATGGCCCCCTTGATTTTCAACAAAAATTGCAATGAATTTTTGGTATCCGAGCACGGCCCCTTAAGGGAACCGAAGTTTTACGTGCCTGTTATACCATTCCTTCTTGTAAATGGAATGAATGGTTTATATTCTAAAATCCCCCCACATAATCCGAAGGATATTATAAATAATATCCGAAGGAAGCTTGGAGGATCTGAGCCAATGGCAATGGCAATGATGCCAGGGTACAAAGATTTCCGAGGTACGATTACCCAATGTAATGCAAACAGCTGGACTTGCAGTGGAACTCTTCTGATTCACGAAGATGCAATCGAAATTACAGAACTGCCGATTGGTATGTCTGTCGTCAAGTACCAAAAAGCTGTTTTGGATAAATTGATGATGAAAAATATAATTACAAATTATTCTTCAAGAACCGTACCCTTAAATTTCAAAATAAGTTTCGCTCCCGGGAAATTCGAGGAATATCGAAATTCGGGATTTAAAGAGCTATTTTGCTTGGAAACACGTCTCCATACTAACAAATTGTACGCCATCGACCATGAAGGTCGTCGGAAAAAGTACAATACAGTATTGGAAATGTTCCAAGAGCACTATGTACAACGTTTAAAGTTGTACGAAGAGAAATCAAGGCATAATGGAAGAAATTCTTCTGATATGTGGGGGGAAGATTTAGATACCCTGGAACAGGGATTAGATACCCTGGAACAGGGATTAGATGCCCCACAGTCATTTGATGGCCCACAGTCCGTTGAAGATGAATATAATGCCAACTTGTGGAATCAGGACTTAGAAGAAATGTTCGTTCCACCGAATCCTCCAGAGGATGAGTCCATGTCGGAACACCTCTTGTGGAATTCAGAGGATGAGTCCATGTCGGAACACCCCATTCCGGCGGTAGAGTCCACATCGGAACACCCCATTCCGGCGGTAGAGTCCACGTCGGAACACCCCATGCCGAATCCCGAGGTCCACGTTGAGTCGGACCACTCGGAGGAAGATTTCACCCCAAAATATACTTGCACTACTTGCGAAGAAGTATTTGATAGGCGGGATTCTTTGAAAAGGCATAGTAATACAAACATGTCAGAACCTCCACGATATCCATGCGATATTTGCAAAAAAGATTTTGCTAGGCTGGATATCTTGAAGAAGCACAAACGAAATGTACACAAACTAGGAGTAGAGTCCACGTCGGAACACCTCTGGTGGAATCCCGAGGTAGAGTCCACGTCGGAACATACTTGCACTACTTGCGAAGAAGTATTTCATACGCGGGATTCTTTGAAAAGGCATAGTAATACGCACATGTCCGAATCTCCACCATACACATAACACAATACAACTTTTCGAACTTTTGCCAGTCTCATTGCTTTTTATCGAATTTCCGGTATTCACGGCTTTTGATATTGGAAATATCTGTTTCCTTGATTAGAGATATTAAATTTTCTTCAAATGACATTTTCAAACTTTTATTATTTTATTATGATGTTTTTTCAGGGGCTTCAGGAACATCCCCATACCACCAATCCCCCCCCGTTTGAGTTGACCGTATTATGCATCAGCAAGTACACGTAATTGGCACCGATGCCGAAACGCCGCGCACCCTCATAATAACGGAGGGCACGTCGGCGGCATCACAGGTAGACAGAGCCATACGTAAGTACCTGTCCGAAACGCATTACGGGGTTGTCAATATTATAGGCACCCCCATTAATGTTCGAAAAAATAGTTCGGGACGTAAACGTAACTTGACCATGGATAACATTTCTGCAGTTATCGGGCTGGAGTATGGCAAAAAATACTACAGTGTGGATGATTTGCAAGGTCTGCAATATCAAAAGATATTGATCCTTACTGACCAAGATACCTATGGGTCCCAAATAAAGGGCTTGGTCATAAGTTACCTGCACTTCCACTGGCCCGAAATCACAAAATTACCGTTTATCCAGCATTTTTTTGGGCCAGGCAAGCAAAATATGTCTGAGATAACGGAATGCTTCCGAAGTATTGACGAATACGTGATTTTGTTTCGGTATGACGCGAGCCGGGATGAAGAAAGCTTTGAGATGGCTTTCTCCCATAAGGCATATGTTAAGCGCCAACAGATGGCACGCGCATACATACCGGCAAGAACACGTCAATACACGGATAGAACCAGTTCCTTTTCTGATATTGTGAAAACAGAGAGGTTCACTGGTATACTTTATCTATTGCGCAAACGCCAAGCGTTGTAGATGGCTTGAAACCAAGCCAACGCCAGATTATGTTTGAATCTTTCAAACTAATGGAAAGCGATGAAATTCAAATTATTATTTTGGGTGCTAAAGTTTCGGAAAACTGTGCATATAAGCACGGAAACAAATCCATGGAAAGGGCTATCGTCAATTTAGCTAAAAGCTATGTGGGGTGCAACAACATTAATTTGTTGACCCAAACTTCGGGCGAGTTCGGTTCAAGAGAGCGTGGCCAAGCGGGCACCGCCCGCTACAATTATGTAAAATTGTCCGATATGGCCCCCTTGATTTTCAACAAAAATTGCAATGAATTTTTGGTATCCGAGCACGGCCCCTTAAGGGAACCGAAGTTTTACGTGCCTGTTATACCATTCCTTCTTGTAAATGGAATGAATGGTTTATATTCTAAAATCCCCCCACATAATCCGAAGGATATTATAAATAATATCCGAAGGAAGCTTGGAGGATCTGAGCCAATGGCAATGATGCCATGGTACAAAGATTTCCGAGGTACGATTACCCAATGTAATGCAAACAGCTGGACTTGCAGTGGAACTCTTCTGATTCACGAAGATGCAATCGAAATTACAGAACTGCCGATTGGTATGTCTGCCGTCAAGTACCAAAAAGCTGTTTTGGATAAATTGATGAAGAAAAATATAATTACAAATTATTCTTCAAGAACCGTACCCTTAAATTTCAAAATAAGTTTCGCTCCCGGGAAATTCGAGGAATATCGAAATTCGGGATTTAAAGAGCTATTTTGCTTGGAAACACGTATCCATACTAACAAATTGTACGCCATCGACCATGAAGGTCGTCGGAAAAAGTACAATACAGTATTGGAAATGTTCCAAGAGCACTATGTACAACGTTTAAAGTTGTACGAAGAGAAATCAAGGCATAATGGAAGAAGTTCTTCTGATATGTGGGGGGAAGATTTAGATACCCTGGAACAGGGATTAGATACCCTGGAACAGGGATTAGATGCCCCGCAGTCATTTGATGGCCCACAGTCCGTTGAAGATGAATATAATGCCAACTTGTGGAATCAGGACTTAGAAGAAATGTTCGTTCCACCGAATCCTCCAGAGGATGAGTCGATGTCGGAACACCTCTTGTGGAATTCAGAGGATGAGTCCATGTCGGAACACCTCTTGTGGAATTCAGAGGATGAGTCCATGTCGGAACACCCCATTCCGGCGGTAGAGTCCACGTCGGAACACCCCATGCCGAATCCCGAGGTCCACGTTGAGTCGGACCACTCGGAGGAAGATTTCACCCCAAAATATACTTGCACTACTTGCGAAGAAGTATTTGATAGGCGGGATTCTTTGAAAAGGCATAGTAATACAAACATGTCAGAACCTCCACGATATCCATGCGATATTTGCAAAAAAGATTTTGCTAGGCTGGATATCTTGAAGAAGCACAAACGAAATGTACACAAACTAGGAGTAGAGTCCACGTCGGAACACCTCTGGTCGAATCCCGAGGTAGAGTCCACGTCGGAACATACTTGCACTACTTGCGAAGAAGTATTTCATACGCGGGATTCTTTGAAAAGGCATAGTAATACGCACATGTCCGAATCTCCACCATACACATAACACAATACAACTTTTCGAACTTTTGCCAGTCTCATTGCTTTTTATCGAATTTCCGGTATTCACGGCTTTTGATATTGGAAATATCTGTTTCCTTGATTAGAGATATTAAATTTTCTTCAAATGACATTTTCAAACTTTTATTATTTTATTATGATGTTTTTTCAGGGGCTTCAGGAACATCCCCATACCACCAATCCCCCCCCGTTTGAGTTGACCGTATTATGCATCAGCAAGTACACGTAATTGGCACCGATGCCGAAACGCCGCGCACCCTCATAATAACGGAGGGCACGTCGGCGGCATCACAGGTAGACAGAGCCATACGTAAGTACCTGTCCGAAACGCATTACGGGGTTGTCAATATTATAGGCACCCCCATTAATGTTCGAAAAAATAGTTCGGGACGTAAACGTAACTTGACCATGGATAACATGGCTGCAGTTATCGGGCTGGAGTATGGCAAAAAATACTACAGTGTGGATGATTTGCAAAGTCTGCAATATCAAAAGATATTGATCCTTACTGACCAAGATACCTATGGGTCCCAAATAAAGGGCTTGGTCATAAGTTACCTGCACTTCCACTGGCCCGAAATCACAAAATTACCGTTTATCCACCATTTTTTTGGGCCAGGCAAGCAAAATATGTCTGAGATAACGGAATGCTTCCGAAGTATTGACGAATACGTGATTTTGTTTCGGTATGACGCGAGCCGGGATGAAGAAAGCTTTGAGATGGCTTTCTCCCATAAGGCATATGTTAAGCGCCAACAGATGGCACGCGCATACATACCGGCAAGAACACGTCAATACACGGATAGAACCAGTTCCTTTTCTGATATTGTGAAAACAGAGAGGTTCACTGGTATACTTTATCTATTGCGCAAACGCCAAGCGTTGTAGATGGCTTGAAACCAAGCCAACGCCAGATTATGTTTGAATCTTTCAAACTAATGGAAAGCGATGAAATTCAAATTATTATTTTGGGTGCTAAAGTTTCGGAAAACTGTGCATATAAGCACGGAAACAAATCCATGGAAAGGGCTATCGTCAATTTAGCTAAAAGCTATGTGGGGTGCAACAACATTAATTTGTTGACCCAAACTTCGGGCGAGTTCGGTTCAAGAGAGCGTGGCCAAGCGGGCACCGCCCGCTACAATTATGTAAAATTGTCCGATATGGCCCCCTTGATTTTCAACAAAAATTGCAATGAATTTTTGGTATCCGAGCACGGCCCCTTAAGGGAACCGAAGTTTTACGTGCCTGTTATACCATTCCTTCTTGTAAATGGAATGAATGGTTTATATTCTAAAATCCCCCCACATAATCCGAAGGATATTATAAATAATATCCGAAGGAAGCTTGGAGGATCTGAGCCAATGGCAATGGCAATGATGCCATGGTACAAAGATTTCCGAGGTACGATTACCCAATGTAATGCAAACAGCTGGACTTGCAGTGGAACTCTTCTGATTCACGAAGATGCAATCGAAATTACAGAACTGCCGATTGGTATGTCTGTCGTCAAGTACCAAAAAGCTGTTTTGGATAAATTGATGAAGAAAAATATAATTACAAATTATTCTTCAAGAACCGTACCCTTAAATTTCAAAATAAGTTTCGCTCCCGGGAAATTCGAGGAATATCGAAATTCGGGATTTAAAGAGCTATTTTGCTTGGAAACACGTATCCATACTAACAAATTGTACGCCATCGACCATGAAGGTCGTCGGAAAAAGTACAATACAGTATTGGAAATGTTCCAAGAGCACTGTTTAGAATTAAGATAAAACTAAAGCAAAGGGAATTCGCATATTTGCAGAATCGAGAGGTGGGTGACCGGCAGCGAGGTGACACGGAATTTCGTCACTTACGCTGACGGTGTCAATCACCGCGTTGAACGAACTCGCATTGAATTACATTTACATTCCACAAAGTGCGATTCTGCAAATACCGAATTACCAAAAAAACGCAACAATGACTGCAATTCCAACAATTAAAAAAATCGAATTACTAAGCGATTAATTATTGCTAAACGAAAATTATTGTAAATATATAGATTACGAAGTACACGAATAAAGTTAGTTGTCAAAAAGCAATCACGGTGTGAAGTCATTATTTTCAGAGAACATTTTGGAGAATCACAAACTTGTGTGACTTGGTACATTGGACCATTGTCACAATTTACAGAGTTAAGGTACAAGCACCTTATCTCAATTTTAATTTAGCACTTCCAAGTAAAAGCACTTTGGAACATTTCTGGTGACCCCGACGTGATTCTCGTATAAATATCATTACATACAAGATGACAGCTACGTTAGAAGAATTGACGAAGGCGCAGTCGAAGACGGGTGAGGAAATTCAACGCATGGCCAGGAATTATAAGAGGGATTCACCGGATCGGAAAACAAAGGAGTATCTCATTACTCGGATTGCGACGCTCGACCAGCTGTGGACAGAGTTCGACACGGTCGATAGTGAAATACGAGCGGCGCACGGAGATCGTCTTGACCATGAATATTTCGCAAAAAATTATTTCGAGGGTATTAAGGCTGGCTACGAAGTGATCCGGGAGGATATGCAATCCCGGCTCGAGGCAATTCCGGAAGAGCCAAAAGTCGACGAAAAGAAAAACAATGATCCGACACAAGATCCAGATAAACAAGTTGACGATGGAGACGTCCGGCATAAAAATCTGCTTATGCAAGGGTTGAAACGACTGCTGGCAAAATCGTCAACAAGTGTAATGCACTCACCAATTTCATATGAGATTATGATTAAGGCCATTGAAACACAATGGAAACAAATTCAGGAGCTTCACCAGAAGCTGATAGATGAAGCTGACGAAGAGTCGCTGCTAGCTATCACCGAGTCGCATATAAATCTTGAAGAAGAGATGCGTGATAGCCTGGTAGAACTCCATGAAGGGCTACGCAGGTGTCAAGGTCAGGCGCAAGTAACGTCAACAAATACCGCGCCAGAAGTAGGGCCGACAGCAATCAGGTTGCCGAAAATTGAGTTGCCAAAATTTGATGGGGACTATCTTGAGTGGAGACAATTTTACGATCTGTACACTGAGCTGATACACAAACAAGCCATATCAGCTGGCCAAAAGATGTGGTACCTTAAGGGAAGCCTGGCTGGTGAAGCTGAGAAGCTAATCAGGCACATGACCATCTCTGACGCTAACTATAACACAGCGTGGAGATTGATCTGCGAACGGTATGAAAATAAGCGGCTGTTGGTAACAGCATTACTGAATAAGTTGTTGGCGCAATCAGTAATCACTAATGAGAGTGCATCGGCTATCAAGGCACTTCATGATACCACTCAAGAATGCATTTTGGGTTTGAAGAACATTGGCATCCGCACAGAGAGTTGGGATCCAATGATACTACATATAATGATCAAGAGGCTGGACAAAGCAACACACACTTTGTGGGAGCAATCATTGACGCAGCCTCGACAATTGCAGTCACTGAAGGAATTTTTGGAATTCCTGGAAACCCGGTTTCAATCACTGGAGGCACTCGGCAGCGCATCGAAGTCCGAAGGGAAGCGAATGGCAACAGTGAAGTCATTGGCAAATATCGTTAAATCCGGATGTCCATCATGCGGGGAAAATCATCCATTATTTGCTTGCCACAAGTGGTTGCAACTTTCTCCCGCCAAAAGAGCATCACTAGTGAAAACTAGCGGCGCATGTTTCAATTGTCTTAAAACAGGCCACAATGCAGCAAAATGTTCCTCCAGAGGCTGCCTGAAATGTGGAAAGAAACACAACACGCTGCTCCACACAGAACCAGCAGGATCAGCACAATATAGTAGCAATGGCGAATTAAAATCAACAAAAACAACGCTTATTGCACGGGCCAATCAAGCCATTTCACTCGCTACACAAAATGTGGAGGAGAAAAAATCTTATGTGCTGCTGAGCACAGCCATGGTGAAATTAACTAGCAACAATGGAACTGCTATTGAATGCAGAGCCGTACTGGATTGTGGGTCCCAAGTGAATTTCGTGAGTGAACGGATCGTTAAGGAACTTGGGCTGAGTGAATCACCTGAAATTCTGAACGTAGAAGGAATAGGCATGCAGAAGCAGAGAGCTCAATCACGAGTCAATATGAAGCTTGAATCTCGAATCAATGGATTTAGTACCAGATTAGAAGCGCATGTCCTGCCGCGAATTATATCCTCGCAACCGTCACAAAGATTGGATGAGTCAACATGGAAAATCCCAGCGAACATCCAATTGGCAGATCCGCAGTTTTACATTCCAGGACGCATAGATTTGCTAATAGGTGCTGGAATATATTATTCCACTCTATCAGTAGGTCAAATCAAATTAGATACATCATCAGCGGTATTACAAAATACAGTGTTCGGATGGGTGGCAGGAGGAACTGTTGGGCAGCGTCAACCTCAAGAGGCACTATCTATTTGCGGTATCTGCTCAGAAGACGAAGAATTTCGGCAGCAAATTGAAAAGTTTTGGGTGCTGGACGAGGCGGAACTACCATCAAAGGCACTAACAACTGCTGAACGACGCTGTGAAGAACATTTTCTTCAAAACACCAGAAGAAATCATGAGGGTCGATTTGAGGTAAAGCTCCCTTTCAAGGATGATCCTAAAAAATTAGGAGAGTCTAAAGGAATTGCATATCAACGCCTCATGGGCATAGAGAGGAGATTGAGTACAAACAAAGACTTAAAGCAGCAATACACAAACTTCATGGAAGAATACATTGCCATGGGGCACATGAAGGAATTAAATATCAACGAAGTCCGATCTCCATATTGCTTTCTGCCACATCATTGCGTCGTCAAGCCGGATAGTAGCTCAACAAAGCTCCGAGTGGTCTTCGACGCGTCAGCAAAAACATCAACAAATGTATCCTTAAATGATATATTAGCAGCAGGACCCACCATACAGGATGACGTGTTTTCGATTCTAGTCCGCTTTCGAATGCCCAGATTTGTATTCACGGCAGACATTGAGAAGATGTACCGGCAAATCAGGGTGCATCCGGACGATGCAAAATATCAACTCATCTGGTGGCGAAAGGATCCCACGGACCAATTACGATGTTATGAGCTTCAAACAGTCACATACGGTACAACAAGTGCTCCATACCTAGCAATCAGATGTCTGAAATTGTTAGCAGAAGAAAAATCAGAGCAGTATCCGCTGGGAGCAGAAGTACTGAATCAAGATTTCTACGTTGATGATGTTCTCACGGGAGCCGACAGTCTGAGTACAGCAATGGAAAAGCAGACACAGATCAAAGAGGTACTAGCCTCAGCAGGATTCAAACTAAGGAAATGGTGCGCAAATCATCCTAGTCTATTAAAAACAATACCAAGACAGGATCAGGAAATTGTGTTGGATTTCTTTAGCAAGTCGGAAGAACCCATCAAGACAGTTGGATTAATTTGGTTACCGAAAACAGACGACCTGTGCATAAGGGCAGCAGGAAATGTCAAAGGCAAAGTGACAAAGCGTACCGCATACTCCGACATTGCACGATTATTCGATCCACTGGGAATCATGGGTCCAGTGATAGTAACCGCCAAGATCTTTCTTCAAACGCTCTGGAAATTAAAATGTGATTGGGATGCAGCTCTTCCCCAGGAATTGCATTCTTTTTGGGTAAATTTCAGAGAAGGTCTGCAAATTTTGAATGATGTAAAAATACCCAGACACGTGTTCGCACAAAAGGTCCCGAACGTTGTGCAAATTCATATATTTGCTGACGCGTCAGAAAAGGCATATGGAGCAGCAGCCTATGTCCGATCAATAGACGACAGCCAATGTATCAGAGTGCGATTATTATGTGCGAAGTCAAGAGTCGCTCCAATCAAGACAACAACACTGCCACGATTGGAATTGTGCGCAGCAAAGCTAGCTGCCGAGCTGGCACACCGTCTCAAAAAGGACCTAACCATAAGGAATTCCACGATTTATTTGTGGTCAGATTCCGAAATTGTTTTGTCATGGATAAATGCACCATCCTCGTCATATCAAACCTTTGTGGCGAACAGGATATCAGTGATTCAGCAATTATCCATTCCAGAGCAATGGCGGCATGTTAGATCTAAGGACAACCCGGCCGATGTTCTTTCGAGAGGTCTCATGCCGAAGGACCTCAGCACATGCAACCTCTGGCTATATGGACCAATGTTTTTGCATGGAGCAGAAACCTTATGGCCACCAAAGTATAAAAAAATGGTCTCAGAAAACGACATGGTCGAAAGACGGAAGATCACAACGGTTGCAATGATTGCCTCAAACTCGCAAACGATTCTTCAGACCATTGAACACGGAAATTCATTCCGCAAAACGCAGCGCATAATATCATTTATGTTGCGATTTATTAAATCAGCAAGACGACAACAAGTTCCGGACAGTCTCGTATTAACTACGCGGGAATTAGATGAAGCACAAACACTGATTGTGAGGATCATGCAAGAGGAAGGATTTAAAAATGACTTAACTCAATTAAAACGAGTTGGGGAGGTAGCTAAAGACAGCAATCTGAGTAGTTTAGCACCGTTCGTCGATGCAGACAAGGTCATCCGAGTTGGTGGCAGACTGGAAGCTTCCAACTTGACATACCAGGCAAAACATCCAATGTTGCTACCCTACACGCATCCGTTGACAAAATGTTTATTAAATGATCTGCATAAGGAGAATAGACATGTCGGCCCACAAACCTTGTTAGCAATAGCAAGGCAGACAGTGTGGCCTGTCAAGGGCAAAACACTAGCCAGATCGGTAGTACAACATTGTGTGCAATGTGCAAAAGCGAAGCCCAAACTTTTAACACAAATGATGGGAAATTTACCAGCAGACAGAGTGCTGCCAGCAAGGCCATTCTTGAAGTCGGGCGTAGACTTTTGTGGACCAATATCAACACATTTTAAGATACGTGGGAAGAAACCCCAGAAATCGTACATTGCAGTGTTCTGCTGCTTTGCTACAAAATCGACCCATTTAGAAGTAGTAACTGATTTATCTACAGAAGGATTCTTGGGAGCATTACGGCGGTTCATAGCACGACGAGGGCATTGCAAAACCATATATTGTGACAATGCGACCAATTTCGTAGGAGCTAAGAACTTATTGCCCGAAGTGAAGGAAATTATTGAAGCAAAAGAGTCACAGTCAAGGATTATGGAAACATGCAGCGCGAAGGGCATTGAATTCTGCTTCATTCCCCCTCGTGCACCGCATTTTGGTGGACTGTGGGAAGCAGCAGTCAAGTCAGCAAAATATCTGCTACAACGTTCTCTAGGAGCAGCTTCACTGACGTATGAGGAACTCGAGACAGCAGTAGTAGAAATTGAGGCAATACTCAATTCGAGACCGATTACGCCGATGTCCTCAGACCCGAACGACTTGACAGCATTAACCCCAGGACATTTTCTGATTGGGGAACCGCTGACAAGCACGGTCGACCCCAAGGCCGAATCCACAAAACTTAGTCTAATCACAAGGTGGAAATTGGTGTCATATATCAAAAACGAATTTTGGAAACGATGGAGTGTAGAATACTTGAATCAACTACAACATCGATACAAATGGAGGCAGCAACAACAAAATGTTACTCCCGGCACGATGGTTCTGATTAAAGAAGATAATCTGCCCCCACTGAAGTGGGCTCTAGGTCGAATAATCAACGTCATCAGAGGAGAAGACGGTTTAGTGCGGGTAGTTGACGTACGAACAACACATGGAATACGACGCCGACCAATTCATAAGCTTGCACCTCTTCCAGTATCAGAGGAATTCGCTAATCTCCAACAGGACCAACCGCAAGAAGAGCCAAG